>JARHVA010004601.1:797500-1280000 GCA_037957365.1 Torreya grandis
ATTGACCATATAACAAAAGATGCATAAGTACAACCGTTAAATCAGTGTGCACAGGAGTCTACTTAATAAAAACAAATTGTTCCTACATCCTTAAATATTAGAAAAATGATTTTTCACATGCGATCAAGATTTATAAATGATTTTGATCCGCATAATTTACCGAAGAACAAAGGAAAAAAAGAATTGATAGAAGAAAAGCAGGCCTAGCTATGGTGTGTTCGAATCGGCTGGGTGAGGACGGCTACGGCACTTCTAGGTCTCCTATCTAGAGAGACAGTGACGCTGTCAAGAATCTTAATGCACAGGTCATTACACATTTTTTTTGTTCAATATAATGAATTTTCTGCAATAGGTTAGAGGCAAGGCTTGGTTATGTTTGCTTTGTAAATTTGCAATAATTTAGCCCACATTGACCACTGTGGAGGCGATTACTGTGTTCATATTGAAAATCCTTCACATGCAGAGTTAAGATAGGTCACAGGGCCCTCTCCTCAAAATAAAGTCGTCCAACCAAGAGCATTCACCGACCCTCAAAGACAAAGGAGCCATGAGTTGGTACAAACTGATCAGGTTGGAGAACAACTTCCGGGTTAGTGGAGAACACAGACTTCTGCGTTACATTTAACTCGGTGAACCACCTTTTCACTTCCTTGATTTTGTTGGCTTTATTAATCCATCGTAGCTTGTTCTTCTTAATCCGTCGTAGTTTGTTTTGGTTGCCCTGGTTACCATTGTCGAAGTAAACGTTTCAAACATTTGTGTCCTCCAGGCTTTGTTAATCTATTGTAGCTTGTTTTGGTTGCCTTGGTTGCCATTGTCGAAGTAAACGTTTCAAACATTTGTGTCCCCCAGGGTTTGTTAATCCATAGTAGCTTGTTCTGGTTGCCCTGGTTGCCATTGTTGAAGTAAATGTTTCAAACATGTGTCCTTTAGGGGATCGAACACGATGTGATATGGTTGACAATTTTTTTTTCCATACTGCACTTAATCATGATCTTTGCCAATAATTATCAGCATTCCAATTCCAAACCTTCAAGCGCAATGTATCATCTAGATTTCATGATATATTGCATCTGTGTTTGTTAGGATTTGAGAGGACATTTATGCATTTCAAAAATTGTGTGGATTTAAGGAACCGAATGAATTTACTTTTCTTGCATCCATTAGCAAGGGGTATAGAGCTCCCAAAGTGGCATGCTATTTGATTGGACATTTGTTATTGTGATGGGTTGAGAATGACAACATGACATTGATTTGATTGTGACAGGTTTTCATTTTCGATGTGTGACTCGAGTTAGCACTGCAATGCTAATTATATAGAGACAAGACAATGAGATTCCAAACTGTATATTGTAACTTATGTTCATCTATGTGGGCCCATAGTGAAGACTTCAATAAGGCTCGTGACCTTCTCCCGTATGTATTCAGAGCATGTTTTAATTGAATATAAATAACTCTTGGAACACGAATCTAGACAAAGGCATTAATTTTGAGTAAAAAATTGAAGAATCTACTCATGTTAGTTATAGCATATTGGATGAGCTTAGAGTTAAATATGACTACGTACCTAAACAAAGAATAAGGTTAATGAATGTGTCACTACACAGAAAAATGAATCGCTAAAATGACACAACCCAATAATAGGGTCATATTTAGCAATGTAAGACATCATTGTGTGTGTGTGTGTGTGTGTGTGTGTGTGTGTGTGTGTGTGTGTGTGTGTATATATATATGTATATATATATGTGTATATGTGTGTGTGTGTGTGTGTGTGTGTGTGTGTGTGTGTGTGTGTGTGTGTGTGTATACATACATACATACATATATTTTAAAGATACACACACACACATAGTAATAACATGTAATAAATATATAAAATATTATATTCCATACTATATTTTTCTATATAATATTTAGATTTTAATATAAGAAGCATTCATTTAAGTTGCACATCGAATGTGGGACCTTTTTGTAATCAAATAATATCTCAAGAAGACCTTGTCCACCCTTAACAATAGAAAATTCCTAAGAAAGTATGCCACCACCATGTAAGTTGCACACCCCTTTGTAATGGGTACGCATCATGTATATCCAATAGTTACCTTGAATCTAGGTTTGTTTCACTGTATGGGCCATACAAGCTATGATATCAACTAAAATACCATGTTGATGGCCCTCACCATCATTGCTCCACTCACCTTCAAAACACCTAAAATAACTATCAATGGCCCTCATCACCATCATGGATGAATGCAAGCTACAAGATATATTCTTACATGTCAATGTCTTGTCTCAACATCAACAACATTGCATTATTGATTCAAGTTACATATGACACATGCAGCTCTACCATAATCAAAGCAATTCTCATGACATCCTCACCCATACTTGAACAAAGAAAACATCTAATCCAATATGTTGCCACCTTGATTTGATATAATCGACACATATCATTCAACATCACTATTACATTGACATGTTAATTTAAATTTTAACGTAACCATGTGTGTAGGTGTAAATTATATGAGATAACTATTATCTTTATGTTGTTGCAAATAAATATGTCTTTCAAATAATATTATGTTTGTCAAAGCTAATATATAATATTGTATCATTATAATTAAAAAAAAATGGGCCCCTTGTTGTATGATATCCATTGAATTATAAGTACGCATGTTATTAAGCCTAATTAATTTTTCTATTTGTCAATATATTGGCAACATGGATGAATGGAACCTATAACATAGATTATGGGATGTTGGTGTCTTGTCTCAACATCAAGTGCAATGCAACGTCCATTCAAGCTGTGCATTAGACATAGAGTTGTATAGCAATTTAATCATAAAAATGGATATAATTTTTTTTTTCATAAAGCAGTATTGTCTTAAACAAGGGAGTGTAAGTCAGTGTAACCTTTTATCTCATAATTATTTATTATTATTATTATTATTATTATTATTATTATTATTATTATTATTATTATTATTATTATTATTATTATTATTATTATATGTAGTACTATAGTAAAATAATTATACGAAATATTTATATGTTTATATTTTGAGAATCATTAGTTTGACTAAAAGTTGTGTAATTTAAAATTTGACAATAGTTTAAATTAAGAGGTATATTATTTTATAGGTTCATAATTTACAAGTCTCAAAATCGTAATTTGAATTTTTTCAAATTAAAACTATTTTAATAAATCTTTCATATTAATATGAAAAGATTAAATATAGATGTTGATTTAATAATCATTTTTACAAGTAAATGAAAAATTTTAGTAATTTTATTTGTTAATAAATTAGTTTATCGCACTTCTATAAGTAGTGACGAAATTGTTTAAAAGAAAAAATTTGTAGCTGGTATTGGATGTAGTACATGAGGGTGTTACACATGGATACTAGCACATGGTCAAATTTTGATTAATTTTTTTTTTTTTTTTTTAAATTAATTTAAAATTTTTAAATGTTAAATACAATTGTGAACATTAAGAAAGTAATTTAAATTTTCATTGGTAAATGATTGCTCTATTAAATAATTTATATTTAAATTTAAAAAAAAGAAATAAAAAACAAATATTTTTTTAAGATTTAAGTGACCATACTTAATAATAATCATCGTTAAACAAGGATTTCATAATAAAAATGTGTATGTTTTGTTTATGAACAACAATTTTCGATGACTCTCTTGGAATGTTTTGAATAAAATTTAGACTTTAGATTGTGTAAACAAAGATCAGTGTAAGTGGGAAAAAAAATCACTAGAATGGCTGTGAGATAATATTTCCAATTGATAACCATAAGAAACCAAAATCAGTTAGAATATATTATATAATGAGATGGTTTGGGACTCTCTAACAGCCATGTCCATGTCTTTTAGCCACATATTGAGATAAAGGAGGATTTTATGTTATGTTTATAGCTTAGTAAAGGCATGTTTTGCCCTTATCTATTATTAGTAGACTAATTATTGTTAATATAGCTCCCTTAAAATAATAAAAATAAGGAAACCCTTGATGGAGGAAAGAAATAATGCCAAATTAGGGAAAAACTATTTGGGAGGAAAGCTTGACAACCTACAGCGGTGTACATATTAAAGTCCAAATGTTTTAGTTTAATTAATATTTTCTATTTAGAAAATATAAAGAATTTGAGTGATATTTAAATATATTTTTGGGCCTATAATTCATAATTTTCAAGATTTTAGTTTGACTTTTAACAAATTAAGATTATTTTAGTAAGTTTTTTTTATTAATCTAAAAATAATAATTATAAATGTTAATATTATAATATTTATTGAAAATATATAGAAATTTTTTATGATTGTATATTTTTAAAAATGGATTCATTAAACTTTCCTAAATACAAATTGAATTGATTAAAAGAAAAAAATTGTAGTTGGTTTTGAAAGTAGTATATAGAAATACTACATTAATAATTTAAATATTGCAAAAAAATTATTTTAAATATATTTTAAATATTAAATAAAAATACAAAAAGGATTTTAAAATAACTAATCTATAATTAATAGATTTGAAAGTATGATATTTCTTCCTCAATCCAAATATGTCATAGTATAAGTTGAAAGAAAATTCAGGATGTTTAAATTTAAACCAACTAGTATACTATGTAAAATTGAATTGAAATTGAGTGCCAACTCAAACCTAAAAGAAGTGGATGTAACATTATACATAAAATTGATGGTAATCTCTTATACCTCACTATAAATGGAGCAAATATTAGATATGTAGTTATAATTATCTCTGAATACATGTCAAATCTTTATGTTGAACATTTGAAAGAATAAAATCAAACACTAAAGTATCTTTGAGGTACATGTCAACTTGAGATTTTATAGAAATATGTAAGATAACCTACTTTGTTAGTGTATATAGATTCAAATTATATAGGAAATATTGATGATCAAAAATCAACTTCATAATATGTATATCATGTTGATTCAGGACTAATCTCATTAATTAGTAAAAAGAATTTATAATGTTAATTTTATTTATAAAAGTTAGACATATTAATTTATCAAAAATAATTTACGAAAAAATATGGTTTAGAAGATTTTTTTAAGAAATTCATATACCATAAAATCATGTAACTATTATATTTTGTAAAATTTAAAATACTATCAAATTAGAAAAAGAACTTATATCATACTAAATCAAAACATATTAATATGTATCATCACTTTGTTCATAACTTAATAGAAGAAAAAATGTTAAATATAAAATTTTAAAATATTGAATACTAAAATATATATTTATTCACTTCGAAATTCTCTGATTTCAAAAAAAAACATCTTAAAAATATAAAAATATGTTGAAATTTTAATAGATATTTTATATATATAATGGATAACTAATCAAACCTGATTGTAAAAACCCCATTTTAAAATCATGTTTATGTTTATTTGTTGATCTTTCTAAATCCTTCTGAGACTGATCAAGCAGGTCAGTGACTTATTCCGGGATGTGATATTTCTCATTATGTCTCGACTCTTCCTCTCTAGATCATACTCATTCAGGTGTGTTGGCCCATTTTTTATAATATATTTTGTCCCATAAACTAAACATACAAACTTGCACAGTACTCTCATTTGCGAAAATGCTATTCATTTAGAAGTCATACAATGGATCCTAACCTTACAGAGATTTTATCTTAATATTTATAATTAATTTAATTTAAATTTATTTAATTTTATTTATATTATTTTATTGTTGTGATACCTTCGAAATTTTATAGAGGTTCTCCTTACTATATTACGTTGCAGGTTTGAGGAATGCCATAGGTTGACTGAACTCGCAGAAAAACGATGCTTGGAAATTTTGTTGCTATGGGAAGGCTACACAATTTGCAATATGAAAATTTAAAGGAGCTGGTTTTTAGGAGGATGATTTTAACAGCTGAGTGGTAAGAAAAATGGATAGGTTATTAAACTGAAAAATGTAGTGAAGATCGACGACTTGAGGGTTCCGATGGTAAAATAGGCTTGATGATTGGATGATTGGATGGAATGAATGCCACTTAACAAATTATTGATTTGAATGCCCCAATCTCACAACTCTTTTTTGTTGTAGATTCAATCGGTTTGCTCTCTAAACTTCTTCCTATGGCGTCATTTCTATTCTTCGTTTTGCTAAATCGTTTTCAGGTTTACCTTGTCTAAAGATATTGTGAGTGTTTCACAAAGTGATGTGGTAGGAAGGCATGCTGTGAGAATGTTGTTTTCAATTTTTTATTCTTATTTTTTATGGGATTTAAGAACTACATTTTAGTCGTAATTAAATAAAATAAAGATTAAAGAAAACAATATTGGAAACCAGAATTTAGAGAAGAGGGCTGATAGCTTTTATCAGCTAGACATGATTATACTGTGCTTATAGGTAATGGATTACTTGAAGACGTAATAATAACCTACTAGTTAGCTTGTCACCCCTTCAAAAATAACAAATATATTGTATTATTATCTTCATAAAATTGAATGACGAAAAATAGCTGATCAGCAGAAAATATTTAATCAATCTGACGTGTGATAGATAAACTCATTAAGTTCTATAGAAGATAAAAGTCGACCAATTGCTAGAGCTCTGTCGTGTGAAACATAAAATCATCTCCTTGTATAGAAGATAAAAGAACAGCCAAGTGCCAGAGGCGACAAGCCAAGAGCTTTTGTCAAATACCAGCTCAGGTCAATGTGTTGCCGTCAAGAATCACGTCAATCCAATTCCATTTATATAAGAGAGGAGTTAGACGGATGTCAAAATGAGAAAGAGCTACGTCTTCGTTATAATATTGAAAGGTCGGCATTATTATATGGATCTCTACATTTTTATATCTATTTTCGTTGTACTAATAGTGATGCATCAGAGATCTTCAGAACCTGGAATTGTACGGATGCTTTTGAAATGGGGTAGAATTTCTATGTGCAAAGCAAACATACCCGGGAAACTCGAAGGGGATGGAAAGGAGGAGATTCGAAAGTAGGCCGACCCATTGCTGTTAGAAGCTCAAGATGAACTGGAAATAATTTCTCCATCCACAACTTAACTACCAGTTCCTCCTCAGTTCTCATGCATGCAGGAGTTAACATTCAGTTAGTTAACTGATAGTTCGGAATCAGTTAGTTTAAGCAGTTAACAATCAGTTCTTTCAAGCAGTTAGAGGCAGTTAAACAATTAGTTTATTTTCAGTTATCTTTGCCAAGAAAATCTATTTATAGATGCCTTGGGCACAGCATTATAAGAAAGAAAAAAAAGATCAATAAAATTCTTATTTTCAAGAAATTGTAGTAGCAATTAGTTTAAGTTCTTATTTTCTTGTTTAAGTTCTTGTTTTTTTGCTCTCTTAATTTCTTCAATCTGGTATCAGAGCCAGCAGAGAGGCAACCAACAAGAAAGGAGGAAGTAGAAGGAGCGCAAGAGTGAAGCGCAGGTTAGAAAAAGCCAGAAGTTTGGATCACAGTAGACAAGGAGAAGCGCGTAGTCAATAGAAGCACGCAGGAAGAGACAGCAAAAGTCAAAAAAAATGCGCAGTCAATTTGGTGTTAGAAGAAGCACAGAACTGACAAAAATAAGTTAGGTGGCTGTTGCATATGCAAAGAAAGACTAAAGTGAAGCACCTGGTTGGTGAAAAGCACGCAGCTTAGAGCCAGCACGTGCAGTCAAGAGGCTGACGAATAGCAACAAGGTGTAGCCAAGGAAGACTAAAAAATCGCGCAAGTTCTTGTCTTTCTATTTTAATGTTTGAAGCGCTAAAGCCAACGTAAAAGATTATCGCGAAGGGTTTTTTAGAGCGCAAGCCATTGCACACCAGAAGCACATGCAGAATTAGCATTACCAGCAAAGAAGACACCAGCAACCGTTGGGAGCAGCGCTGCCAAAGAATTGGCAGCCAAGGCCACGTCAAGGTCTCAAACCGGTTGACGTGCCTTGATCAAATCCCCTAGTAAACAAAAAAAGGGAAAACTAAAAGAAAATTCAAAGTCAGATCGTGGATCGCTTCAGCGCAAAACATGGCAGCGAACAACAATATCTCTCAGCCTCAAATTAACATTTTTAATAGTAAGAATTATGATTTTTGGGCAATTAAAATAAAAACATTGTTCTGCTCACAAGAAGTTTGGGATTTGGTAGAAAATAGTTTTGTAGAACGGCAGGATGAGGCAGCCCATCTGGCATTAACTCAAGCACAAAAAGATGAGATTAAGGAGAACAAAAAAAAAGATGCAAAAGCTTTATTTATAATCCAATAGGGACTGGATGAATTAATTTTTTTCAGAGTTGCAGCAGCAATGAGATACAGAGAGACATGAAAAATCCTGGAGACTACCTATAAAGGTAATACAAAGGTAAAAATTACTAAATTGCAATCTCTTACGAGAATTTTTGAAAATTTATAAATAAATGATTCATAGTCTATAGACCAGTTTATGGGTCAAGTGTTGAATATAGTGAATCAAATTAGATATAATAGAGAAATAATCATGGATTAGAAGATTATAGAAAAAATACTCAAGAGTTTACCCAATAAATTTGATTCAATAGTTGTAGATATTGAAGAAACCAAGGATTTGGAACAGTTATCTGTAGATGAATTAATGGGTTCTTTGCTAACACATGAATCCAGAATGAATAGAAATAACAATACTTCTCTTGAGAATGCTTTCAAGTCACATGTATCATTTGGTAGAGGAAGAGGAAGAGCAAGGTCAAAGTTTAGAGGAAGAGGCAGAGGCAAAACTGGAAGGAACAATCCAGATCAAGGTGAACATAGTAATCAAAACTATAACAGTAGAAGATGTGGCAACAATCACTTCTAGTAAAGTTCACAGAGGTTTGATAAATCTAATATTCAATGTTATTACTGCAAAAAATATGGACATTATGCAAGTGACTGCATAAAGAAATAAGGATATGTGGACAAGTAGAATGCTAATTACATAGGTGAATCTAGTTCTAATCCAGGTGAATCTAATAATAATCTTGGAAGCTTATTTCTCACTTGTCATCTTACTCAAGAAAAAGCTAGAGATATTTGGTTCTTAGATATTGGATGCAGTAATCATATGACAAAGAATAAAGAATTTTTTGCTAGTCTTGATGATTTTGTAAGATCTGAAGTGAAATTAAGAAATGATATCAAAGTGGATGTAATGGGTAAAGGTTTAATAAATGTTTTGGCAAAAAATGGTGAAAGAAGGTTTATACCTGATGTTTAGTTTATACTTGGACTAAAGCATAATCTTATGAATATTGGATAGTTAGTACAAAAATATTACAGAGTATCTTTTATGGATAATGTTTGCACAATAATAGACATGTTACTAAGTGATAGGTTGATAGGAAAAGTGGAGATGACCAAGAATAGGATGTTCCTTCTTCAAATTTAGTGCATCCAAGGAGAAGAGGAAGCCCACTTCAAAACCATGCAGCTAGACCAATCATGGCTATGGCTCTTAAGGTATGAACATTTAAATTTTGGAGGTTTGAATTTGTTACATAAGAAAAATATGGTGAAGGGATTACCACCAATATAAAAGCGAGGAATTTCATGTGACAGTTGTATTCTAGAAAAATAGCATAGAGAGAGATTTCTAGTAGGAGCCTCATATAGAGCAAAGGAAATATTGGAGCTAGTCCATAGTGATTTATGTGGACCAATGCAAACTCCATCATTTGGAGGTAGTAATTATTTTCTAACCATCATTGATGACTTTAGCAGAAAGACTTGGATATACTTTCTCAAAAATAAGTCTGAAGCCTTTGGAAAGTTTAAAGAATTCAAGGTAATGGTTGAAAATTAGAGTGGCCATTATATCAAGGTACTTAGATCAGATAGAGGAGGTGAATATATGTCTAATAAATTTCAAGATTTTTACAGGTATCATGGCATTAAAAGGCAATTGACTATAAGGTACATAGCACAGCAGAATGGTGTAGCAGAAAGAAAGAATAGAATAATCATGGAGATGGCAAGAAGCATGTTGAAGGCCAAACACTTGTCAAATCAATATTGGGTAGAAGCAGTAGCATGTGCAGTATATATTCTGAATAGAAGCCCAACAAAGAGTGTCAGAGATCAAATTCCACAAGAAGCGTGGAGTGGTAAGAAACATAGTGTACATCATTTCAAAATTTTTGGTTGTATTGCATATTCTCTTATATCATCTAAATTGAGAAAAAAACTTGATGATAGAGGTGACAAATGCATTTTTATTAACTATAGTGAAGAATCAAAAGCTTATAAGTTTTATAACCTATTTCAAAGCAAGTGATTATTAGTAGAGATATTGAATTTAAGGAAGAAGCATGGAATGGTAGCACCATCACAATTGGAGCACCAATTCCCAAAAATGAAGAAGAATATGAAGAACAAAATTTGCAAGGAGATCAATCCTCTCCACAAGTAGGAATAATGACTCCAATAAGAACAGCTAGGAGGTTTGAACAAGGTGAATCATCTGGACATGCATGTCATCATACTCCAAATTCACAAGTGATGAGTCAGATCCAACTCTTGCTTCTTTAAGATCAAGAATTAAAGGTAAGAAAATGAGAAACTTGAATGAAATTTATAATCAAGAAGAAGAGAAATTAGATTTGGTTTCAAATTTTACTCTTTTCACTCATGATCCTATGTATTATGAAGAAGCAGATAATGAGGAACATTGGATAAAAGCAATGGATGAAGAGATGAATGCTATTGAAAGAAATCAAACATGGGATCTAACTAATCTACTTGAAGGTAAAGATTGTATAGGATTCAAATGGGTTTATACGACTAAATTTGGTGCAGATGAAAATGTTGAAAAGCACAAGGCAAGGGTAGTAGCAAAAGGTTTTGCACAAGAACATGGAATTGACTATAATGAAATATTTTCTCCAGTTGCTAGACTTGATACTGTTAGAATGGTTTTATCAATATCTACTCAAAATAATTACTATGTATATCAAATGGATGTAAAATCATCTTTCTTGAATGGTTTTCTAGATGAAGAAGTATATGTGAAACAGCCACCAAGTTATGTAGTACAAGGACATGAAGAAAAAGTCTACAGATTGAAGAAGACCCTTTATGGTCTCAAGCAAGCACCAAAAGCATGGTATAGTAGGATTGGTTCATATATAAAAAAATAATGGATTCAATAGAAGCAATAGTGTGCCTACTTTGTACACAAAAATCAATAAAGGTCAGATTTTGATTGTGTGTTTGTATATTGATGATTTGATTTTCACTAGAAATTTGTCTGTAGACACATTTAAATCAGCAATGAAGAAAGAATTTGAAATGACAGATTTGGTATTAATGAAGTATTTTTTGGGCATAAAAGTTGTACAATCAGAGAAGGAAATTTTCATTTGTCAAACTAAATATGCAAAGGATGTGTTAAGGAGATTTAAGATGCTGAATTGTAAACCAGCACCTACACTAGTTCCTACAGGGACCAAACTTATCAAAGAAGACCAAGGGTCTAATGTTGATTCTACAACATGCAAAAGACTAGTTGGCAGTTTGATGTATCTTACAGCTACAAGACCAGATATCATGTATGGGGTTGGTTTAATCTTTAGATTCATGGAGTCACCGAAAGACTCACATTGGCAAATTAGAAAAATGATATTGAGATATGTGGCAAAAACTACAGAATATGGAATTTTATATTCCACAACTAACGATTTTAGTTTGATTGGTTTTACTGATAGTGATTTTGCAGGTAGCATTGATGACAGGAAGAGTACTTTTGGACATGCCTTTCTTTTAGGCACAGGTGTGGTCACATGGGCATCCAAAAAGCAACCTAGAGTGACACTTTCATCCGCTGAAGCAGAGTGTGTAGCAGCCACATCAGTAGCATGTCACGAAATTTGGATGAAGAGAATATTGAAATATTTATTACAAGCACAGAAGGAGTCAACACCAAACTTTTGTGACAACAAATCAGCAATCGCATTATCAAAAAATCATATTTTTCGTAAGAAGAGCAAGCATATTGATACAAGATTTCACTTTATCAGAGAGTTAGTGAACAATGGAGAAATCCATTTAGAGTTCTGCAGATCTGAAGATCAATTCGCAGATATATTCACAAAGGCATTAGCAAAGGAGACATTTGATTATTTAAGACAAAATTTAGGCATTGTAAACGCCGAAGTTGTTATTGGTAGAAATTAAGGGGGAGTGTTAGAAACTCAAGATGAACTGGAGATAATTTCTCCATCCACAACTTAACTACCGGTTCCTCCTCAGTTCTCATGCATGAAGGTGTTAACATTCAATTAGTTAACTGACAGTTAGGAATCAGTTAGTCTAAGCAGTTAACAATCAGTTCTTTCAAGCAGTTAGAGACAGTTAAACAATTAGTTTATTTTCAATTATTTTTGCCAAGAAAATCTATTTATAGACGCCTTGGGCGCAGTATTGTAAGCAAGAAAAAAAAAAGATCAATAAAATTCTTATTTTCAAGAAATTGCAATAGCAATCGGTTTCAGTTCTTGTTTTCTTGTTTAAGTTCTTGTTTTTCTGCTCTCTTAATTTCTTCAATTGACTATGAAATTGCATTCTATGTTTTCTTTCTTCAACCAATTCTATCTTTCCGCCAGATTTGGACTGTCGTGAATGTCTATGAATATCAAGCTTTTTACCTTCCTCAACCTGTTCAAACAGGATCCCTTGAGTCCTTCGCAATTAGACAAATTTACTTCTTTCATCAATGGGAGGCGCTTCAGCCGAAGAGACCCCTCCTCTAATTTCGCACACAAGCTCAGGTTCAACTTTTCTAGACACAAGCTTTTGCAAACGTTTTCGGAGTCGGAGAAGACTTCTACAACCACTCAAGTTGAGGGTTTTCAGACGACTTAATTCCTTCGGAAACTCCTCCGGAAGCGTCTTCAAACCAGTGCAGTCGGCTAAAATGAGATGCTCCACATGGATCTGGATCAGATTGATGAAGCCAATTGGTAATTCTGGTAGACTTAAAAACCAACTCAGAGACACCATCTTCTGCGAAAACATTGGTTTTCATCATTTGTGGAAGAGTTTTTAGTCTTTTGCATGACTCCAAAAGTAGCTGCTCCAGATCTAATCCTTTAAACCATTCAGGCAGCTCCAACAGATTACTACGCGCTTTCAAGTTCAACACGCGCTGTGTGGATAGTTTCGCAAAGCCTTTCGGAAGTTTGTCTATTGTCTTGAAATATGACAAATCAATTTTCTTTAGAGAGCTCAGCAAAGCCATACTATCCGGCAGATCTTTTAATTTCCTGCAGAATGACAAGTTGACCATCTCAAGAGTGTTCAACCAGCCAAAACTTGATGGCAACTCAGCCAATTCTTGACAATGGCATAAATCCAGCATCTTTAAAGATCGGAGTTTTCCAAAGCATTTTGGCAAACTCTCTAAATCAGTACATTTCGTAAGGATTAGATTCTGCAGAGCAAACAATTCACAAAATCCTTTTGGTAAACTCTTCTTAGTCGACTTTTCCATCTTGTTGCTTCGGTTTATATCCTTCACAGTGCTTCCGCTTATATCCAACTCTACTAACTTAAACGCTTTTGGCAGTAGATTTAAGCTTCACCATCCTCAGGGTTAATGGAACCTGCAAAAGGAGGGAATTACTTAGCAATATACAATGCTAGATATATTTTTATAATAATGTGAAATAAAGATTGTATTGTGAGGATTGAAAAATGTTATGAAATACTGTAGAGACGTATCTCCATGACCTCAAACAAAGATAAATAAATAAAACACAAATCCACAAGATAAGCATCCACAATGAGCCAGAAATCAGGTGTCACTTTTCCCCTCGATTATTAAGTTGAATTTCAATTTCCGTTCAATAACTGAATTATATATCATCCCTTTACAGCTGTTCGAGTTTTAAAAGTTTTAAAATAAATATATTTATAAATTGTGATATTTTGTTTAATTATTAATTCCTATTTTTAATTTTTAATTTTATTTTTGTCTCATTTGAAAAACAATATTATTTGATCAGTGAAGTCTGAACAAAAAATCTACAAGTTAAGAAATTCAAGAGTAAACATTATTGAATTTTATATCAAAAGAAATGAGAAAAGGAAAAACATGGGTAGAGTCTCGACAAAAATATTCAATTACAAATAAAAATATAACCGCCATTTGTAATTGCATCTGTTTATCATTTTTTTAATGATAATAATATTAAATGTATTTTTTTTAAAATAATTATTATAAAAATAAAAATTGAATTACTTTTTTCAATTATATTAGATTGTTAATTTCTGATAATAATAAATTTATATACCATTATTTTAATATATTTAAAAAAATGGTATATATATATATATATATATATATATAAAATCACGGTTTGCAATTAAATCAATTTATCATTTGTTTTTTATGATAATAAAATAAAATGTATTTAAAAAAAATTAAAAATTAAAAAAAAAGGTAACTACCATTTTGAATAATTGTTAATCTTTATTAATAATAAAATTACATACTATTTTTACATACCAATATATATATATATATATATATATATATATATATATATATATATATATATATTAAAAATATATATTATATATAAATACATGTATAAATATAAAGTTTAAAATTATATCAGTTTATCATTTTTTTTAATAATAATAAAATTAAATATATTTAAAAAAAATCTTCTTAAAAATAAAAATATAACTACCTTTTCCAATTATATTAGATTATTAATCTATATTAATAATAGAATTATATACCATTTTTGTTTTATATATTTAAAAA
Source organism: Torreya grandis (assembly GCA_037957365.1). Taxonomy (NCBI): domain Eukaryota; kingdom Viridiplantae; phylum Streptophyta; class Pinopsida; order Cupressales; family Taxaceae; genus Torreya; species Torreya grandis. The sequence goes on from JARHVA010004601.1 coordinate 812,282, forward strand.
AATATAATTTATAATGTATTAGTCATTAATATATATATATATATATATATATATATATATATATATATATATATATAAAACACCCAGCAGTCAACTGTTGCGTTTATTGCAAGAGTGCATTGAATCCAAAAAATAAACAGATTGTTTCATTTTATTTTATTTTTTTCTGCTTATTGTAAAAGTTTCACAACCCCACTATGTTTAAAAGTGAGAAGGGCACCCGTTAGAGAATACGGAATAAATTTAATGAACGACTTGCCTTTTGTGAGTTTAACCCTATGTCGTTGTCAGAGACGTTCTCCAAGTACCTGGGTTGATTTAAATTGGTGATACTAAAAGGATGTTTTGTAACTCTTCCAGCTTGAAAATATCTCAGATCCTTAAATTGTGTTTTGCATTCTCCTTCCACAATTGCGCAGTCTCCTAATGCAAGAACCCGTAAGGAAGCGTTCATTTTATCAAGCCGCTCTGAAGATATATGGAATGGTATTTTGTTTTGCTGCAACCAGATGCCTTTCATCTCATGATCCTAGCAGGAATTCAACACAATAAAAAGTGACTTAGTTAAGCCGATAGTGCAAAGCGCGTCTTACTACTAAAAAGTTTTAAGCTTCTCTTGGATTTTCTATGCATACCTTTTCCTCAGATAGGGAAGTATACAAGTCCGCAACATTAGTTACCCTGTTGCCTTGTGCTCGATAAACACCAAATGGCATGACTTCATCAGGGACAGATACTTGGCATGATTTTCTTTTCACTAATTGTAACTCCTCTAGCTTTTTGAGTGCATCATTTCCCACAATGCAGGCCGTTTGATTCCACTCCCACTTGTTGAAGAATGAACAAATGTCCAGAAATGCATCCCTCATATATACTGGCTGTTTCAGGAATATTACCTCACAAGAAATATAGTAATTCAGTTCTTCAAGACTAGGCTCATTCATTTTAATCCATTTACAAAACCTTTAGTAGTCGTCATCATTGTCGTATTTAGACAAACGGTCACGAATTACATTCATTCGATTCTTATACCCATTGCATATCTTTATTATCTCTGGAAACACTGCTTCGGCTTTAGGTAAAATTAAGCCCAAATACATCAAAGCTTCATTGTAACTTAGAGGATGCATACAATAATTTATTTATTTTTGAATTGGGAACTGTCCAGGGTAGATACTGCATGTTTATTTTCAATGTTAAGGAGGACTCTGATTGGATTATCCAGTATGAGCCTCTGTGGCAAAAGCTTTTTTAAGATCTCAGCACGAAGGACATAGTCAATGTATATAAATACATTCTTTGCCTTAGGTAAGTTGGCCCAGAGCTTTCTCTCCCAAGCTCCATCACTTTTTATCTCCCCTTCATTTCCATTTTCTTTTCTACATTCACTTTCCACTTGCAATTTATTTAAGATTTGTGAGATGTTTTGGACTGCGCACCCGCCTGTTCTGATTAAGTGGGAGGCGTATTAAAGTGTTTTTGTGGACCTGCGTGGCATTATTTATGCTGTTGCAAGGCGCAAACCTATGTGGAGGTGTCATGGCAACATTTATCTCTCTAACCTGCATAGAGCTTTTCTGCAGATCTGCGTGGTTGTTTTAAATCTTCTTTGGTTGCGTGGAGTCATCTTAATCTGCACTGACTTCTATTCACAACCAGCTACGTGGCAGCATATGAGAAGTGAATTATTTTTTGAGGCGTTTATGACGTTTGGTTACTGTGTTTTATTCTTTTGAGAGGAATATTAGGGTGCAACACTCTTTTGGAAGATTTTCACAAATTAAAGGAATTGTATGATTCCCACTTAGAATCGGAGTTCATACAGTTACAGTTGAAACTTTTCATTCTAGAGTTTTAAAATGGGGATGTCATGAGTTTGGCTTTTAAATCTATGCAATCAAACATGATGTTAATGTCATTGGAATAAAAAATGATATCTATATGACCACATTCATAAATGATCTTCTTGCTACATACTCAACCTACCTTAATTCAATGCAAAAAAATAATTTCTTGAAGACTCACATTTTATCAATTGGTTGAAAAGATGGTTTAAAGACGAAAATACTTTGAAAGAAATATATAGTCCACTAGAGAAAACATTTGTTACACAAATAAAAAAGGAAACTTTTTCCAAGAATATAGGATATGAAAAGGGAAAAGCGAAGAATGATGGGTGAGGTATAAAATTAGTCAAAATAATCAAGAAAATTCAAATGAATAACACCACTTGAATTGCAAACACTATGATAGAAAAGGGATCTATGAGACCCATGTATGTAGGAGACCATGGGAGAAAATTGAAGCCTATATAAAATCAAAAGTATAAAAGGAGAAGAAATAAATTTAGAATCTAATTCATCTTGGTTCTCTTGTAATTACATTCTTTCCATCTCTAACGAAGTGAATAATGCCTCAGAGAGTTCAACTTGGGATAATTCTCAGTTTTAGACACAGGTGCTATTTAGCACATGAATTTTTGAAGGAAATTATTTGAAGAGTTTCATGAGGAAAGCTATGATCCAATGTACTTGGTAGATTAAAAAATTCTATGACCTTAAGGTAAGGGCACGATCTGGTTCAAGTCACCATGACATCCATATTTCATTCTCCACAATTACTTTATAGTCTGATCTAGGGCTTAGGAGGAGACCTGGTAGACAACCTACTTAACATGGGTTAAATAGATTATGTGAAAAAATGATTTACTGAATGATAGATAATATGAATGCAATGAGGTAATAAAAATGACATGAGAAAAAAAGTGAGAATAGACTTATAATGATAACATCAATATTATATTATGTTAAATTATGTATAATTTGAAAGATTAGATGTGTTACCACGAGAATTCCTAACTCTATTATGATATGTATTTGACACTATGTATTGATAACCAACAAATAATAAAAGTGTATATTATTACACAACCAAACAAGTTGAAGCGTTGGTTGTACCATTACAATTGTTGGTAACAACCTCTTCATTACCACAAAGTGTGGTCATGTCATGAACCACCATTACCAAAAGGCCATTGTTTACAATTCTTCCACTACCATAACTATGTTGTAATGTACTAACATATTTACAAGGAATCCATTTACATGTGGGTATAAGACCCATTGACACAAAAAATAACATAAGCACTAGAATAAATATGTAACTATAGTAATATGTGGTATGACTGAGTGCCCTAGATCCTCCTAGATTAGTCACCCCTTATTGAAGATATGTGATTCACATTTCATATATTAATGGGAGAAAATGTGGGAATGTATTGACAATATTCACTTCTATAAACAAATTTCCTTGGGAAGACATGTGACATGCTTTAACAACCTAGAAGAGAGGGATCTCTTGTCAACATGTCAGTTTGACTTGAATGTCAATAACTAGATCTGATTTTGCTGGAACACTCTAATCTATATTGAAATCTATATATTGGAGATTTTGCACAATATATAAAGTATACAACAAGGGCGAAAATTAATTCAATGAGATTTTTATGCTAAATAATGGATATAACCCAAGATAGGTCGAAATATACATCTTGAAAGGGTTTATCTCTTACGTGCTTAGTGATGTTGTAGGTTCCATACCAAGGCATAAAAATCTTGAATTAAATTCATGTCACTATTTCATTTTATAGGTGTAGCTAAACTCAATCACCAACCTAAAAAATGTGTGGTGTTTGATGTTTGTCATGGTGTTGCTTGCACTTAGCATTTGCCTATTGCATAATCGTTTGTACATGTTTCTAAAAATGTTGAATGTGCTCAATGAATTGAATAACTATATGAAATTACATTTAATTATAATGAGTTAGTATTATTGTTTGTTGAATAGGGTAAGCTACGTCAATGGGTGCCAAGGTTTGGAAACCCAAACAACCCTAAAAAATGGTTGTGTAGTGGAGTTTTGCATAGCTCTTTTGTCTAGCTATGTTGAATGAAAGGTATAATTTCATCCCAAGTGTGATGCTTCTTTTAATTGTACACTCTTATAAGATGCACTATCATCCTATTGACCACTTCTATCTATCCATATATTTAAGGATGGAAAGCAATGGATATGTTCAACTTTATGTCTAACCTAGACCAAAATGTTTTATAGAAATGGCTAAAAATTTAATGTTTCTATCAGAAAAGATAGTTTATAAGATTCCAAACTAGATATAGACATATAAAAAATGCAATTGAGTTATTTCTAGAGTTGATCTAGCTTTATTATAAGGTATGAGAATTCTCATCTTTGAGAATATATCAAATACTACATTTACACAATACTTACCATTCTTGGTATTAGGACAACTTGAGAGAAAGTCCATGGGAATATATTAACATAGTCTTGTTGGAACTAATAGAGGTGTGTAAAGACCTTGCTTCTTATTGATTGACTTGGTTGAGGCACATATGGTGAATGATTTGATGTATTTAGAGACATCAAACCTGATATGTGGCTAGTATAGATACTTTTGCAACAATAAAAGAGTATTTTTAAATGAACCTCCCATTTTTTTTTTCCCTTTGGCTCAAGCAAAACACACAAGTTCCCAAGATGATTGAGAGGGTCATCCTTCAAGAATAAATATAGAACTAAATTAACATAGAGAAAATAGTGATATATATCTATAAAATACATGTTAGAATGATACAATACTAACCATGCATTGAGTTCATGTCCACATTCATCAATTTCATAAAGAAGAGTTTGAATCGAATGATGGCTCAGTGAATCTTAAAATGGGTTTGTACTTTCCTTATTATGCATGATGTTCATATGGAATTGTTGAAGATAAGAAGACCATTTTGATGCCGCTTTGTTATAACTTGAATTGAGTCTTCAATAACTAAAAAAATTTGATATGTGTTGATAACAATATTTTGGCCCAAGATATAATCCTTCCAATACTTGTATGCCTGATTAATAGCATAAATCTCATGATCATATATTGGGTAGTTCCTTACCGATGTGATCAAATTTTCACTATGGTAAGCAATTGAATGACCATATTGAGTGAGTACTAATCCAAGTGAAAAGTTAGAGGCATATGTCTCAAAGCTTAAACAGATTTTGAAGGTATAATAAAGCAAGTACTAGTGTGAAATTTAGTTTGCATTTTAATTCTTTGAATGTTTTTTAATGAGTGGAAGCCTGGTTAAATTTTGATTTGGAGCCACCTTGGGTAACTTAGTTTAGGGAACAATTCAATGAGAGAAACCAAGTAAAAATCTCTAGTATAAATTTTCCAATACTAGAAATTTATTAAAATCTATGAGATTATTTATTTGTGGCCAATAATGAATGAATTAAATATTTTATAGGTCTACATGTACTCCCTTTTCATCCATAAGGTATCCTATATATTAAATTTTTGGCATCGTGAACATAATTTTTCCGTTGTTGGCATATAATTTGTGTTTATGAAAAGTTTATATCAATTTACTTATATGACATAGATATTCATCCAATGTTCTATTTAAAATCAATTTGTCATCAAGGTATACTACAATAAATGAAGTTATGAATGGATTTATGATATCTTTTATCATTTGCATGAATGTGTATAGGGCATTGGTCATGTTGAAGGGCATGACCAACCATTTTAATAAAGCTTCTTTGGCCTTGAATATTTAATTTAAAACATTTGTAGGATAATTTTTTTTTTGATGATATCCATACTTGAATTCAATCTTAGTGATATTTTTCACCACAATGCTAATTTAAAATATCCTCAATCCATGGAAGGAGAAATTATTTTTTCACTATGATATTTTTTAGTGTTTTCTAGTCAATGTAGATTCTCTATTTGGCATCCTTATTTTACACAAGCATAATTATTTATTCTAAAGGTGATGAGTTAGGTCTGATATGTCCTTTTTCCAATATTTCATGGATCTGTAACTTAATTTCTTAATTTCCAAAAAATATCTATGGTATAATGAAACATTGTGAAGAGGTAGTTTTTGAATTTGATAGATAGTATACTTCATAGTGTGTGGGTACTTCTTTTTGGTATTTATAACACATCCTTGTACTCTTATATCTTGAGATAAAATTCATCTTTTTGAGTTGATGTTGGTGGAACTGTAGTAACCATAGATACTACAATGACTTTCTTACGTTCATACCTCACCATAAAGAGCATAAAATTATTACTTGATGTGACTATATTTTTATAATACTTAGCATTGATAAGTTATAAATTTGGAATGACTTTTGGTATGAAATATCTTAAATGAAAAAATATATGATAACATTTATAAGATTTGCTCCAAAAACTATTTTCTGATAAAAATGATATGGTTGACCTAATATAATATCACACACCTCTAGTGGATTGATGTCAAAAAAACTATATTTTGAAAAGTCTTCATGTTTTACACTACTTGGCACTATTGAGTGACATGTTTCTCAAAACAAACACTAAACCATCTTATTGAGTATGGTTGTGGGTGAGGCATCAATGAAAATCTAAATATGTGAACTAATTCAAGAGAGATTTAGGTTCTTATGACTTCCACCATCAAAAATGAAGTGAACTAGTTTGGAATTGATTTATATTTGAGAATGGAATAATCTTTCTAGTTCCTTTTTTCGTATAGGTAATAGATATGTTGGTAGTACCGACCATGGCACTAGGCTCATATTTTATGGACTATTTATCATTATCTGGTATGCTAGTGATAGTACCAATAGCCTCAAGATGTGTAAATAAAGATAACCTATAGAGTGACATTCCTAATTAGAATGAATGCTAGAGTTATGAACTAAACACCATTTTCCAATTTTGGACTATTTGTTCTCATCATTTAATGGTTGATACTTCTTCTTTGGTTATTTCTTTGGGCTATTCCTTGACTTAGAATTATATTTAGAATATTTAGGCTATTATTTCATAGTTTGAGACTTCAAATATTTTGTCTTATTCATGGCCTTAGCCTTTGTTTCAAACTTGCAAGCTTATCTACAGGCTTCCCTAATGGTGTAAATAGTCAAGTAATATATATCTGACTAGATGTGTAGTCTTAAGCTTGACCTTTACTTCAGAACAAGATTATGCTCTGAATCCTTGATCCCAAGTTTGGACACCAGGTTATGGAAATTATATATGTATTTCTACATAGACTCCTCTTTATTTTAGTGTAAATGAGATAAATTAATGTGTTGATCATCATATTTACAAAAAATATAATAGGTTGTTTTGAGTGATTATATGAAAACATTCCATGTTTTTAAACATATATCATTTTTACGTGTTGTGCAATAATTTTTCCACCATTTCTTAACTGATAAACAAACTTTGAGAAGATAAAATTTAATTTTCTCTTGATCTAAGACATGATTTATCATTTAGTATGAATAAATCTTGTTAATCCAATTATCTAGTGAATATACATCTATTTTACCTTCAAACATATAAATATATAAATTGACTTGTGCCTTATATGGTGTTTATACAAAATATCGATGAGAATTAGATGCTTTCTTAGAATTTTGATACTTTCTTGAAGGAGATAAAAGTGATCAATGATACTTGGTCATTTCCATTCATGACATCCTTCCAAATATTCCATTTGTCTCTGCAAGGTATCCTCTATCATTTTTTGGACCATCTCTATAGTTAGCATCATTGTGGTTTTGTCACCCATATGAGAATGTGAAGGAAGGTATGGAAAAGGGTCATGATTCCTTAGCCTTAACCTCCTATAATTTTTATGTGTGGTAATACAAATAATGATGAAAAATTAAGAAACACATTGATACCATTCACAAAGTATATGAAGTGTGCATGATCTAATACCACTAATTTGGGGCCCAAAAGGAGTCCAAGTGGACAATCTATTAACATGGGTTAAATAGATTATGTGTGGAAGTGATATATTGAATGATTGAGAATATGAAATTCAATGAAGTAAAAAAAAGAACATGCAAGAACATAATAATAATAATATAATTATAACTGTAATAGAAATATTGTATTATGTTAAATCATGTATAATATGAGAGATTATATGCATTGTCGTAGGGATTCCTTACTCTATTTTTATATGTAGTATTAAAATGTGTATTAGTAACCTAAAAAGAATTTAAGTGTGCATTATTATACAACTGAAGAAGATGAAGCATCAGTTTCACCATTACAACTATTGATAGAAAACTTTTCATAATTGTAAAGTGTGATGATGTCATAAAATATCATTATTGATGGGTTGTTGGTAATGATTACGACACTATCAAAATTCTATGCTAATGTACTAAAAAAATTGTAAGTAATCCTTTTTCACATGGGAATGGTACCCACTGACACGATGACTGACATAATTTCAAGTATAGATTTAAAAATGTGGCAATATAAGGTATGATTAAATGCCCAAATCACCTTAGATCCCATTTTTCAATTGAAAATATTTTTTTGTCTATTTCAAAAATCAACAAAATTTTCACTTCATGTTGTTTGATGATGGATAGCTGAAATTCACAAAAAATGTGATTACAAGGTCATTCTAACTGGATATGAGGAATGTAAATTATCTAATCTTAGGGGTGAGCATTCAGTGCCAATAATTTTTTTCATCTTTTAGAAGAAGAAATTTCATTTATTCCTCTTTGGCATGTTATATATATTTAGACACACTATGACAACATCCTCACCATGTAAAAAAATTATGTTGTAAGGGTGTTGACTTTGCCCAAAAACATTGAAAAGTGTGAATCATGCATACTAATGAAACACAATAGATAACCCTTTAGAAATTTAGAATGGAAAGTATAAATGAAGTTGTAGCTATTTCAATTTGATATGTGTTCTCTCCCAATCCTCTCCATTGGTGGTCATATATACTTCTCATTATTCATTGATCACTTTAATAGAATGACATGGATATGTTTCTTTAAGAAGTGATTATAATCCTTCAAAAAAAATCAAATGTTTTGAACCATGGTTGAAAATTAAGCCCAATCTAGAATTGGCACACTTGGGACTAATATTGGTGGTAAGTTCACTTCATAGGTGTTTGAAACCTATCTCATGAATGATAGAATCAATCATCATCTCACAATCCCTTACACTCCACAACATAATAGATTAGTTGAGAGAAAGAATTAAAATCTCATGAATATCATTTAGGAAATGTTTCTATTTAAAAGGGTAAATATACACTTCTATGTACAAATATCTCAAACATAGGTATACCTCCATGACATGTCACCACCAACATCCCTACAGATGAATACTCCTAATGAAGTCTGGGGTGGTTATCTCTTTTTAGTTCACTTTTTAGTTTGACGTCTTAAATTTTTTAGATCCACATTCTATGCATATATTCCAAAGGAAAAGAGAAATAATCTATAACATAGCAGTTGTAAATGCATGTTTTTGGGATACTCTAAGTCTTCAAAATCATAAATTTTGTTTGATGTAACATAAATAAATATCTCATCATAAGGGATGTTGTATTTTATGAAAATGGAAAGGATAACTCAAGCATCAATCAACAATTGAATTGATTAGAAAATTATGGAAAAAATTATGTTTTCAAGGAGGTTGATATGGAGGTTCCAAAAAATGAAGTGGGAATTGTAATTCAAAAACACTTGAATCTATATTGAATATTGTGATTGAAAACAAAACCCCCCATGCAAAATCCAATGAAACTTCATCTGAGGAGGATTCGATGGTAAAAAATGAAGGAACTTAAAGTTCATAAATTGACACATGTGTGATTCAACAAGCTACATAGAAAAAGATTTAAAAATGGGCTAAACAAACATTGAAATATGTCAGACGTAATGATGTTTGGAAAATAGGGACAAGAAGTGCACACATATCTAGACAATAATTACATGAGTTCCTTGATGAAATTTAAGATAACGTGGGAAAACTTACCATGGAAGACCTTCCTAAAGAAGAAGTAAATGTTACATTTGACTCTAAACCCACTTATTTCAAACATGATGAAAATATTGAGGCATATAAAAATGTTACGGGAAGTGGATATGGTGTGTTGTTGAAGAATGAAACTTGTAAATTTGTCAATCCTCCAATCACATATAAACCAATTGAATACAAGTGGTTCTTTTACAAAGGTATAAGTAAAATTGACTCAATTGACAAGAAAAAAACATTGCTTATTTCAAAGTGATTTGCACAAAAAGAAAGAATTGAATTCAATTAAAACATGACACCTACAACAAAATGAACTACCATTTACTCAAAATGGATGGAAAGTTCCCCAAATGGATATCAAAAATGCCTTTCTAAATTGTGATCTCAAGGAGATAGTGTACATGACACAACTTGAATTTATGATAAATAATCAAAAGTGTTCAAATTAGAAAAAAAATGTTCAAACTAGAAAAAATATATATGGTTTGAAAAAATCCCCATGAGTGTGGTATGAAACACTCATTGAGCCTTTCTAAACATGAACATCAAACGTTTTGAGTTTGAATATCCAAATTTTTTTGGTCAAACAATTAGCAAAAAAGTTGTATTTCAAGTGGTGTATGTTGATGATCTATTAATCATAGCATAAATTAAAATATATACTATAAAATTAAAATAAAAGGGTATGAAAGGCTTTGAAATGATAAATCTATGTTATCTTCATTACTATTTAGATATTGAATTATTCAAAAACTAAAATATACAATCATCACCAAATAGAAGTACATTGGTGAAATTCTGAGCAAGTTTGAAATAATAGATTGTAAGCCTCCCACTATGCCCATGGAATAAAATTTGAAATCCATATCATAAAATATCATACATTTAATATATGCTACTAAATATAGACAACTCATTGGAACCCTGACATATGTGACCGCAACTAGACCATTTATTTCTTTCGTTGTTGGTGTTATTTCTCATTTCATGCAACAACTAAGATAAAGTGATAGGGTAGGATAAAAAAAGACTTCTTAGATATATTAACATAAAATAGAATTATGTGCTCAAATACTTTATGGATGGAACGTAAAACTAATTGAATACTCAGATTTTGACTATGCTAGTGATTTTGAAGATGGATAATCTCCTTCAAGTTTATTAGTGAATCTTGGAACATGTTAGTTCAAATTCATAAAAGTTATTTTAAATTTGTAGGAACAACAAATTTCATCAACGTCTCTCATAGTTGACAGTATATTTGTAATTCAAATAGAAAACATTTTTATGGTTTTAAATAAAATATTTTATGAGAAACTATGTGGGTCAGTTCTTATCAAAAATACCATCATATCAAGATAGGATCTTTCCTTTGAATAACACAAATAATTGACTATTTTCATTTTTTATAATATTATATTATTTGATGACATAGAATCAATAACTTCTTTTAATTATAACTTAATTAATACAATTCTAATCTTTCCTATTAAAGAGTCATCTGATTTAAACTTGTACATAATTAAACTTCTTAATTTTACTAAGTGAGGCTTGCAATGATTGATGCTATTAATCTCCCTCCCTAGAAAATATATTTTAATACATTGTATTCTTGTCTGTATGGAGTAACTTTCCTTTATTTAGAATATTCCTACTACTATTTTTTGGGAGTAAATTTCGTTTATTTAGAGTATTCTATTTTCTGGGTTATCAATATATTTAATGTTTTCATATATGTATGTTGGTTGTTCTCGTTTTATACTTGAATAAGTTTCGATTGCCATAACGACTTGTGAGTTCATACTTATTTCAGTATGTCATTTTCTTCATTTGAGCGTCTATATTCTCTTAGGAATCTTAGAAGCCTTTGGACCCTAAGGACTGCATTTTGTTTCTACTCGTCCCCATCACCATAGAACGATTGAAAAATATAGTTTTGTTGGTCTGCGGTCACTTGTTTCTTTCCCTTTTAAATTTGTTAGGAAAACTCACTAAAACTTTATCATTCCCCTGTTAAGTTGTGCAGAATCCTCTTTCAAACTTGGGTGTGGTCTATGTGTAGATTTTAATCGGAGCGAAGGTATTGTATTAGAAACTTCTATTTGATTAGTTTAAGATCGAGTAGAATCCGAAGGTGAGCCAATCTCAACAGGGAGTTTCTATGCAATTTGATATAAATCGTCTAGAATTCAACTCGGTATATCAAACCCGTATGTAAGTCATATTATTAATAAGAATAACTAATTAGTTATGGATAGTGATATTTGTAGTTCCATGGGGTAAAAACATTCAAAAATATTTTTGTTTTGTGTTTATTATATCGATTAAGTGTTTTTACAATGACATAAGTGCGTTAATATTTAATTATTTTAAAATCGATATTATAAAAAACTTATATCTATTTTTAATTTATTAATTTATTGGCCCATAATTATTTAAAAATATGACAATAGTTTTATTCACAAAATTAAAAAAAATCATTATATATTTACCATCTTGGAATATATGATAGGTGAATTATATTTATTATGTGAAAATTTTATTGACTTTATTATATTTGTTATTGTAGTAATTTTATTTATTTTGAAATAAAATAATTCATGTATTTATTTTATATTTGTTAGTGTGATAATTTTATTTATTTTAAAATAAAAGAATTTATTTATTTATTTATTTATCATGTTATAATATATGATAGGTGAATTATAATTATTATTATGGTAATTTTAATTATTTTAAAATAAAATAATTTATTTATTCTATATTTATTATTGTGATAAAATAAAAAAAATTATTTATTTATTTAAATTTATAATTATTTAATTCATGTAAAACTAACATTATAAAAATAAATAAAACAACTCACATGATGGTTTTTATATATATATATATATATATATATATATATATATATATATATATATATATATAAAATCACAAATTAAATCAAAGAAATAGTAAGAAAATAAAGTGAAAAAATAAAAATAAAAAATAAAAAAAATAATACAAGAGATAACATAAAACAACAATACACAAAATATGTTTTATATTTATCTTATCAATTTAAATATGTTTTTTATATATATTTATCTCATATTTCTTAAGTATATATTTTTTTCCATTTCCAATTTTCAAATTTACTTGTTATTGTGATTCATTAAAATATATAATATTGAGTTTTTATTTTTTAATGTTTATATTTTATATTGGTTTTTACAAGCTTAATCAAGAAGCATTTTTTCTAAATATATATATGGATTTTAGAATGTGTTATATTTTATTTAGGAATGTTAAATGTTTATAAAATTTTATAATAAATTCAAGTAGTATATGGATTTTAGAATGTGTTATATTTTTTTTTAGGGATGTAACTTTTGTGTTTATAAGGTTTTCTGAAGTCACAGATCAATTAAATGAACTAATATTATTATTTTTTACAATTGTCTCTTTTAATTTTAGTACATATTTTTTTATCATATAATTTACAATCAAATATTTATTTCTAGTGTTTGGAAAATATTTAGATTAATAAAACATAGTATTTATATTTATATTTATATATATATATATATATATATATATATATATATATATATATATATATATATTACATTAAAATTTATTTGGAAACAAAATGTGCATGTCAAAGGAATTTGGAATCAAGCCTCTTTGTTTTAGAATACTTTATTTCTGAAGAACTACCAATCAAGTTTTTATAATCTCTAGTTCAGATTTTACCTCCTACTTTTTAAAAATTTATAAAAATAATTAATTCTTTCTATTGACATTTACATTTCCCCTTCTTTATAGTTGCTAATTCTAACAATTATTGGATAATTATTTTTGATATTATATATAATTGAAGACCTTAAAAAATATCAAGAAAGGTCATTTATTTCCTTAATGTAATTCAAGCCCAAAAATGTATTATTTTCATTATAATTTTTCAGATATAATTGTCCAATTATGAAAAAGGGAAGCAATGCATATTCTCTATGATCACAGAGAAGTTTTAGAAAATTGGTTTAGGTTTTCATATCATTCGATCTAATCAATATAATCATACAAAACATTTTCTCCTGATTGAAAATTTTTATAAATCTATTTATAACTATGCTCTTGGGTCCTAATCTACGTGTAACTTGATGATTTGGATAAGGTCCCTAGATTACCACTAGTTTCTATAATTCTCTTTGTCTTATCAAAAAATATTTATATATATTGTTAGACTTCAACTATTGTCTCCAAATTTCATAATATTAAAAATAAAAATATAAGTCATTATTTCTTATTTATTTATTTAAATTTTAGAAAACTAATTGTATCTAATTTACTATTTACATCTAATATATGTATAGTTAAATGATTATGAATATTTGTATTATATTTTAGTGAACATGGACTCTCTTACACCCATTGGAATTTCATATTTTTTAATACTACATTTTTATGAATACTCGTTAATCTTCTAGGGTTAAATTTTTCCTTATATTATAATATATCTAAATTTTTGCAGGGTTTCTTGATGTGTTATTGTATATAAGGTTATATCTTGATTTACATAGTGTCAAATTTAAGTCTTTCTGAATATTTTAGGAGTTATTATAAATTTTATGGTTTTATTTTTCATTATTCTAATCCTTAAGTCACTATCAAAAATTTAAAATATTGTTTCTAGACCTTAGTGTACTCGACAAAATTATTATTTCTTGTGTTCTTTTTCTTATGGATTTATTAAAGTCATATGCCTCAAATCTTCCTCAATTTTAAAGTGGGAACGATAAAAATATCCTCCCAAATCTCCCTAAAACTCTTAATAATCGGTTATGATTTCTAAAATAAATTACACTACTATGGATGAGTTCCAAAACATTCAAGCCAAGATCCTTAAGCTACTTATCATATCTAATGTGTATCAAGATATTCCTTATAAATCGTTAGGGTACAAAACATTGTTATGTAATAGTTAAACCATCTCACTTTTGTGGTATTTTTATTTAATATTTGAAACTAGTGAGAATATAATTACTTTTGAAATAACAACAACAACAACAACAACAACAACAACAACACATTAAAGTTACAATTAGTAATATAGTGATTATTAAAGTACTTATTGATAATAGTTCAAAACTAAACATTTAAATTAATTTAATTATTTTATAATTAAATGAAATAAAATCTTTTAGATAATTTTCATTAATTCTATCACTTTAACTATAAATTTTATTTTTAAACTATCAAATTATATTTAATAAAGTTACAAAATTTACTTGTAAAACCATGGATTCATGACATAAAATTTATTCCATCCATTTCACATTGATATTTGCTTTTATAAATGAAATAATTATTTATTAAAAAATTATATATGTATGATTTTAAGTTTGAAGGATGATTTAAACATTAAGATAATATATTTGCTCACTTAAATACGAGATGATTTGAGCTTCGAAATAATATGATTTTAATTGTGTAAACTCAACAATTTATTCCAATGTAACGAGTGGAAGGATTTAACTTCGGTAAATCTAGTAGTGCTAATGAAGAGAATTATTAAGAAGTTGTTTTTTACACATGGATTTATTTAAATTTGTCGTGCTTTTTATTATTTAGATAAATGTGTGAATGGAGCTAGGTTAGAATCATTTAAAAGTAGTATTTAATTATATTGATGCTAGTTTAGTGGCCATGTTGAATGTGAGGTACCCATTAGTCGTTTTGTCTTGAACGAAAATGTTTGGTGTAACTCTATGGATAATATTCAAGTCTGTAGATGCGTGGTATTAAGGAACTTAGTTTAATTTAGGTTATGCCTGTAAAGAATCGGTGGCGATAGCCATGCAGGTGTATAAAGAGTCATTAATATTTAATGTGACTGGAATTTTGTTGAGATTTACAGTGATATTATTTAATATGTGAAAAAGCTGTAGCGCTTGCATGAATATAATGAAAAGGTTGTTGTCAACTCTATGTAGAATATTCAAGTCTGTGGATGTGTGGGATTAAGGAACCAAGTTTAATTTAGGTTATTTCCGCACGGAATCAATGGCGATAACCACGTAGTTGTGTTAAGAGTCATTAATTTTTAATGGGACTGCAATAACTCTTTTATATTGGATTAGCGTGGATAATTTTGAAATTCCTAGTGATATTATTTTTATATGGAAAAAGGTGTAGTAGTTGCACGAATATAATGGATGACTATATAGTGTGACTAAAGTTATACGGGAGAGCATGCAGTGGAGTATTTATATATTGAAGAGGCCCGAGGCTTTGTAACAAGGAGAGAAATTTATTTGAGACCTAAGCGGTTTGTTGGAATCGCAATGGTCATTTTCAGATCAATGATATCTTTATATACATTTAAAGGGTGGATTATCATCACTAACTAAAGTTAATAATACAGGTGTGGAGAAAAATTAAATAATATTAAATAATGATATAATTTTTTTCTTTAGTTTTATGAAGATTTTATATTTAATGTTAAATTCGGATGAAATTATTTTTTTGGTTTCTCAAAAATTATAATAACATTAGTTTTGTTTACACCAAGAGCATAAGATGATGTCTAGATAATCTGAGCTGGGCACTAGTGAAATAGAGGCCATCACTTAGCGTGTTGTCATATTGAATAGTATAGGTTTTTTAAAGCATTCGAGTGACTTATGAGTTGTTCTCTGTTACGAGTTCATAATTCACGAGTCCTAGGATCATAACCTATCATGTAATTGAAATGAATTGATTTTCACATGGTGACACATTCATCTTAATAAAAGACGATTAATTAAAAATGAAAGTGCAAATATGTTTGTTGTGTACTGGTGTGAAATATGTATGGATATGTTGTTTATGAATGGGATCATATGCTTTGCATAGGAACAATTAAGTTAATTTAAATAAAAAAATTGAAGTGTGTTTTTGAGTAGCAAGGGAGGGTACTATAGATTGGTATAAGAGTGAGGTCAAACAATTTTGAACTATGGGGTAATATTACACATGAGAATGTGTGCATTTAATCTACAACTATGGAAAAATTTATTCAAGTAACTTGCAGTATTCTTGGGAATATTATGCTAAATTTATAGTCATAATTTTAACCATTTTTTTAGTAATATGTGTGCTCAACAATAAATTTTGAGAAAATTTTCACTAGTAGCTGTTAAAAAAGTAATCTAGATGGCTCTTTTGGGAGATATTAGTCAGACACAAGATTTAAGTCTAACATGTATAAAGTTGGCATTAAAAAATACAAAGTTCATAAGAGTGAAATGGAATTAGTTTTTTTCCCTGGATTTTTTTTTAACTTTATATTAACTATAAATGAAATTACAATTCATAGATGCAACAACATCCCAAAGGAAAAAAGAGAACAAAGAGGGGGAAAGTAGAATTCACCACAACACAAGAAGAAGTAGCACCAAAGCAAAAGTACAATACCAAAGGATCAAGAACACCACAACCAATGCCTAAACTAGAAATACATGACCAAGAGAGCCAGCCACATCTGCCCACCAATGCATTATAGTAAAAATGAATCACAAACAAAAGACCAAAGGCCAATAGAAGGTAAACCAAAGGGGCATAGTAAGGACCTATAAGTCCTAAAGAGTCACAAAAATAAGTAATGAATATAACTACAAATTTAAATACTAAAAAACAAGCGAAGAATTAATGAGCGAAGCCTAAGGGAAAAGTATAAACCAACATAACCAAATTGTAGTATATGATCAAACAGAGCATAGAGCTATTACAAAAACACCCATCCACATTAAAAAAAATAGTCGGTGTAAAATTAAGCCACCAACACTGATCTATGTTGAATAATAAGAATGACATCTTCATGATAATCATTTATGACCAAAAGGTCAGGGTCCAAGCTTATCCCCTCCTTAGAGATAAAGTCAAATTTTGTGTTTATCTCTCTATAGACATGCCAAAAGGAAATGGATTTAAAGGAAAGCACCATGTGGGAAGTGATAGAGAGGATGGGATGAAGACACATAGTTTACATTTTAGATATCCCCTTCATCCAATTGAGGACAACCATCGAGTCCCAAAAAATATAGAATGTTTGAATTCTACTCACCATCGTAAGCCTAAGAAGAAGCTTTAATAAAGACATAACCTCAATAAAATTATTAGTTCCATGACCCAAACCAGCCTTGAAATGTTATATGTGTGTGTATTTTATGTATATAATACACACATCTCCATAAACATCATGGTTGCCTTAACAAGCATCAAAGTAACCCCAAACCCTAGATTGATGAAACAGGGATGTAAAACTAAACATTATTTAAGTAGTTTTGGAATGATTTTAAAGTGACCAATTATGAGTCATGTTTTCGATAGAATTTGAAATGTAAGAATGTTTTTGTATTAAAAGATGGAAACATTCCATGTAATTCATATAACCCAATATACAATCGAAGATAAGGCCATCTGGATTTGAGCTTTGCTCACTCAACTTGATTCTTAAGACAATCAGTAATAGTTAGCACTTAAAAATAATTTCCCACCCCTATATATGTCTTCATATTAGCCCAAATATTAACAATTTAAGGTTAAGTGTTGAGAAAATGCTTCATAGTCTCCAAGGATTGAATTCAAATATTGCATCTCCACAGACCATGTTAGTTTTCATTTTGAAGGACCTCCCAAGTGAGAGATTTATTTGTTAAGGCAAGCCACATAAATATTTTTGTTTTGTGAGTTCATTTAATCTTACATAATTTTTTCCACCACCACTATCTCAAATTTGAGGTATCATTACACAATATGGACCAGTAACCTAATCAAAAAATATAATTCCCTAGGTTAAGGTTCAAGGGCCAAACCAACTCATCATCTTCAAGATATATTTTGATATTACTCCATTATAATCTTTAAACATGTGCATCCCATCTAAATCTATCCTCCCCATCGAATCTAAGTGTAATATCACTTTTATAGCCTTACCTTGAAGTGGTAGTGTGGTTGTTGTCAACCACTTGATATAAAAAGAGATTATCAGCTTCTCCAACCTATCATTCAATTCCTCATGCAATTCATTAATTAGTGTCACAATACACCAAAGGAGAAATACCCAATTCAATTTTATTACCATAACCCACCTTCCATATAAGCCAATTATCAATGATAGGAAAGGTACAAATAGTATCTTTCCACATAATTAAAGAATTTTGAGAAGTTTTGGTAGGACTATGAATCCACTCTTCCACACTAAGTGGTTATATGTATTTTTGGATAATGATTTGGTTCAAGAATCCCTCCTTAGTGAGAATATTCCAATGACTTTATGAAGCTAAATCCTTGCCAAAGAGATGGATATATTTTGCACCCTAACCTTAATATCCTTAAGAGCAACACAGGTCTTCCATTTAATCAAATCAATGCCATCCTTCACTTTTTTACGCTTCTAAATAAATTTCAAAGTTTTAATATGAATCTTTTATAGGATTCCTTTTAGGATATGGGCTAATGTTAGCCAATATACTCAAATCACTTCCAACATTGATTTGATGATAGTTAATTTGCCACCAATAGAGAGTCAATAGTTGCACCAACAATAAATTAATTTTTCCACATTTTCAATTAGCTTATACCAAACATTCTTTTTTTAGTCATTTAGTTTCAACTTGAACCCAAAATACTTGAGTCCTCCCAAAAGATATACAATTTAAAATGGGATTTTTTTAAGGATCCATCTATCTTTTATCCCTCTAGACCATTGAAGGATATGCTAGACTTTTATTCATTAATTTAATATCGTTAGCTATGCCAAAGATATCCAAGGATTCCTTAATCATAGTAATGTAATATAAAGAGACATTAAAAAATAACAACACTTAGTTTAAAAATAGTAAGTGTGTTAATAAGATAGTCTTAGTAATATTAACCCCTTGAGGGACCCCATACTTTTGACCTAGAGAATGAGCTAACTCAACCCTTCAATAATTAGAACTAAAAACATGGGAGAGAGTGGAAAACCTTTCATTATTCAACATGATGGGGTGAAAATAATAGAGGATAAGGAATTTATGAGTAAGGGAAAAAATATTGAAGATAGGCAACCCATAATCTAGTTGACCATCTGAAGGTGAAAACCAACATGAATCAGAATTAATCTCAAGTATAACTAGTTTGATTTATCAAATGATTTGGATATTACTTGATTTAAAAACACTATCAACACCTTATTTGTTTTAGTTTAATGTATACCCTCTTATGTAACCCGTATAGTATCATGAATTTTTCATACATTTAAAAATCCAAATTATTCTGTAGAAATAGATGACAATATAATACATTTGATCTTGATGGAGATGATTTTTGTAATTATTTTATAGATGTAATTGCATAAGGAAATAGGTCAAAATTCATCAAAGGAATTCAAGATGTCTTTCTTAGGTATGAGAGAAATGAAGTCAAAATTGAATGCACAAATAATCTTCCCCATCCACTTAGACTCAATAGCACTAAAAAGGTCCTCCCACAGTAAATTAAAAATAAATATAGAATTAAATGGTCTATCCATCAATATCAAAGATATTGTCCTTATGAAATGTGTCCATAGAAAATAATAACTCTTATTTGGTGATAACCACCTCCAGCCTCTCATGATCATCCTCATGAATGAAGTTAGGAAAGAAAGAAGAGATTTTAACTATCTCCACTATGTTAACTTGCGATGATTGTTTATAAATTTGTTGAATATATGAGACTCCTAAATCAAATATCTCATGGAATTTCCACGTCATGGAGCTATTTTCAAACCATGGTGCTCTATGTTTTAGCTTCCATTGAGATTCAATATCCACCATTTGTTCACATAACTTCAATTCTAGATATTTCATTATAATTTTTGTTTCTTCATCAAAGTGTTAAACATTATCATTATCATATATCACAACAATTTATTTTTACAAAGATAAAATATCCCTTTCAACTACTTGATATTTGTTAGCTTCCTAATTAACAACTACCATTTTAACTCTCTTTAGATTAGAGGAATATTGTAGACTAAATTATTCTAAAGAGTTCTCATTAAAAATAGTCCACTCCTCCTAAACCTATATAATGATATATTGATCATTAATCCAAGATGTATTTAATTTAAAAGTACTTTAAGACTTTTACCCCCATGATCGATCTACATCAGAATAGGGAGATGATCAGAATCACCACCCATAGACACCCAATATTTGATTTTTTTAGAACCAATCAAAAGAGAAAGTTAAATAAGAAATATGTCCAACCTTTGGGCCACACTATCTATTTAAGTTATCATATTTCATGAAGTCAGAACCAACTTGGTTGGTTACATAACCAACATGTTTGTAGCCTCAATTTTTTGCAAGAAAAAATTAGCTAGTGGATTTATTCTCACAAAGAACCCCCACAACTTTAATCTCTTGGTAGTGAAAGTTAGGCCTCCATAAGAAATGGTATTTTACTCACTTAATAATTTATAGGAGAATAAAACATCCCAATTTACCAATCTCTCTTCACTTGGACCATATATATTCAACACAAAAAAACCTTTTCACAAGGTCCATAGAATAGAGTTTGATCACAATAATAGAGTGATAAGAAAAGGAATATGCCATCCTCAAAGAAGAGGTTCTCCATCCTAAAACTAAGACTTTAAGTTTCCATTGGAGTCTAATTCCAAAAAATCTTGTTCCTTAAAAAAATTGACAAATCCTTAATGACCCTCCTCCCAACCCCCTTTGTCTCTTGTAACATAATCAAGTCATGGTTGTGCAAATATGTCATTTTCTTCAAAGCATATTTTTTAGAGTGAATTTACAATCCTATAACATTTAAGGACAACATGAGAATGATTAATAATTTTTTGGAGCTATCCCCACTCCAAGGGCCCCTAGATTAGCTTTTTGTTTACCATGAAATATTTCCATAACTACTGTATTTTTAGCTTGAGAAAGTTAGGAATGATTGTCTTACCATGGGCATGAAAAAATAGGACTAAATATGATCCCCATACCAGCTTAAATACTTTCATCATTGTAGGCATGTGACTTTTCGTGAGCTCTTAAGGGATATCATGAGTGGCTCATAGTAGATAAATATTCAAATGAGATAAATTTAGGAGAGTGCCAATTATTTAGGGCAAGCGTGATTAGTCCAACCTTAGGAATGATCTCACTTTGTAATTAAATGTATTATATAGAGTTTTTTGGATTCACTGACACTCCCAAGTGGAGTTTTAAAATATGGTTACTTAATTTCATAATGTCTCATTATACTTTCCTTCTTGAACTGTAACAGTTAGTTCTCTCTAATAGAAAACTAGGAGAGGAGATAGATTTATTTACTAACAACATACAAAGTAGGAAAAAATTAATATCTTAAAGTTAAGTGTGATGAATAATTATAATGTTCAAACAACATCACATCCCTATGAGCTTCAATTCAAAATTTAGATAAATTTGTTGCTATCAAATGAGGATTCTGCTTAATCATCATAGATTCATATTCCATTCCACACAAATAAAGGCATCTCTCTAAGTGTTATTTTCAATATGTTGGAGTTTTATACACCATATTGGTAGGACCATTACCCCAATTTTCATACTTATAAAGATCAAGTGCTCTACCATTACTAACTTTGATCTCCCTATCAGGCTAAATAAAGGGGTTCATCGTCCTTCTATAAAATTTTGGAGAGAGATGAAGCAACAAGTCACAAGCTATATCCAAAGACTTGAAATATAACACACCTAAAAGGAACACCTACATAACCTAATGTTTTAGTGTGAGTCAAGGGCCCAAATTACAAAAATATATCCTATTCTAATCCCTCATCCATTTTAATTTTGACCAAGATTTTGGATATTGTCCTTGAATAATCCTTTATATATGTGTTATCCACATCCTAGAAAGTTCAAATGTTGTTCCAAATAGCATTAAAAACATCCTTTTTCTAAAATTATAAAGTCAGTCCAAAAGTAAAATGCACAAAGATCATTTTACATATTTTTCCACCAATGGATCAAATCCCAACAACCACCTCTTAATAGTAAGTTATAATGACCCCTACAACCATATTTGAGCCAAAATTAGATTACCATATTCTATGGATTTGAAAACAAATGAAATATAACGCGTAACAAGGTTGAGATAAATTGGATTGTATCTAAAGAGTGGTTATCACAATTGAGTCATCCATTTTTCTAAATTTTGGATTGAAATTATTCTCCTCATAAAATAACCCATTAGTGAAATATTTTTGAGCTCCATAACATGTTCCATATTAAAATCCTTACTAAGAATAAGGTGAATTTGTTACCCCCTTAGATTTATACATCGTCTACCATTCTATCCTAAATTCTTAATTTAGATATTTAGGTTCTGGAGATAGACTAATATTGGGCATATCTTATGTTTATTGTTGCATATCTTCCCCCTATCTTCTATAAGATCCAAATTTTTCTATGTAAGTCCCTAAAATCTCAACATTGCTTAAGATATATTGGACTAAAATTATCAATGGATCCCCTTTGAAGTGCTAGGGATGAAGAAGCCACAAGGAATTTGAGCAGAAAAGGAGTGAAAATATAATGGGGGAGCTGATTTTTTCCCAATGACACTAGTGGTATTAGAATTTGATAGAGATTTTCCATTTTTTACCAAAGTAAAATCCCCATTATTTCCAATAGTAATGTCCTCAAGAGAGGAATATTTTAGTATTAATGTGTGATTCTCCCCATACTTTGAAACTAGGAAGGCAAAACCTACCCTTTGAGATGAAGAGTTTCCCCAAATGCCCATAGATAAAATAGACCTCCCTCCATGGGGATCATCTAAATAATCCACTAGTTCTTCATTGTTATCAAGGAGTTTAGGATCAATGTGGCTTTTCCTCCAAATATCTAATTCATCCTTCAGATGACAATGGATAAAATAAGATACAACCTAAGTAGTGTAATGATCATCAGTCTAGAATGAAATTAGCATGAGCCACCATCATAAGATAAGAAACTGACAAAGCAACCATGTAGGAATTAAAGTAATGAAATCAAGGAACTATCAATATAGAGGAAGTGTAAAACTAGAATAGTATAGATCATGAGTTACCCAACTACCAAAATTGAAAGTTAACTTATTTATGAAAATGTCATGAAGGATAAGATAATCTACACATGCAATCTAATGTGGGTCAAGCCAATGGAACTCGCATGCAATGAGGAAAATGTAGAGGCATCTTTTTAAAACACTTGAATCTCAACCAATATTCTAATACTCTAATAGACTGACCAGTTTAGTATCAAAACCAATCACATTCTTCCATAACAAGTCATATCTATAAGTTTTTCAGAGAGAGTCAATGTATTAATAAAACAAAACTCAGACTACCAAAGGAATTAGTATCTAGCAAAAACTGTATATGGATTGGTCAGTCATGTTTTTTTATTATTGGATAATCAACCCCCTATGACCAAATATATCCAAGAGTTAAAGGGAATATAACCCAACCAATTTTAATTTCCTCTAAGTAAAATAAAGTTTTGTCAATCGAATCGGATCCACTCATCCACCTATGAATACTCACCTAAGACTCAATTTCAATCTAGCTTGTAAAGAAAACAAGAGAAAATGATGATGTTATGCTTTTTTTATGATCAAATTCTCCATCTTTGGCTTCCCCCTAAATTCAATTATTGCTTGTTGGATGAAATGGAATCTTGTTTCCTCAAACTCTAAATATTTATTTTAACTCTATTACAATCCATCATCATCATCATCATCATCATCATCATCATCATCATCATCATCATCATCATCATCATCATCATCATCATCATCATCATCATTGAATTAGTTTCATGATAGTATTTTCAATTAATAATGTTTAGCTCACTAAAATTTATATTTTAAAATTATACTTGTCCTATTTTTGTTACTTCCCAATTAGTAAACTAAATTAAAATGTTATTTTGAAATATTATTTGAATTGGTAATTTAATTAACCTCAAGTTTAATATGGAACATGATAAACACAATAGCGGGGATAACCTAAATATTTGGAAACTCACCTTTTAATACACCCTTGAGTAGGTGAATATCCCATTTAAAAAGGGTTTACTAGGTGTCTTTGATCACTATATAACGATCAAATAAGGAGTTTGCAACCCATGAACTTATAAACTTTTAAATATAAAAATGATATTAGAGTTAAAATTTTTATTAATTGGATTCCTACATATTTTAATATGGGAAAAATAATAGAGGGGATTATATGGGACTATTTTTAGGGCCATCTCCGAGTGTATATTGTACCAAGTTTAATGATAAAATGATTTAGTGATGTGTTGGGAGCCTTAAAATGTATGACTGGTCCACAAATGTTGTTGTTAGAATGAATATTTTAATTGTTGTTAGAATGAAGATTTTAATTAAAACTCCTTTAGTAAATTAAAATTTGGAAAACCTTACTATAGAAATGTAAATATTCACCATAATCATAAACTATCTACGTAGTTTCATTGTGAAGTAATATTAATGTAATGATTGTGTGAGATTTTCTCTCTGATTGTGTATTATTTATTACACCTTTTCTGATGAAAATGTACTATTTTAAATTCATGGTGGCTTGGGTGAATTGGTACATCTAGTAGGGTGAAATAGTTTTTTTTTTGAAAAAAGATGAATATGTGGGTTAATTTAATTACTTACCACTATTTGACTCAGTGGAGTTAAATTAGGGTGACATTATTTTAAAATATTCACCCTACTTGAAGAGACAATAGCATAATCATCTATATACATTGTTTTGATTGGTGAAAAAATAAAATCGATGATAAAAATAATTTGGGAGATTAAGGTTTGTAAATTTGACATAAAATTTTAAAAATATTCACTTGGAATT
The DNA here is from genome assembly GCA_037957365.1 of Torreya grandis. Classification (NCBI taxonomy): domain Eukaryota; kingdom Viridiplantae; phylum Streptophyta; class Pinopsida; order Cupressales; family Taxaceae; genus Torreya; species Torreya grandis. Next base: position 838,066 of record JARHVA010004601.1, read on the forward strand.
GTGAATCACCAATGTACGTGGTTACGATTGTGAAACCTTTATTCTTATGAGGAAGTGTGAAAACACTTATTAGCCACATATTATGTGTCTTAGCATCCATTTGATGCTAGTCTGGAAAGTCCCATTGTTTGGTGGTTTAGATGAATTTATGTGTTTGGAATGGTGGTATTTTCTTTGTGTAAATTTTGAATGCACATGATGATTTCATTACCATCCTATACTAGTGTCTAACTCTCTAAAGTTCAAATTGTATGGAATTATAGTAAATATCATTTTTATTTATAATTTTTTAAAATGTGATACCACTCATTATAAAAAAGTTAAAGATCTTTATTTTTTTATAATAAAAAGAACCTTAGTTGTGGCTATATATTTATTTGATCATTCTTGTGATCTATTGAGACCTCAGATTCAATCAAAAGATCTGATTTGTGTGGCTCTTCTTTTTTGGTTCTATAATAAATAAATAATATCTCTATATGTGAAACTATTGTGAATGAATTGGCACACAATAATTGGTGAAGTTCACATATATATTTACGCCTTGGTGTGGACATTGATTATGGAATCTTCATTTAAGCATTTGAGTGTCACTAAATAGGGAATAGATTATTTTATGACGATGATGATTTGTAGATCATCTCTATATTTATAGAACCATTTTAACTAAAATTTAGTTTAACTTAGTAAACAATAAAATTTTATACCCATTAAGAATGAAGTTTTTATTCTATATTGACACAAAATTGGATAGAACTATTTAAGAATGATTAACTCCATGCTTGGATTAGACTTACTTATGTTTTAGAATATTAATATAGTGTGTTACTATGATGTGAACATAATTATATATTTCTTGGTAGAGAATATATAACAAAGCTGTAGCGGTTGCATGAATATAATGAAAAGGTTTGGTGTCAACTCTATGGAGAATATTCAAGTCTGTGGATGTGTGGTGTTAAGGAACCAAGTTTAATTTAGGTTATGTCCACATGGAATCTAATGGCGATAACCACGTAGGTGTGTTAAGAGTCATTCATTTTTAATGGGTTGCAATAACTCTTTTATATTGGATTAACGTGGATAATTTTGAAATTCCCAGTGATATTATTTAATATGGAAAAAGGTGTAGTAGTTACATGAATATAATGGATGACTATGTAGTCTAAATAAATTTATATGGGAGAGCATGCAGTGGAGTATTTATATATTGAAGAGGCTCGAGACTTTGTAACAAGGAGAGAAATATATTTGAGACCTAAGGGGTTTGTTGGAATCGCAATGGTCATTTTTAGATCAATCATATCTTTATATACATTTAAAGGGCAGATTATCATCACTAAGTAAAGTTAATAATATAGGGGTGGAGAAAAATTAAATAATATTATATAATGATATAACTATTTTTTTTAGTTTTATGAAGATTTTATATTTAATGTTAAATTCGGATGAAATTAATTTTTTAGTTTCTCAAAAATTATAATAACATTAATTTTATTTACAACAAGAGCATAAGTTGATGTCTAGATAATTTGAGTTGGGCACTAGTGAAATAGAGGCCATTACTTAGCGTGTTGTCATATTGAATGGTATAGGTTTTTTAAAGCATTCAAGTGACTTATGAGTTGTTCTCTATTAAAAGTTCATAATTGACGAGTCCTAGGATCATAACCTATCATGTAATTGAAATGAATTGATTTTCACTTGGTGACACATTCATATTAATAAAATTTGATTAATTAAATATGAAAGTGAAAATATTTTTGTTGTGAATCGGTGTGAAATATATATGGATATGTTGTTTATGAATGGGATCATATGCTTTGTATAGGCATAGTTAAGTTAATTTAAATAAAAAATTTGAAATGTGTTTTTGAGTAGCAAGGCAGGATACTATAGATTGGTATTAGAGCGAGGTCAAACAATTTTGAACTATGGGGTAATATTACACATGAGAATGTGTGCATTTAATCTACAACCATGGAAAATTTTATGAAAGGAACTTGTGATATTCTTGGGAATATTATGCTAAATTTATAGTCATAATTTTAACCATTTTTGTAGTAATATGTGTGGTCAATAATGACTTTTGAGAAAATTTTCACTAGTAGCTATTAAAAATAATCTAGATGGCTCTTTTGGGAGTTATTAGTCAGACACAGGATTTAAGTCAAACATGTATAAATTTATCATTATAAAATACAAAGTTCATAAGAGTGAAATGGAATTAGTTTTTTTCCCATAATTTTTTTTTAACTTTATATTAACTAAAAAAGAAATTACAATTCATAGATGCAACAACATCCCAAAGGAAAAAAGAGAACAAAGAGGGGGAAAGTAGAATTCACCACAACATAAGAAGAAGTAGCACCAAAGCCACAGTACAATACCAAAGGATCAAGAATAGCACAATCAATGTCTAAAATGGAAATACATGACCAAGAGAGCTAACCACATCTTCCCACCAATGTATTATAGTAAAGATGAATCGCAAACAAAAGACCAAATGCCAATAGAAGGTAAACTAAAGGGGCAAAGTAAGGACCTATAAATTCCAAAGAGTCAAAAAAAACAAGTAATGAATATAACTACAAATTTAATGCCCAAAAAATGAGTGAAGAATTAATGAGCGAAGCCTAAGGGAAAAGTATAAACCAACATAACCAAATTGTGGTATATGATCGAATAGAGCATAGAGCTATAACGAAAACATCCATCCACATTAAAAAAATAGTTGGTGTAAAATTAGGCCTCCAACACTGACCTATGTTGAATAATAAGAATGACATCTTCATGATAATCATTTATGACCAAAAGGTCAGGGTCCAAGCTTATCCCCTCCTTAGAGATAAAGTCAAATTTTGCGTTTATCTCTCTATAGACATGCCAAAAGGAAATGAATTTAAAGGAAAGAACCATGTAGGAAGTGATAGAGGATGAGATGAAGACACATAGTTTACATTTTAGATATCCCCTTCATCTAGTTGAGGACAACCATCGAGTCCCAAAAAATATAGAATGTTTGAATTCTACTCACCTCCGTAAGCCTAAGAATAAGCTTTAATAAAGACATAACCTTAATAAAATTATTAGTTAAGTGACCCAAACCAGCCTTGAAATATTATATGTGTGTGGATTTTAGGTATAGAATACCCACATCTCCATAAACATCATGGTTGCCTTAACAAGCACCATCAAAGTAACCCCAAACCCTAGATTGATGAATCGGGGGATGTAAAATTAAACATTGTTTAGGTAGTTTTGGAATGATTTTAAAGTGACCAATTATGAGTCATGTTTTTGACAGAATTTGAAAATGTAAGAATTCTTTTGTATTAGAAGATGGAAACATTCCATGTAATTCATATAACCCAATATACAATCAAAGATAAGGCCTTTTGGATTTGATCTTTGCTAACTCAACCCAATTCTTAAGAAAATCAGTAATAGTTAGGCCTTAAAAATAATTTCTCATCCCTATATATGTCTTCATATTAGCCCAAATATTAATAATATAACTTTAAGTGATGAGCAAATGGTTCAAGTCTCCAAGGATTGAAATCAAATATTGCATCTCTAAAGACCATGCTAATTTTCATTTTGAAGGACCTCCTAAGTGAGAGATTTATTTATTAAGGCAAGCCACATAAATATTTTTATTTTTTGAGGTGATTTAATCTTCCAAAAAAATTTCCACCACCACTATCTCAAATCTTAGGCATCATTACATAATATGGATCGGTAACCTAACCAATAAATATAATCCCCTAGGTTAAGGTTCAAGGACCAAACCAACTCATCATCTTCAAGATATATTTTTATATTACTCCATTATAATCTTTAAACATGTGCATCCCATATAAATCTATCCTCCTCATCCAAGCTGAGTGTAATATCACTTTTATAGCCTTACCTCAAAGGGGTAGTGTGATTTTTCTCAACAACCTAATATAAAAAAGAGATTCTTAGCTTCTCCAACCTATCATTCAATTCCTCATACAATTCATAATTAGTGTCATAATCCACCAAAGGAGAAATACCCACTTCAATTTTATTACCATAACCCACATTCCATATAAGCCAATTATCAATGATAGGAAAGGTACAAAAAGTATCTTACCACATAATTAAAGAATTTTGAGAAGTTTTGGTAAGACTGTGAATCCACTCTTCCACACTAAGTGGTTATATGTATTTTTGGATAATGGTTTGGTTCAATAATCCCTCCTTAGTGAGAAGATTCCAATGACTTTATGAAACTAAATCTTTACCAATGATATATATATTTTTCACCCTAACCCCCAATATCCTTAAGAGTAACACAGGTCTTCCATTTAATCAGATCAATGCCATCCTTCACTTTTTTACCCTTATAAATAAATTTTAAACTTTTAATATGAATATTTTATAGGATTCCTTTTAGGATATGAGATAATGTAATCCAATATACATGAATCACTTTCAACATTGATTTGATGATAGCTAATCTGCCACCAATAGAGAGTCAATAGCTACACCAACAATAAATTATTTTTTCCACCTTTTCAATCAGCTAATAGCAATCATTCTTTTTGTATTAAATTAGTTTCAACTTTAACCCCAAATACTTGAGTCCTCCCAAAAGATACACAATTTGAAAGGGAAAAATTTTAAGGATCCATCTAATTTGTTATCCCTCCAATCCATTAAAGGATATGCTAGACTTTTATTCATTAATTTAACGTCTTTAGCTACACCAAAGAGATCCAAGGATTCCTTAATCATAGTAATGTCCTATAAGGATACATTAAAAATTAACAACACATATTCTAATAATAGTAAGTGTGTTAATAAGATAGCTTTACTAATATTAACCCCTTGAGGTGCCCCATACTTTTGACCTAGAGAATGAGCTGACTCAACCCTTCAAAAATTAGAACAAAAAACATGGAAGAGAGTGGAAAACCTTTCCTTATTCCACATGATAGGGTTAAAATTGTAGAGGATAAGGAATTTATGAGAAAGGCAAATAATATTGAAGATAGGCAACCCGTAATCTAGTTAACCATCTGAAGGTGAAAAGTAACATGAATTAGAATTAGTGTCAAGTATAACTAGTTTTCTTTATGAAATGATTTAGATATGACTTGATTTAAAGCAACTATCAACACCTTTTTTGTTTTAGTTTAATATAGACCCTCTTAGGCAACCCGTATAGTATCATGAATTTTTCATATATGTAAAAATCCAAATTATTCTATAGAAACAGATGAGAATATAATACATTTGATCTTGATGGAAATGATTTTTGTAATTATTTTATATATGTAATTTCATAAGGAAATAGGTCAAAATTCATCAAGATAATTCAAGATGTCTTTCTTAGGTATGAGAGAAATGAATTCAAAATTGAATGCACAAATAATCTTCCCCATCCACCTAAACTCCTCAATAGAACTAAAAAGTTCCTCCCACTGTAAATAAAAAATATATATATAATTAAATGGTCTATCCATCAAGCTCTAATATATTGTCCTTATGAAATGTGTCCATAGAAAATAATAACTCTTATTTGGTGATAACCACCTCCAGCCTCTCATGATCAACCTCATGGATGAATTTAGGAAAGAAAGAAGAGATTTTAACTATCTCCTCTATGTTAACTTGTGGTGATTAGTTATAATTTTTTTGAAAATATGACACTCCTAAATCAACTATCTCATGGAATTTCCACATCCTGGATCGCTTTTCAAACCATGGTGCTCTACATTTTAGCTTCCATTGAGATTCAATATCCACCATTTATTTACATAACTTCAATTCCTAGATATTTTATTATAATTTTTGTTTCCTCATCAAAGTGTTGAACATTATCATTATCATATGTCACAACAATTTATTTTTGCAAAGATAAAATATCCCTTTCAACTACTTGATATTTGTTAGCTTCCTAATTAACAACTACCATTTTAACTCTCTTTAGATTAGAGGCATATTGTAGACCAAATTATTCTAAAGAGTTCTCATTAAAAATAGCCCACTCCTCCTAAACATATCTAATGAAATATTTATCATTAATCCAATACGTATCGAATTTAAAAGTACTTTAAGACTTTTTCCCCCCATGATCGATCTACATTAGAATAGGAGATGATCAAAATCACCACCCATAGACACCCAAGATTTGATTTTCTTAGAACCAATCAAAAGAGAAACTTAAATAAGAAATATGTCCAACCTTTGGGCCACACTATCTATATAATCTCTCAAATTCCATGAATTCAGAATGAACTTGGTTGGTTACATAACCAACATGTTTGTAGCTTCAATTTTTTGTAAGAGAAAATTAGATAGTGGATTTATTCTCACAAAGAACCCCCACAACTTTAATCTCTTGGTAGTGAAAGTTAGGCCTCCCACAAAAATGGTATTTTCCTCACTTAATAAGTTTTATGAGAATAAAACATTCCAATATACCAATCTCTCTTCATTTGAACCATCTATATTCAACACAAGAAAAACTTTTTACAAGGTCCATATAATAGAGTTTGATCAAAATAATAGAGTGATAAGAAAACGAATATAACATCCTCAAAGGAGAGGTTCTCCATCTCGAAACTAAGAATTTAAGTTTACATTGGAGTCTAATTCCAAAATCTTGTTTCTTAAAAAATTTGACAAATCCTCAATGACCCTACTCCCAACCCCTTTCATCTCTTGTAACATAATCAAGTCATGGTTGTGAAAATGTGTCATTTGCTTCAAAGCATATTTTCTAGAGTTAATTTCCAATCCTCTAACATTTAATTACAAAATGAGCATGATTAATAATTTTTTAGAGCTGTCCCCACTCCAAGGGCCCCTAGATTAGCTTTTTGTTTACCATGAAATATTTCCATAACTACTTTTTTTTTAGCTTGAGCAAGTTGGGAATGATTTTCTTTCCATGGGCATGAAAAATGAGGACTAAAAATGATCCCCAAACCACCTTAAATACTTTCCTCATTTTAGGCATGTGAATTTTTGTGAGCTCTTATTGGATATCATGAGCGGCTCATAGTAGATAAATATTCATATGAGATAAATTTAGGAGAGTGCCAATTATTTAGGGCAAGAGCGATTAGTCCAGCCTTAGGAATGATCTAACTTTGTAATTGAATTTATTCTATAGATTTCTTTGGATTCACTGACACTCCCAAGTGGATTTTTAAAATATGGTTGCTTAATTATATAATGTCTCATTATACTTTCCTTCTTTAAATGTAGCATTTAGTTCTTTATAATATAAAAATAGAAGAGGAGATAGATTTATTTACTAAAAAAATACACAGTAGGACAAAATTAATGTCTTAAAGTTAAGTGTGATGAAGAATTAGAAGGGTCAAATAACATCACATCCCTATGAGCTTCAGTTCAAAATTTAGATAAATTTGTTGCTATCAAATGAGGATCTTGCTTAATCATCATAGATTCATATTCCATTCCTCATAAATAAAGACATATCTCTGAGTTTTATTTTGGATATGTTGATGTTTTAGCCACCATATTGGTAGGACTATTACCCTAATTTTCATATTTATGAAGATCAAGTGCTCTACCATTACTAACTTTGATCTCCCTATCGGGCTAAAGAAAGGGGTTAAACATCCTTCTATGAAATTTGGGAGAGAGATGAACCAGCATGTCACTAGCTATATCCATAGAATTGACATATAACACACCTAAAAAGAACACCTACATAACCTAATGTTTTAGTGTGAGTTAAGGACCCAAATTAAAAAAATATATCCTATTCTAATCCCTCATCTATTTTAATTTTGACCAATATTTTGGCAATTGTCCTTGAATAATCCTTTATATATGTGTCATCCACATCCTGGAAAGTCCAAATGTTGTCCCAAATAGCATTAAAAACATCCTTGTTCTAAAATTACAAAGTCTATCCAAAAGTTAAATGCACAGAGATCATTTTGCATATTTTTCCACCTAGGGATCAAATCCCAATAACCGCCTCTTAATAGTAAGTTCTAATGACCCCTACAACCATATTTGAGCCAAAATTAGATTACCATATTCTATGGATTTGAAAACAAAGTAAATCTAGCACGTAACAAGGTTGAGATAAATAGGAATGTATCCAAAGAGTCGTTATAACAATTGATTCATCCTTTTTTCTAAATTTTGGATTGAGATTATTCTCCTAAAAAAATAAACCATTAGTGAAATATTTTTTAGCTCCATAACATGTTCCATATTAACATCCTCACTAAGAAGATGGCGAATTTTTTACCCCCTTAGATTTATATACCTTTTACCTTTCCATCCTAAATTCTTATTTTGGATATTAAGGTTCTGAGGATATACTAATATTGGGCATATCTTGTGTTTATTATTGAAGATCTTCCCCAAATATTCTATAAGATCCAAATTTTTCTATGTAAGTCCCTAAAATCTCAATATCCTAATTTAATAAGATATATTGGAATAAAATTATCAATGGATCCCCTTTGAAGTGCTAGGGACGAAGAAGCCACAAGAAATTTGAGCAGAAAATGAGTGAAAATATGATGGGGGAACTGATTTTTTCCCAATAACATTAGTGGTATTAGAATTTAACGTAGATTTTCCATTTTTTAACAAAGTAAAATCCCCATTATTTCCACTAGTAATGTTCTCAAGAGAGGAATATTTTAGTATTAATGCGTGATTCTCCCCATAATTTGAAACTAGAAAGACAAAACTTACCCTTTGAGATGACAAGTTTCCCCAAATGCCCATAGATAAAATAGACCTCCCTCCATGAGGATCATCTAAATAATCCACTATTTATCCATTGTTAACAAGGAGTTTAGGATCAATGTAGCATTTCCTCCAAATATTTAATTCATCCTTCAAATGACAATGGATAAAATAGGATAAAACCTAAGTAGTGTAATGATCATTAGTCTAGAATTAAATTAGCATGAGTCACCATCAGAAGATAAGAAACCCACAAAGCAACCAAGTAAGAATTAAAGTAATGAAATCAAGGAACTATCGAGATAGAGTAAGTGTAAAACTATCATAGTATAGATCATGAGTTACCCAACTAACAAAATTGAAAGTTAACTTATTTATGAATATGTCATGAAGGACAAGATAATCTACAAATGCAATCTGATGTGAGTCAAGCCTTTGGAACTCGCATGCAAATGAGGAAAATGTAGAGGCATTTTTTTAAAACACTTGAATCTGAACCAATATTATAATATTGCAATAGACTGACAAGTTTAGTATTAAAACCAATCACATTCTTCCATAACAAGTCATATCTATAAGTTTTTCAGAGATAATCAATGTATTAACAAAACAAAACTCAGAATACCAAAGGAATCAGTATCTAGAAAAAATTGTATATGGATTGGTCAGTCATGTTTTTTATTATTGGATAATCAACCCCCTACAACCAAATATATCCAGGAGTCAAAGGGAATATAACACAACCAATTTGAATTTCCTCTAATTCAAATAAAATTTTGTCAATCAAATCATTTCCACTCATCCACCTATGAACACTCACTTGAGATTCAATTTCAAAGTACCTTATAAAGAAAATAAGAGAAAAATATGATGTTATGGTTTTTTGTGATCAAATCCTCCATCTTTGGCTTCCCCCTAAATTCAATTATTAATTTTTGGTTGAAATTGAATCTTGTTTCCTCAAACTCCAAATATTTATTTTAACTCTATTATAATCAATTATTATTATTATTATTATTATTATTATTATTATTATTATTATTATTATTATTATTATTATTATTATTATTATTATTATTATTATTATTATTATTATTATTATTATCATCATCATCGTCATCATCATCATCATCATCATCATCATCATCATCATGGAATTAGTTTCATGATAATATTTTCAATTAATAATGTTTAGCTCACTAAAATTTACTTGATATCTATGTTTCAAAACTATACTTGTCCTATTTTTTCTATTTTCCAATTGGTAAATTAACTTAAAATGTTATTTTGAAAGATTATTTCAATTGGGAATTTTATTAACCTCAAGTTTAATATGGAACATGATAAATACAATAGTGGGGATAACCTAATTATTTGGAAACTCACCTTTTAATACCCCCTTTAGTAGGTGAATATCCCATTTAAAAATGGTTAACTAGGTGTGTTTGATCACTATATAATGATCAAATAAGGAGTTTGCAACCCATAGACTTATAAACTTTTAAATATAAAGATGATATTAGAGTTATATTTTGTATTAATTAGAGTCCTACATAGTTTAATATGGGGGATTATATGGGATTATTTTTAGGGCCATCTTTGAGTGTATATCGTACCAACTTTAAAGATAAAATGATTTAGTGGTGTGTTGGGAGCCTTAAAATGTATGACTTATCCAAAACTTTTGTTGTTAGAAAGAAGATTTTAATTAAAAATCCTTTAGTAAAGTAAAATTTGGCAAACCTTACTATAGAAATGTAAATATTCACCATAATGATAAACTATCTACATAGTTTCATTGTGAAGTAATATTAATGTAATGATTGTGGGAGATTTTCTCTCTAATTGTGTATTATTTATTACACCTTTTCTGATGAAAATGTACTTCTTTAAATCCATGGTGGCTTGGGTGAATTGGTACATCTAGTAAGGTGAAATAGTTTTTTTTAGAAAAAAGATGAATATTTGGGTTAATTTAATTACCTACCACTATTTGACTCAGTGGAGTTAAATTAGGGTGACATTATTTTAAAATATTCACCCTACTTGAAGAGACAATATCATAATCATTTATATACATTGTTTTGATTGGTGAAAAAATAAAATTGATGATAAAATTAATTTGGGAGATTAAGGTTTGTAAATTTGACATAAAAAAATAAAATATTCACTTGGAATTGTGAATCACCAATGTACGTGGTTACGATTGTGGAACCTTTATTCTTATGAGGAAGTGTGAAAACACTTATTAGCCACATGTTATGTGTCTTAGCATCTATTTGATGCTAGTCTAGAAAGTCCCATTGCTTGGTGGTTTAGATGAATTTATGTGTTTGGAATGGTGGTATTTTCTTTGTGAAAAATTTGAATGCACATGATGATTTCATTACCATTCTATACTAGTGTCTGACTCTCTAAAGTTAAAATTGTATTGAATTATAGTAAATATCATTTTCATTTATAATTTTTTTTATGTGATACCAATCATTATAAAAAAGTTAAAGAGATTTAATTTTTTATAATAAAAAGAACCTTGGTTGTGGCTATATATTTATTTGATCATTCTTGTGATCTATTGAGACCTCAGATTCAATCTAAAGATATGATTTGTGTGGCTCTTCTTTTTTGGTTCTATAATAAATAAATAATATCTCTATATGTGAAACTATTGTGAATGAATTGGCATACAATAATTGGCTAAGTTCACATCTATATTTATGCCTTGGCATGGACACTAATTATGGAATGCTCATTTAAGCATTTGAGTGTCACTAATCAGGGAATAGATTATTTTATCATGATGATGTTTTTTAGATCATCTCTATATTTATAGAACCATTTTAACTAAAATTTAGTTTAAATCAGTAAACAATAAAATTTTATACCTAATAAGAATGAAGTTTCTATTCTATATTGACACAAATTTGTATAGAACTATTTAAGAATGATTAACTCCATGCTTGGATCAAAATTACTTATGTTGTATAATATTAATATAATGTGTTACTATGATGTGAACATAATTATATATTTCTTGGTAGAGAATATAAAATGAAATTGATTGTGTGATTTCATTAACCTAATATGTTGAGGTAATTTTTTTGAGAATCTTTTGTTACTTTTATGAATGTGTACTCATTGCTCTGATGTGAATGAAAATGGTTTTTTCCATGATGTATATTGTTTTGATTTTTTTTTATGTGTATCCTTCTAGTATTCCATCCTTAGGTGAAAATCTATTTTGATATATATATATATATATATATATATATATATATATATATATATATATATATATATATATATATATATATATATATCTTAAATGTATGACAATTTCTATTGATTATGTATTGGATTATTGATAAATAGTGGGTCATCAAATTTATTGTGCATGTTGATTCTATGCATGAAAATTCCTTATATTATTTTTATTTGTGATTTATAAATGAATTTGTTATGAAAAATTTCATCATAATATTTGGCTAAATGAGAAGATGTAAAGTGTGACTATTTGATCCAATAACTCTATTATAACATAAGGTGACATTATAAAAATATGTTGTTGCAATTCTCGCACGTAATTGTTTTTCATGATAGTTATTTACGATAATAATTTAAAATTTATTATGATGATTGATGTATAAAATTACCCATGGATGACATTAATTCTTTCCCTATGTTCTTTTATTTTTTGTAATTCTTTACATGTAATGGATGTTCGATATGTATGTGGAAACATGGAATGATTTACTTTTACTAAAGTGTTTGAATTATAATATTTTTTGTTACTATTATTTTCATTGCACTATTTTCTCCATCCTATGTGATTCCTTAGGGTGGTTTAAAAGAATTAGAAGAATATAGATTTTATTCTAGAATTAGTTCCCACCCACTAGAAGAATGACTACATGGGTATTTAACATAAATGCCTTAGTTAAGGTGGTAGAATAGGAGGATAAATATTATTATTGACGTCATATGAGGTTTAATTTACTAGGATATTTTTTCTCTACCATATATAAGCTTATTTCTTATTGATCATATGATTACATGCCATGTGATAGTGCTTACATCTCAAGTAGTTATGTGTTAGGGGACCTCTTTTTTTTGTGATCATATTCTATCCTTTGAAATTTTTATTTAGGATTTATGTTGTTATAAATTAAATCTTTGATAGTGATGTATAATGCTTTTCATCTTGATTTGACATTCTCAACTAGCTTTGTTGATGATATATGTTTAATGCAACCATGATTTGATAATTTTAGATAGGTTTTTTTTATGATATTTAGAAATGTTTTATTGATATCATTTAGTATGATAGTGATCCTTATTATTATATCATGATTATACATTTCAAATGGTTTTATTATGATTGTGTTCTATTGGTATAAGATTTTATGGATTTATGTGAAATCTATAATTGTGATAAAATGTTAACCCATGTGAAATTTACACATTTTTTATTCATTATTATCAACACATGTATGAAATTTTATATTAATGTTACTAATATTTGGGTGCCACTAATATTAAGTGGATGAATTTTGGGACATGGTTATTATGGTAACAAAAATCATGGAGGAATTTTATTAAATGGGGGTAAGTATGTAGTGAACCACTTAAGTTCACATTGGATTAAACCCATGATTAATAATTATTCCAAGTTAGACACATTAAAAACTATATTTAATTATGATTGGTATCATCTTTTTTTATGTACCCTTTAAATATTTCATATTGGATCACCGAGAAAGAAATATGTTCTTATGGTTTTGATAACAAACACTTGATTATTATAAATTTGTTTATATCTCTTTATATCATAGGGGAATCATGATGAGGACTGGTTTATGTGTAGGGAACATGAGTTTTTAATATTTTATATTTATTTATATTTAAAATGAGGTGAGTTGGCTATGATTTGCATTGAATCAATTGGGTAGCTATTTGAGTTGACACAATGCAAGCAGAAGCTACAAAAATGAACATACACAAAAAAACATGGATGTCATTAGAGATATTGGTAATGGTATGAACCTTATATAATTTTTAATTGTGTGGCACCAGTACAATCAAGTACATTATGATTAAGTGTAGGGTATTCTTCACAAGATCATGGGTTAATATAAAGTATCTTCATAGCTAGTAAGCTATAAATATATAAAATCAAAATGGAACCTTAAGCTATTAAGGGATCTCCATCTAAATTATAGACTTTATGAATTACCATTGAGTGAACTATAAGCCATTTTGGAAAAATACTTAGTAACAACAAAATAATGAAAGTGAAGACCACATACTATATTAAGAGGAACAAAGAAGAATCCATCTATAAAAATGAAACCATAAAGGATGAAAACATTGTAATGAATAATCCATGGTGTAAAATAGATAATAGTATTTGGGAGGTCTTAAATATGCATTTGGGTTGTGATTAATAGAGGAAAATAAAGTGTGGTAAAAAAATAAATTGATGAAGAAAACATTCAAATAATTAAATGCAAAAGAGAGAGAAGTGACCACAAGTAATCTTCAAGTCAGAAGAAAATGTAAATGCCCATTCCTCAATTCAATGTCACTGGACCAAAATATAGGAATTGGATAAATAATTGATGGCCATCAGGACTCTAAAAAGATGGTAGTTGAAACTTCTTGAACTAGTTGAACATCAACACTTTGATGAACACCTATTGAATATATATATATATATATATATATATATATATATATATACATATATATATATACATATATATATATACATATATATATATACATATATATATATACATATATATATATACATATATATATATACATATATATATATACATATATATATATACATATATATATATACATATATATATATACATATATATATATACATATATATATATACATATATATATATACATATATATATATACATATATATATACATATATATATATATATATATATATACATATATATACATGTATATATATATCTATATACATATATATATATATATATATATATATATATATATATATATATATATATATATATATATATATATATATATATATATATATCCCATGGAAGAAATGGTTTTCATTCAACAAGTGTTCATCAGAGTGTTGATGTTCAACTGGTTCAAGAAGTTTCAACTAGCCAAATTACCGAAGTATAATTAAAATAGTTTCAGCCTCCATTGTTTGAGTTTTAAGTAGTGAAGTATAGAGTTAGGATATAATTATATGCTCACAAAATAAGTAATGATAATGAGTGTCTCACAACACATATATTTCCAAATTGATTACAACATTTTTATAGTAATTATAATTTTTTTAGTAGGATGAGCTATTAAATAAACTATTACAACAATGGTTATTAAAGTTGATCTTACCTTCAATGGTAAAAAAGTGTTTTATGGGCATAATATCAAAATAATTCTTTAATTTCACCTTATGGAATTTTCACAAACACTATGAGGGTGGCTAGGTGTAACATGGCACCAATCATCTCTTGATAATCCATTGTCATATTGTGATCTTTATAAAATAAGTGAAATAAGTGGAAAAAGGAAATAAGATCCTAGAAATATGGTGCATGTGTTATAACTTCACCTTTGTTTTACTTTTTTAATATATAAATTAAATTAAGGTCATATATGATACTAAAAATTTTATAACCTAAAGTTATAACTAAATGATAATTTTATTTAGTTCACTTGGGTGATCTAAAATGCTATGACTTATATAATGAATTAATTAGCATGCAACTTACTATAATGATGAAATATTATTTGATCATTATTTGTTCATGCTTATTTATAAAGGGAATGCTAATGATGTTTATGAATTATATAACACCATAGTCTTGTACACTTGGGAAACTCAAACCTTGGTTATTCCTCTCAATTATATACCTTTCCTACTTCTTAAAGTCTTCCATATGGTCTCTCTTGTTCACTTTGGCCTCTATTTTTGTTAGACTAGTCTTATGTTGATGACCTAGAACATCTATCTTTCCTAGAATGATTAAAAATTGCTTATCTTCTACTTTTACAAGTTATGGACGTATACCTATTTTTATACTTCTCAACCACTTGCATCTTAGTCAAACACCTATATCAACACAAGAGTCCTTACCTGACACAAATCTCCAAGGACATAAAGTTAACTAATTTTAAAATTAAATGTATCATATTTGCCGGCCTAAGTTCTCTTATGAGAGATATTATCCAAAGGGATTGGTATAAATTAATATCAACCCTCATTCTTTCCTCACCTAAAAAAGACCTCAAGAGACCAAGGCAACTCATCAAAGGCATTATATCATGCATTCAAGTGAGAAAATATTCTCTTTTTTCTCATATTTCCATATTAGTCATAGGGACAACAAATATACATGTCTAAAGTACTAAAGGAGGATACCAAGGGTTATATTTTCCAATTTATAAGCTAGGTAATTTTCATACTTTATTATAACATATTTCATGATTTACATAGAATCCAACACATAGGGGAGAAATACATAAGTATGAGGCCTTATTTGGAGTATTGGATATGTAGGTCACCATGTGACCGCCAACTAATTTTTCCCACAACCACTATGATGATTAAGAACTAGGGTTTGATCATTTGTCAAGGAGTGATATTTCATGACACAAATTTGAATATACTAGAATGAAGGTGACGATAAACCCATAAGCATCTAGGTGATTCTATATAGTTTCAATAGTTATTCCATACTAGACAATAATGGCCAATCTAGATAGTAGTATTAACATAATTGTCCTAAGCTGATGTAATTATCTACAGATATAGAGGCACTTAATCTATAATTTAGTGACTATTATAGAGCATTCTTCCAATCTAATTCCTACTTATTCCAAATTTAGATATGCATTATCATAAAAATGAACTATTATCTTATTTGAATCATTATCATTACAATATACAGCATAATCATTCTTCCCATTTTTAGCATATCATAACATAAAAAAATTAGTATAAGTTCTATCTATGTTTTGTAATTCATTAGACTAATATAGATCTATTTATCACCCTCATGCTCATTAATTTATATATTCTTAACCTTATCTACCTACATTAGGATCCACATTTCATTTAGGGTTAAACATTTAGTGACCCTGATTCATATGAATGAAAAAAATATGATTCTTATGGATTCCAACCTCATAGGGATTTAACTTGTGATAATTTTTTAGATTTTAAACTTTACCCTAGGGGTTTTCCCTCCTTTATTCACAAGGTCTTCGTGTGCATATGTTTGCAAGTGGATTCTTCCCTGATTAGTGTATTTCATCCTCCAAATAGATCTATTTTACAATTCCTCAAATTTATTTTCTAATAAAATTAGTATACTAAAAAACCTCTTTTTATTTGCTAAAATTTGGCATGGATTTTTTTTATTTTTTACAATTTATTATTTCTAGTAAATATTGCATACAATGTAAATGATGTACTTAATTTGTAATTAATTTATCAATGTCATCAAAAATTATATTTAATTCAAAAATATCTCTAGAATATCTCAAATTAATTCTTATTTTATCAAAATTATTTATTCTTTATTTTGAATACTCTAAGGTTTTCCCTATGAAAAATTTCACATTGTTTGGCATATTTATGATTTATAATATATCAAATTACTTAGATATTTTTCATAATTAGTTTGATATATAGAAAAGCTCTTTTTTTTCCCAAAATATTTTATGAATTTTTTTAATGTAGCATTTTCCTATTTTAATAAATTTTAGGCTTATAGGTCATACATTGTATTTTTGTTTCCCTATTTTCCTAGGTTCACCTTATTTTCTATTTTTCCTGAAAAACTATTTCATATTATAAAATTTATTAAACATTAGCTTTATATTGATTTATCTTCATTTGGCACATTGTGGTGACCTTGAACTTTGGTCTCAAAACCCTGGTTGACCTAGGGATTCATGGTTTACTATTTTCTAAATTTGGGTTATTGATTTCAATGTTTTCAAAATTTAAAATACAAAATTTTACCTTTTCCAAAATCATGTTCAATATGGATACATCTCTTAATTAATTCATTATATAATAAATAATGGTAGTTATTATGTGTTATGTTTCATGCATGATTAAATCAATTAGGGATATAAGGGGTTCAAAATATAATGATTTAAAAATAAAAAATAAGAGACTTGTCAGAATCAAGATAAAATTCAGACCTCTCTTTACCAGTTTTATGGTAATAACATTGAGACTCTTCCTCTTAATCCTAAGGAGGGTGATAAATATCATCCCTTTAACCAAGCTCATTCTATCACTCCTTCAATGGGTAAGGTAGATGGTGTATCTATTCATGTTCAATCCAATGAATCTAGGATTTGTGTTTGTGAAGCCTTAAAGAGCAATTAATCCTTAATATAAAATTAGTACAAAACTAGAAAAATAATTTTAGTTCAAATATCACATTGTTGGAAATCCATATTGCATACTTAAAGAATCAAACACTTTGTAGTGTTAATAATGTATTTCCATCCTCATCTACAAATGTTATGCAAAATAAGGTTTCACATCCAAATGAAAAGATACAAGATACATCTAAAATAAATGATTTAAAAAGTGACAAAAAGGCTACTGAGAGTTGAATTGAAATCTTAAGAGAAATTATTTGAGAACATGTAATCAAATTACCTCTTCCAAATCCTATTACGAGATCTAAATATTATTGTGCATATCACAAAATGCCTGGGCATCATACAATTTTTTATTTTTGTATTGAATAAAAAAATAAAAATGATCAAAGGTAGTGGTGATCATATTATTCATACATCAACCAAGAGAACCACTCAAAACATGAGTACCCCTCCCAAACCAAAATTACCAAAACAAAAAATGTATACATAATAAAAATTTAGAGAAAAAATAGTTTCAAATATAAAACATAGAGTAAGAAAAGGTAACAAAATATCATATCAAATAAGAGTATACAAATTCACTCCTCCATAATGATAATTCATTTTCCAAACAATATAGTTTTGGAATGAAATATTTAAAAAAAATGGTTGTCATGGTCAAAGATTGAGAAAACATTCCAAGGCATCATTCATCCTATTTCCACATATGATCATAACAACCATCAAGGATTGGGATATATTGGAAATGTTAGTGAAAATCATTCAAAGATACATTTGGCCAAGGAACAAGAAAAAGAACCTAAAAATGAGAATATGTCAAGCACAGATTAAAATATACCATCACAAAAAGAGAACTGGGCACATTGAATATTTAAACTATGATTTATAACAAAAAAATAAGTCAAAAGTTAATATTAAATTGCAAAATATAAGGTTAAAAATGTGGTTATAAAGGATGAAAATACAATCTTTTATTCAAATTAGGCCAAATCCATAGCTCATATAGATGGTAGACAATATACATATAAATGAATATTTCAACAAACTATGTTCCATTTGTTTTGGTAACTTACCCCAGAATCTATTTATATCTATATGACATGGATTCACTAATAAATGTGAAACTAAATGTGGACAAATTCAAACCAAATATACCAAGAACAAACTTACCAAAACATCATGATACAAATCCTACTTCTACTATGCATACATATGACACATCTTGTTTCAAAAAGGTTATAAATTTACCTCTCCTTGAAGACTCACATCCATTGGATGAAATCATAGGGTATTTTTTATTTTGAATATTCCAAAAATAACAAAAATTAAAAAAAAAAACTTAAAAAATCTAAAAATATTTCCATTATCTAAATATTCTATTAACTGTTTGGCATTTATGTGTTAATTTCATGTTGATAGGTATAATATATGTTAATTCTACATACACATATTTCATGATTATATTTTAGTGTGATATTGGCATATATAGATACATGATCTATTCTCTAATGGATTTTAGGGCTTTCTTTCATGCATCACCATGATGTTCGGTGCATCCAAATTATTTGATCATGAACTTACAGATTATACCATTCTATGGTAACTTTACATTATCATATTTGACATAATATGTACTTACACATGTATTTATCCATGCGTATTTATTCTATAGTGTATGTGATATGGTATGTACTTGATATATTTTACTAACACACATGATCCATGGGCTAATATGATATGTTTATGCTGGTTTCTTATGATTCCATTTCTACCCTTCTTTGAGTGTCTTGACTTTTTAGTGTCTTATTTGTTGAGCATTTGAATATGTTCCATTGTTTGACAACCCCATTCCTTTTTCCCTCTTTTAAATTTGAATATGGAATTTCATGGTGTATGTTTACATTTGAATATGTCATTTCTTACTTTTTCAACATTTGACTAAGTCATGTCCATTCAATTGTGCATCATTTAAACATGCCCCTTGTTTACAGTCTTCTTGGAACATTTTCTATTTACTTTATTTTGAGTGATCTTGTGTGTGCTTGGTTGATTATTGATCTTGTAATTTTATTATATAGATTTTATCATGATTTTTATCATGCATCTTTGGACTTGATTTGATCACATTCTATGTCCTTCTAAGATATATATATATATATATATATATATATATATATATATATATATATATATATATATATATATATATATATATATATATATATATATATATATATATATATATTCCACATGGTACATTCCCTAGTTTACATGGTAATCTTATCTTTTTGAGTTAATGTAACTACCAGTTTATATCTTCCATAATATCAAAAGGGGGAATATTAGTGGGGGGCATGTCATAGAGGTATGGATTTCATATATGCAAGTTTCATAATCTATGTGGGCATGTCATAGAGGCATGGCTTATATATATTCACATGTTTATATTCAATGGCGGCATGTTTTTAAAACATATTATCCTCATTTAGTATGTAACATACCCAGTTTACATTAAGTCCATGTTTAGAAACATGTCCTCCACATTAGCACTTATATCAATTTTTAGATTCTCCACATATACTATGGGCATGTTTTGGAAGCATGTTCTCCATACTTACATAGTTTTTAAATTGGATAAATTGCACAATTAAATTATTTAGATACACCTTTGTGGCATAATTATATACATTGGCACCAATTTCATTCACAACCTCAACATGATATATATCTAAGGTGCATATTTTATGTCATTTATGACTAATATTAATAAATCAAATCAGTTTTCTATTCTAAATACTTTCAGGGACTATCATCATCCACCAGATTGAAATTTTATGGATTTTATTAAGCCAATATACTATAATAGGTGGTTCACATTTTGGTATAGTTAAGGAGTTTAAATCATTAAATATTTTCAATTTTATATGTGGGAATTTATTGTATCATCCAACCTCACTAGTTTTATAATATGAGTTGACTTAATTCACTCACACTCACTAGGATATAAGCATGATTACATTGCATGGCTTGGTTAATCTCATTTGTCAGGTGGAAACTCATCTTTTCTCAAAGGTTTAGGACATGTGTCTTATAACATCTCTCTATCTCTTTAGATACATGCACTTTCTAGATTTATATTTTATCCTAATCTCAATTTTAGTGATTCATAATTGTATACATTTCAAATAAAAATTTTAAAAGGTAAGTTGGTTGCATCAATACATAGGTGTACTCTTAAACCTTGATCTCTTTCAATTTAGATCATTTCAATTATTTTAATTTCATATTATATGCAATGATTATATACTATAAAATTTTCATGGTTATACATTTATCACTAGTAAAGCACTCAAGGACTTGATTAAAGGCAAGGTGTGTTATACACACCTAGGTACACATTCATTTCCTTTAAAATATAAATTTAATTACTATATTAAATGGGAGGAAAATTTAGATGATATTTATGAATTATATAGCACCTCAGTCTTGTACACTTATAAAACTTAGACCTTAGTTGTCCATATTAATTCTAGACCTTTCATGCCTCCAAAAGTCTCGCATTTGATCTCTCTTGTACCATGTGTCCTATCTCTTAGTCTAACCAATGTTATGTTGATGGCTCAAGGCTTATATCTTGATCAGAATGCTTATGACCTATTTATATTCCACCTTTGTAATTTCTAGACTTGTACCTACTTTTCTTCTTCCCAAACAATTATGTCCCAATTAGACTCCTACATCGATGCAAGTGTCCTTAACTAATGTAAGTTTCAATGTACCTAAAGTTATCTATTTTTCAAATGAAATGTATCCTAATGTTTGGTTAGACTAAGTTCTATTATGCACTATATTCTATAAATCTATTGGTATAAATATAAGATCAAGCCTCATTCATTCCTCACCTATAAAATACCTAAAGAGATTGAGGTAACTTATTAAAGTCATTATATCAAGAATTCAATTAATAAAAGCTTCCCTATTTTCTCATATTTTCATATCATTCATAGGGACAACACATATGTAGGTCTGAATTAATGAAGGAGCAACCCAAGAGCTATATTTTACAAGTTACGATCTATGTCATTATCTACTTGCTTATCACATATTGCATGATTCACATGTAATCCAACATATAGGTGATAACTACATAAGTGTGAGGCCCTCTTTGGAGCATTGGCTATGTAGGTAGTGATAATTGATAAAAGGGTCTTCACGATAGCTTGACACCATGTATCCATTAATCTATTTTTCCCACAACCACTATGAATATATAGGACTCAGGTTTGACCATTTGACAAGAGTGATAGTCCAAGACATAGATCTAAATGCACCAAAGTGAAGGTGATTACAAAACCAAAAGCATCCAATTATTTTTATCCTATTTAGATAGTTATTTCACACTATACACTTATGTCTGATTTAGACACTAGCATTGATGCAACCATCCCATGTTGATGTACGTGTCCAAATCTATAGCAACACTTAATCTATACTTTATCGACTATTAAAGAACATTCTTCCATTTTTTTGGTCTATCATATATCTAGATATGTATTATCATTAGAACCAAGTAATTATCTTGTTTTCATTATCATTATAATTTTTATCATAGCTTTACTTTCTATTTTCAACATATCTTAGCATAATAAATTCAATTTATGTTTTATCTGAGTTTTTTAATTAATTGGAATTTTATAGATATGTTTATAACCCTTATTCTTATTTATTTATATATTTTTAACCCTATCTACCCATATTAGGATCCACATCCAATTGAGGGTTAAACAAAAAGTGTGTGTTATATTAAGTAAGGGCATAACTAATCCTTGAAAGTAATTAGATGTTAGTAATATATATATATATATATATATATATATATATATATATATATAATGAATAATAAAATTAATCATATTAAGTTAATAAAAGGATATAAATAGGAAATTCAATAGAAATGAATCCCTAGACTCAACCATTGATTAAGTAAAATTTGTTTTAATGTTTGAGTGAAAGCTTCAATCTTTTGAAAATTTAGGGTTTGTGATATATAATGGATACTGATTTAATGTTAAATCCTTATCTAATAATCCTTGATCACATCTACATAGATTTTCCTATTGGAATTATATTCATAATTCATTTTCAGACCCCTTGATTTAAACAATTCCTTTGAGGGTTGTATTAAATATCGATCACTAACCATGGAAGTTGATCCTATCAGACTCAACTATCTACTCATCTAAGTGGTGTGTGTGACTTATTTTTATAGACATATTAAGTTCCATGAAGAACACCTATGGGATTTATATTTAAGACTTAAATTATCTCCCTTTCCATCCTTTAGTCATTTAACCCATTCATGGCTTGTAACTCATAGTTACCAATAAGTATTATTCCCCAAATTAATAATTTAATGCATAGGAATTATGTTCTTTTTATGGAGACAAAATTTACCTCTAATTTCCATCTATAGAGAATTTAAATGTGAAAAAAATATTCTTTATTGATTTGATGTCTTTTTGGTTTCCATGAATTTGAATTGGTTCAAGTCATTAAGTAAATTGGTCTTTGTGAAATGAGTAGCCAAGATCATGACACTTGGGACAATACCATATCCAAATAGAAATGGATTATTTATCTTCACTTTTAAACTCAATATAATCCTTTCAATAAGCCATGATTGTGACATGTGCCACCATATAAATGGATTATACCTAGAATCTACCTATGAATGCCTTTAGGTGAGGTCACATGGATTCTATATATGAAATTATCACTTAATTAAAGTATATTAGATATATAAATTAACTTTAACACTTAGTTCATAGTTTCCAAAATAATAATATTAATGTGTTAAAATACTATATAGTCACAACTTATCAATTAGACTTATTTTATTTTAGGTCACCATGAAATTCATACACAAGATCAATCCATGTGTTGCTCATCCAATAGCCATGCTTAACAAACTTTATAGGGGGATTTGAATTGATATTTTCTAATTTTGTGACTATGTACAAACATCATAAAGATATGTGGATGGCTCAGATATCTCTAATGAGATTTGAATTGTTGATCCATTTACATATTTATAGTTTATGGATAAGGACGTTATTAGCATCAACCTTTGTGGGACCAGATAATATTTTAAGTCACATTAACATAATGTGGATTAAAGAACTTAAATTAATTAAGCATTTAGCTTTAGTTAAGTTCATAAACCAAACATGTTCATGTCTCGTGTCATGATCTTGGAGCCTGTCTTTCATCAAGTGAAACTGGAGTGAATCTTATTAGGGTGGATTTGTGGGACTATAATTTGAGGATTATTCCATTTTGGGTCCACTATGGATTAGTAAATCTAGCCATGAGAATGTGATATAAACACTAAATTTCTATAAGTCTTGTTGTTACTAAAGGCTGTGTAGATGCATTATGATATAATGTGATTTGGTTGTTTGATAAATTATTCATAGTATGATGTGCACTTTGGAATTGAGTATGAATAAATTCATTTGGATAAACCAATGCATCCACAAAGTCTATGATAATTTAAAATGGGATGCTCATCACTCCACAAACCTAAGACTACATGATTTTTACACATGGATAACCTAGATCTCTTAAGCCAGTTCCTAAGGTATTTATTTATTTAAATAAATGTGTGAATTGTGGAAAGTTTTGATCATTGAATAATATTATTTAATTATTGATAGGTCATAGGAAAATAATATTTTGAGGGGGTATAAGTTTAGTCCATGTGGAATGTGATGGACCCATTAGTCCTTCTATCTCAAACGTGACACCAATTCTTGATGTCAACTCCATGAAGATTATTCAAATTCATGGACACATGTTATTATGGAACACAATATAATATAATTTGCATATATGATTAATTTCTAGTGATATCCACATAGGTATGTGAAGGGTGACAAGAATTTGTAATGTGATTGTGACCATTCTTTTATATATGTTGAAATGGCCTAATACATTAGTGAATCAAGGTGCATTTTGAGTTATTTAAACGGTAAAATTAAGAATAGTTTATTCCATAATTGATTAGGTTATTCTCCCTACCCTTGACACAAAAGGTTTAAACATTTTGATGAAGCTAAACTTTGAGTCTTGTTGCATAGCCTTAGCTTGCTCTAAGGTTTTCAACATTCTAGGGCTTATTATTTTAGTTTTGTTCTATTGCATTCTATTTTTTGATATTTCTCAAAATAATATTGTTACTAAAGATAAAATATAAAATTATTCCATGTAAAAATTTACCAAATCAAACATAAACTATGAGCAAGAAGAGGCAAATATATAGAAAGCTATTGATACTAAGCAAAAGAAATTATAGTCAAGGAGACTCTTCCACTTGTTTTATCCAATAGGTACATGTCTGTGGTCATCAGGATAAATATAGATGCGTATTGTTAAAAGCCTTACATAGAAGTATAATAAGATAGGCTTGGTATTTGCTCTATAGTTTTCCCAATGTTTGATCCATAAATTGTGTTTACCCCTTAGGCCTTCAAAATGGTTTATAAATGAATATTTTAAAATGTCATTTAATAAATTATCAAACTAAATCTTAATATGTTTAATATGGATTAAAAATTGATTATGAGTGTTTAAAAACTTATTCGTTCCAACTACACATCCAAAAAATGATCAAAAGTCATTTATATTATTTCCCATAAGATTTATACTTTAATTAAATTGCATACAAATATTTAATAATTGCTTTAAATATGTGTAAACCTTAATGCAAAACAAAATATAAATACATCAGGGTTGTTTACGTAGTTTTCCAATTACCTACATCTCTGGGTTCATTCAAACCAATCCACTAAAAATAAATTGTAAGTACAAATTAAAAAACATAAAATACCATAATGGAATCTTAGAACCTATAAATTCATGCCATCAGACCTTTAGAAGACTCTAACAATTCTTAGTAATCATCCTCTACCTTCTTGAAGCACTTGCAAAATGTCTTCCCAATGTTCTACATTGAATCATCACTTCAATTGCTTAAAAAAATGTCAAATGGATACCAAATTTGGAGCACAAATATACCAAATAAAGTTTATTTTCATTATGAACAACTTTTTAGTTTACCCTGAGATCTGAAAATGCCTCTAGATTAGCTAAAAATGCCAATTTCCACAAACTCCTCCTTATAAATTTTTACACAGTCATTTTCAATATCTTGTTCAAATATAAATTTTTCATTTTAATAACACTTTCAAAAATGTGGAGGATTGGTTGGGACACTTAAATTTTTTACCATGGGTCAAAAGTTCAACTCCCATGGTGGATGCTTTACCAACCACTTACCCTGTGGATTTTACCTTATCAAGATTGATATCCCACATGCATTAGTTTATAACATATCATAAACCTAAAATAGGATGTCATTAATTTATTTTATATGAATTTGTTGATATATTCAAACCATTTTTCTTGGCTCGGTTGGCAAATGGATATCGGCCAAAATTAGCCAAGGTCAATGTGGGTTTATTAGAACCACCTGTGAGTTAGGATGGTTTAAAAGATTTGAGCTTAGATATGGACTTGCGTTGGATTATTATAAAACCAATTATGATTTGGTTTATTAGATGGTACAACAAATCTGGAGCTGGTACTCAGGCTAGATCGTGAGCTCACCTTAGAGCTGGCATGCATAAGTGACTTGGAAAATATGAGGAAAGTGGTGGCAGGCCATGTGGTGCCCTAATGACCCACTACATGGACCTCTCCAATTTCACCAAATTAATCATGCCTCAACTTGCCACTTGTTACAACCAAGAGCACCAAAAAATTATGATATAAAACTATAGTGTAATTTGAAATATTAAAATTACACTAATAGACCACAGCACCTTATTATTATTTATTTTTGCCTTTAGTAAATAAAATTCAATGAATGATATATGACACATATGATGTCCATTTAATGTGTTCTAAATATCATTATAAATCTCTCATAGTTTTATTCTATACTGAATTAGTTTAGGGAGATTTTAGGATACATATAAAAAGTAAAAATCCTCTAGATCAGTGGTTCCTTACCCAATTTATGAAATCTAGAAGAAATACTATTACTAGATTTTCATAAGAATGATCTATCTAAATTAACATTAGAGCATTTACAAGGATTAAAATAACATGATGGTGAGTGTATTCAATATTATGTTATATTATTTAAAAACAAATAATCATCTTTAACATTTTGACCCTTAGATTTTCAAGTACAATTCATATTTAGTAGGGGTCCTCTTTCACCACTTAGAGAAAGAGCATTACATATACGTGCATGTGTGTGTGCACGCGTGCGCATGGACGACTATGAAATTGAGCTAGTAGATAATAACAAATCATTTAAATCATCTTAATTTAAACGTAAAGTATTTGTTAAGGATGATCATAATAAAAGCAAAATTGTCAAAATAACATCATGAGAGAAAGGGTAATATAAAGACAATTCCCTTTCATGGTTACTAATACTTGAGAGGTTGTTGCATCATAAATACATTTTGGACTCCATATATCCTTCATCTACACCTTCATGACCTAGCGAATTACTAAGAGTATATTGGCATGTTTCAAAAAAATTACAAACACCCAAAATTAAAGTTGCACAAAATAAGTCATAGATCACTAAGAAATGGTTCCAAGAACTAATATAACTTCTACTCATACTTCAATACCATGGAGTCCCATGAGACAAAGGTAGAGTATTATATATTCTACAATTTAATATTTGACATACATAAAAAATCATCAATAGCATACATAATTTGTTGTAACATATCCTGAGTCCTTATCATTATATAAGCATTGAATAAATGGGATCATTAGATCTCTCTCTCTCTCTTCCCTAATATTAAAAATAAATATAAATTCAAATAAATAAATAAAATTAAATAAATCAAAATTATAAAACTATTTATCATTTACATATTTACTAGATTTTATACAAATGTTACATGAGCATACAATGGACACATGATACATGAGCATACAGATGTTCAACCTTTCTTACACCCACATGATACACTACATTGTGGGAATTTTATTCATTAAGAACGATTGATGAAAATTACATTATTTTATGATTACTTTACATTATCATGTTATGCATATATAATAATGCTTACACGTGTCTATAATCATGCCTAAATCTTACACAATGTGAAAGATATGTTATGTTATAGGATATTCAGCTCACACATGTACATAGGGACTAGTATGATATACTTATGCTAGTTTTTTATATTTCACTTATTCATCTTATCACATGGCTTACTTGAGTGTACTTCTTATTTGCTACTTTGTTTTGACTTTGTAACATTTAAAAAATTTCCTTGTTTGTTGCCTATAGTGCCACTAAGTGTTTTTTATTTAATGTGAAAACAATTAAACATGTCCTCTCCTTAAGTGTGTGGCATTTGAACATGCCCCTTTTTTTAGTCTCCATATATCCATTTTATGTGACACTGAATTCTCTTGTGTGTGTGCTTGATTGTTTCTATAAATTGCACTCATTACTTTTAGATGTTGACATTATCCATATCATGCATCTTATGGATTATAGAGATTAGATACTTCAACCTTAATTTATATATCTACTTAGAGACGATTCCATTATATGCTCAATTACAACATGATTGATACATATATGCCATAGTTATCTTATCCTTTTGAGATAAGGTGACTATCAAGTTGCATTCCTCTCACCTCAAAATGGGTTCATATTAGTGGGGGAATGTCATAGAGACATTATTCTACATAAATATAGATATCATAATTGGAAAAAAAATTAATATAGTATACATGATTCAAATATACACATGGGATAAAATCTTATACATTTGACACTAATTTTCACATATTTGGGATAATGTTTTTTAGATTTACAAAATATATTATATATAGTTTTATAGAGTAAAGGTTAAATTTTGATAGATACTTTAGTATATGACACATTAGAGTTTAATATGACATGAAAATGTATAAAATCATTGTTGGAGGGTGTGGTCACATTGGCTAGTGGTTTGAGTTATTTTCAAACTAGTTTTTGCCTTAGCCATGTTGACACCCACTCATGGATTTAACACTGTTGAGCACTTTTTTATTCAATTAAGTGACTATACAATCACCACCAGGGAAATATTCTTATGATATTTTATATTTGTATCTTTAATGTTGGTAGTTTCCTTTAGATTCATACAAGACTCGTTCTCATACTAAAGACTAGCTAGTATAGTGAATCCCATTGTCAGTGTTTAAGTAGTGGGATTAGCTCACTCATACAGTTTATTTTGAGTCACTAAACCCACTTCAAAATTATGGGGGGTGGGGCACTGCATCTTCTATTTCAAGTAGTTCATTGAGTGTATCTTTTATTTGATGGGATTCATTCCATCAAGTGCACCTAATACAACATTGGGTTGATATTTTGATTCATAATTTATAAGATGCCTTGTAACATGAGTTTTATTCTAGACTTTCATTATGGTTTTATTAGTTTTTAGGTACCTTATTGGGACACATTTTATCCATGGTGAGCCTTTTTCCCTAATTTTGTGATCAGTTCTTTTTACTAAGTAAGCATCATACAAATTACCAATTCCTATTTGAATTAGTAGTTACAGTGACTCAACAACCATGTATTCTGGTAAGTTATATTTATTATCATAGGGACACTTCTTATTTCACTATGTTTTTATACATGGGTACTTCATTAGGCCTAATTATTATGACCAATTTAGTCTCTTTGTTTTCTCTTTTCTTATCCCTATTTTGTGCTTAAGGGAGGGTGTTGGAGTCATCGTGTTCACATTAGATAGTGGTTTGATTTATTTTCAAATTGATTTTTATCTTAGCCATGTTCACGCTCACTCATGGAGGTAAATTTTATTTAGAGTTTCTTTTAGTTGTTGAATTTTTTTCTATGTTTGCACGAACAATATTTTGTTGTGCATGTATTTAGAAAATCCACCTATATTTGGGTTGATTAAAAAAACCAAGTGCTTATTTTAGAACCAACTCATTACCTATTTATTAATAACTCCTTGAACTATCTTTAATCATCTAGAGAGAATCTACTAATATTGTACATTTCATTTTGAGGCAACAATGAAGAGACTATTATACATATTCTTTATCTAATTATTGTGTGACAAATGATCACTTCATTATGGTAACAATGTGTAGGAGGGATCCTTTAATTATATGAGAACATATTACACTCCAAAATCACATATACATATTTAGACTATACACCAATTATAACATATTTGATTAGGGGGCATGAACAAGGTTATTTTCTTTCTCATCACACATTGATGTGCCAAATTTTCTAAGATGCACCGATTGAGATTTTACCTATCTACAATAATTATATCTCTTTGGTATTGCATAAATATTTAACAAACTCAATCACCTTAGAACTAATTCCATTTTTTAGGTTGATATGGTTACACCACATGAACTTGGATTTATGGGGTAGAATACGTTTACACTTAAGTTATGCGATTGAGATTCAATGCTCTCAATGGCATTAGAAAAATATGCCCTTTAACTAGAATGGTGGCATAATCACCCTTCAATTATCCTCTTAACATCTTCAAGGTTTAGTTGTGAACCTCACTCTTTAATGATTCAACAAGGAAGCATCATCACCAAATCAAAGTAGGAACAACATGGTTACATCGATGCACAAGTGTATCCCTTTAATTCTCTTTTTATTTTCAAGCATTAAAATTATTTAATTTTTAAATTATATCAACTAATTAAACTATAAAAATTGTCTTTTTTACATGTAATGCATAAACAACAACTTCAAACAAAGCTCAATCAAAGTCAAGGTGTGTTGTGCACAGTAAGGTACACATTTCTTTACTTTAACCTAGTAATTTCATCCTTATGTATTTATAGATTAAATGGGGAAGCAGAGTTTACATAATAAAATATGATTTTATATGACATACTAGTCTTTTACACGTGAAAAATACCAATCATGGTTCAAATATTCATTTTAAGACTTTTCCATTGATGAATGGTTCATGTTCACTATCTCATTGTGACAAATGGTTTATCCTATAGTTTGACCCTAATATTTTGATGAAACAGATCACTTGTAGCCTAAAGTAGTCATAAAACTTTATTTCAATCTTACACAGGCAGTAATACATCATTGATAGGTTTTTACCCTATAGGACATTAGCATTTAGATTAGGATACTAGTATCAACACTAGTGTCCCAAATATGATTTTAGTGCCCCTATCTTTAAAATGGTTAATTTTTCAAATATTTTGACATGGGTTGGATTTTTTTTTTAACCCCTATGTGATATTATTCTAAAAGGTGTGGTATAAATACAAATCAAAAGGTCATTTATTATCCATCTAACAATCACTTCTCAAGCTCACACTACACTACTGAAGTTTATTTTCACAATTGAGTTTTACTAATTTATTCTTTCCTATTTCTAAATCAGTCAAAAGTGTAGTTTTCTTAGAGGTCTAAAGTATTCAAAAAGTAACTTATGAGTAATATTTGTCAAGTTACAAACCTTATCACTACATTTACTCACATGTAGGATATTACACAAGTGCTCACATACAAGCCCACATAAGGGGGGAACTACATCAATTTGCAGCCCTCCTTAGAGTATATGGATATGTAGGTAATGTTCATTGATAGAGGGGTCTTTGAATTCAATGTGACTTTATTTGATCCCACTAATGATTTGTTTTTCAAGGTGACATGTTCTAAACTGGAGGACATAAGGTTTTGAATAAGAGATTGATATCTAGAATCAGGGCATGAGATCCGAACAAAGAATTGACAAGGCAACAATGAACCCTAATAGGCATAACTAAGTGTTTCATAAAATTATCTGTATTTAGAGCTAGATAGAAATGTCAAAATCAAGATAAAAATGTCGATGCTAGTGTTTGCAGTCTTAATCTATTATCCTAATTGACCGCTGACGAATTGAGGTGAATCATAAGACTATCTTCTTCTACCCTTGTGTTTGTTAGATCTCCCTACACATCATTGTATAAATTAAACATTGTTTCTACTTTACATTATTACTTTCATAATATTATTTAGTATTATACTTTTCTACACATATTATATTCTCAAATTTAATATATTTATTAAAATATTGTAAATTTAAATTATTTAATTGATATGTTTTATAATAGATAATTCTATAATTGATTAAGCTATTCACCCTACCCTTAAACACAAACTCATTAAAAATCACCCTTCTCCTCACCATAATTTCCTTGTATCATGTGCAAAATAAAAGCACCATTTTTGTTTACAAATACCCTCATTTTTGTCTTCTAAGTACCAACTTAGTCATAAAGCATAACAAGTACCTTCCCTCGTCCCCGCCCCTCCAAATAAATAAATCAAAGTGTTTGACATTACGCTGGAATCCATTCCATGTATAATGGATTTTTGCCCAAAAGAACCAACTAAAATTATGTGAATTCTATATAGGAAATACTTGGAACGCACAAAACACACGATATAAATTTAATTCAGTTTGCTGGAGAAAACCGTGTTCAAAAGCATGCAGCGTCTCCTTATTGCATTTAACAAAATAAATGCAATGGATTGACAATTGCTCAATTGCGTTTATAAACAAAACATTGCTCCATTGCATCTCCTATTACAATTCTGTTTGTTTTTGGCAATTGTAAGTAAATTATTTTTCTTTAACCTCCACTTATTATTTGTTATAATAAAATATTATTTTTAATACAATATTATTTATAGATTTTATTTACCATATTTTATAAATAAATATGGTTGCATATTAAAATATTATTTTAAATCATATGTTTTTTATACTTGATGTTTCTTTTTACCATCACAGTCCTTTTTTATATAAATAAAATAATATAATTATATATTTTTTATAAAAGATCAAATGTATCAAACAAGTGACACAAATAATAATATCCATTAAAAAAAGCTGCTTATAACTCAAATAACACTTGATACTTACCATTTGGTAGTTGTGAGTATTTATAACTTTATGTGGTTTGTGTATGCTTACCTTCCTCGTTGCATGCTCGGATGCAAATATACTTGTGTAGGAAGGTATCATCCCATTTTCCCCTCCTTTATCGGAAATAAAGAATACAACCATATGATTTCAAGAAAGCATTAATACACTATAAAGCAATTTCAGGAATGCATTAATACACTATAAAGCAATATTGACAAGTAATTGAGTAAAATAAGTAAAAGTGGTTCTCAAAACTACTAGATAGGATTATAACATTACGGTTCTCATGTTGGCAGGTTTCGTTTAAAATTTTTCTCAAATATATAGAGGTTACTTATTGTGGTAAGTTTATTTAAAAAGTCGTTTTCTTTTTTCTAATTATTTTAATAAATAGATAGAAATTGTAAATTAAAAAGTTTGTTTAAAAATTTTAAAATTTAGTTTTAAAAAAAATAATTATTTTTATTGAAATATTTAAAAATTATATAAATTTTATTTTGATAGATCAAAATTATTTTTAAACCTTATAAATTTAAAAAGTAAAATAAATATTATATATTTTTAAATATTTTTTATTAAAAATATAAATATAAATATAAATTTTATTTTATATATTTTGTTAAAAAAAATTGTTATAATAAACAAATTAAATTTTATTTAAAATGCTTAAGATTCAATAATTGTTTAAACGTAATTGGAAGTAACTTTGTAAAATGAATCAATATTCCTATTTTTTATATTGAAATAGTTGAATTTATAAAATTTGTTAACATATTTATAGGTATGTATGTTTGTTTGCAGTTTAACACAAAGGAAACATGCTTTCTTTTAACAATACAAAAATTAATTTTATTAAATTTATTATTATATTACTCTTAAATTCTTATCTCGCTTATATTCCAATCATATACTTATAAAGAATAGATATTATTACATAATGAATATTATCGTAATATTATATTTTTATAATAATTCATCCACACACATATATATAAGGTAGCACACTTCATAACAAAATGTTATAAAACAAATAAAAAGAATTAGATATAGTCTTTAAGTATTCTTCAAAAGAATATCTTTATAAGAAATATTTTATTCCTTTAATTTCAGTATATATAGTTTCTAAATACTCTTCAAAAGTATCATCTTTAAAAAAAAATGTTTTATTCCTTTAGTTTCGATATAATCCTTGGAAAATACATTTTATTCTTTTAATTATTAAGATGTAGTCTCTAGGTACTATTCAAAAATATCATCCGTAAAAGAAATGTTTTATTCCTTTAGTTTTACTATCATCTTTAAAAGAAATATTTTGTTGTGAAGTGTGCTACCTACCTTATGTATGTATGTATGTATGTATGTATGTATGTATGTATGTATGTATGTATGTATGTATGTATGTATGAAAATTAGAAAAAATAACAATAATAATAGCAATGGTTTAGATAAACTCTTTAGGTATATTTTCAATGATAGAATGAATTCAATATTTATATTATAATATAATTTTGATTCATTTTTGTGGTTTTTGGTATTATCAAATACCTTCCATAGGTTTTCTATATTTTAAAAATTATAAATTCATCTCCATGAGATGCCACAAAGTTACTTATAGTGACATGAACTTACTATGAATCAATATAGAAAGATAGTGCATGGTGTTATCTAAGCAATACTGATGTGGCCTCCAACCCCATAATGGATTCAACAATCCATTCAATACTCAAATCTCATACAAAATACATAAACATATCTCATAAAATCATTTCTATCTTAATTAAACTCTCACAATTACAAAAGCTTTATCAACAAATCTTATCTCTCATCCCACATAACTTGGCCAAATGCCAAGGAGGCATAAAGGGCTTCTCACCAAGCTTATCTCCCAAATTCATGTACCTAAGACAAGAATGGATACATTAATTTATAGAAAAGTATGAGGAAAGAAGGGAGACAAAAAAACTACTTCCCACATCCCACATGCGTGAAAAAATGACAAAGATCATAAGTCCAAGGGAGAGATATGCCATGTTGTCCACTTGGAGTGATTATGACTAAGAGACAAGCATATTTGAAAATTGGCACCATCTTCATATGTGAAATACTATTGATAAATAGTGAAAGGCAAGTCACATGTGCAAGGTCAAAAAGGAAGATCATCTTCTTTAGACAAGGTAGGACACCTTTATGTGCATTTTTTACCACTCTTTCTTGTCCCCACATGAGAAATTTGACCCATGGCACCTCTGTAATCAAGAATACTGTGGTGACACCTAACTAAGATGAATAGTATCTTCCACATCATTAGTGAATAGTGTTGTATGAATAGTGTTTTAACCACCACATCAATCTCCTCTGGTTGAAAATAATTTAGCTTCTAAGAGTTGTCCTGATTATATCCATGTCATTTATTTAAAAAATAATAAGAAACCATACTATTTATTTTTGGTTGATGAAAGATTGATCAAACTCTGGGATGCTCCTACATCAGACACTTAAGATAGATAATGTGATCTCTTGATCACATATATGGGTGAGTGGTAGAAACACTCTTTTGACCATGTGGGATAATGACTATGGTGACCCCTTTCAACACACCAGTGCACCTAGATAATATCATTTTTCTTCTTCTCCTCTTCTAGCATCTTTTTACTAGCCTTGAAATTGTCCTCACAGGACCACAAACCACCCTTAGGGGATCACACATCCCATCTGAAACCATCCTCTTCCAAAGGCTAATCTATATGCTAATGAATTTACATGTGAGCTCTAACCTACTATAATAAAACTAACCTCATCCTCCAAGATGCTCTATCATGCATCTTATCTATCCACGTGAGCTCTAACTCACCACTATCCATCCATCGCCACCAAAAAATCACTTGGATTTATTCATCCATTACCCAACCACCCTTTAGATATTACATACCATCACATAACATTACCACTTATAGCTCCTCTCTCATGGATGTATGATCATTATTTTCACTCTCTTCATCTACATATACTTGCACACTAATCACTTCCTTGGTTTCCTTCATGGAAATTTTTAGCTCCTCATGGCTACCCTCTTCTTCATCCATTTACAACACTTCATGGATATAATTTTCTCCCACAAGCATCTTTTCAAGGATGATTTATTCCTCCACTGTTATCTCTCCATCTTCAAGATCACATATGATCTCTTCATGTTGCTATCTCAACAATCCCTCTTCTCTCCATAAGGCAAGTCTCAACTCTTGCCTCTTCTTTCTCTCAATAAATAGATATATAGGCCACTTCACTCTCTTCTTCATCACTATACCAAATTATTGGCTCTCGTCCTCTTGCATATTATCTATCATCTATCCAATTTGTCTTGGATCTTCATGAACATATTCACCAAGTCTTCCCTTGGTAATACTCCTCCATTCTTGTATGCCATCTTCATACCTTCAAAACAAAAACACATTCACTCACATCATCAACAAGATCCTCTCTATGGGAATATTACTTACTTTGATACCACTTGATGTGGCCTCTAACCACACAATCGATTCAAAAATCCATTTAATACTCAATCTCATACAAAATACATAAACATATCTCATAAAATCATCTCGATCTCCATTAAACTCTCATAATTACAAAAACTTTCTCAAAAAATCTTATCTCTCATCCCACATAACTTTTCCAACATGTCAAAGAGGTACAAAAGGCTTCTCACCAAGCCTATCTCCAAAATTTGCCTACGTAAGCCAAAATTGAATACATTCATTTATAAAAAGTATGAGGAAAGAAGGGGGACAAAACAACAACTACATCCCACATGGGTGAAAATATGACATAGAATAAATGTCCAAGGGAAAGAGATGCCATGTTCTCCACTTGGAGTGATTATGACTAAGAGATAAACATCTTTGAAAATTGTTATGACCTTCACATGTGAAACACTATTGATGAATAATGAAAAGAAAGTCACATGTGCAAGGCAAAAAATGAACAACATCTTATTTAGAAAATGTAGACTACCTCCATGTACATTTTGAACAACCTTTCTTATCCCTTCATGATAAATTGGACCCATGAAAGCTATGCAATCAATAATAGTGTGGTGACACCTCACCAAGATCAATAGTGTCTGCACATCATGAGTAAATAGTGTTACATGACTAGTATTTTGGCCACCACATCACTATAGATCTATGTGGTCTTCATTGACATTATATTATTTTAGGTTCCAAACACATACAAACTAAATTGTTAAGATTAATTCATAGTACACAACACCACCAAATTTTGAAAGTGTTGTTGTATTCATTATTAAACTAACAGAGATCTCATATCTTTGTAGGTGTTGTTCTCAATAGTACCACCACTGAATGGTGTAGGGTAAAAACTTATGAACAAAATTTAATCATTACAAACTGACACTGTTCAAATTACTTATTAGATAGGGAAGAATAATATTAAAAAAAAAATCATCTATAAAAAAAAATTTGCTTTTACAACTTTGAAACATATATATTTCCATGCTAATCATCATACCACATATTAAATCATAGACATGAAAAAAAAAATTATCTATACCTTAATATGATATATAATGACAATTCAGATGAGAGAAAATGTGTATGCATAATTCATGAAGGATACATCCATATATGTTTCCTAAGATTAGCAAACATTTTCATAGAGTTATCAAAACTGGAGATATAATCATTATTTTGCAATAAAAACCTCCTTATCCACAGCACTTCAATAATCAAGGTTTGGCTTATGAGTATAAATCAACATATGCCAAGTGACCTTCTCCAAAAAGGATTTTGTTTGATTAAGTAGTATGTTAGGTGTACATGCAATATAGGATCATTGTGAAAAAAAGGTCCCCAAAATCAAGGCCTCTTTTTTCATACATCCAATCATCTCAATTTCATATTATTGTTAAGGAACATCCAATGATCTCACATTGATCTCAATTATTTTCATATGATTTTCAAGATACCAACTACTAAGCATTTCCAATAATTATTATTTTTGGTTTGGATTTATGATCAAGGGTTAAAAGGATTACTCATCCACATATTAGATAACTAGTAAAAAGATATAGATAAAGGTGTAACACCGATCATAAGGTTAAGAAACCAAGGTACTATTGGTCATTATGATGAAGATATTCAAAAAGAATTATGATACTAGTATTTAAAATGAAGATGGAATCCCATACCAAAAAACCATACATATCAATATAGTAGAGTAAACAACAAAAAGATTCAAGATTTTGCTTACTAAAACTGACACAAGAATTGATCATCAAGAGTAAGATGGGGATTCAGATCTGACATCCATGCAAGCACTCCCTTTTAATCTTGCCAATCCTCTGTAAATGTCATCCACCCCACTATTCCTAAAATTTCTAAATCTAGACCCAAACCTACATCAAATCCATGTTGAGAGTCTGAAGTCTCACCACTACCCAACCACTTCCCATTGCATCAAAAAATGTCTCTTAGATTCGTGTTATGGCTAATTGAATTCATGCATTACCTCATAGGACTAGAAGAAGCTCAAATACATGAACCAAGAGGGGCATTCACCTAGTTGGGGGCAAATGCAATTTCTCTTTCAACCACATGGAACAAGAATTTAGCTACTGCCATTTTACCCACATAATGCCTAGTATGTAGGAGAGCCTCCAAATCCATAATAAAATTTTAATTGCTTCAATGGGAGGAGTCGAGAGGAAAATATAGGCCTATGATGAAGCATCCTTTTAAGCCACTAAAGTCATTTCCAAAAATTTGTATAGTGTATAAATCCTTCCTCCCAGCTCTCTAAACGCAATTAAAGGAACAAAACCCATTACATGAGGCGCATATCCATGCTTTAGACTTGTTAGATGAGCAACAGATGGTAGGTTTAAAACATAATCACTAATACAAGGCTATCATTGCTAAATAACATAATAAAAAGTTTAAATTATAAAATTTTAATATTGGTGATTTAGTCCTCAAATTAGATTATACACATAACAAATAAGGTAAATATTCACAAAAATGGCAGGGTCCTTATTTAGTCAAAGACGTTTTTGGTCCTAATACTTACAAATTACAAATTAGTGAAGGACATATTTTTAAATAACCCACTAATTCTTAAATTTTAAATAAATATTTTACTTAAATAATTTATTTTCATACTTCGATTTGCTGTAAATACTAACACTTCTTGTAGGTCTTCTTTAAAGCTAGCCAACCTACAGCATTGCATTATTTTCAATAGCCTTGGTCCCTCTTGTTTGTCCTTTGGTTTATCTTCAATGCTTTATTTAGTTATTAATGAGATTAATCATAATTTCATGGATAGGACTTGGCCATAATCACGAATATCTATATTTATTACTCTGATCTTAATATTTTTATTTAAATTGTAAATTTGTCATTTTACAAGTTTATTTTTTATTCTTTTTTTTTGTGAATTATATTATAAGACCTTGGATAGGACCAAGCCTTCCTCAAAATTTCATTTTCATATTTTTCACTTACTATGGCTTATATTTTATGATTTGAAGTATAAGACCATGGATAAGACTAGGCCTTCCTCATTATATATATAGACACACACACACACACACACACACACACACACACACACACACACACACACACATACTGTATGTATATACATATATATACATATACATATACATGTGTGTGTGTGTGTGTGTGTGTATATATATATATATATATATATATATATATATATATATATATCTGTGTGTGTGTGTGTGTGTGTGTGTGTGTGTGTGTGTGTATATATATATATATATATATATATATATATATATATATATATATATATATATGTATATGTATATATATACATATATGTATATATATACATATATGTACACACACACACACACACACACACACACACACACACACACACACATATTTCTTAAACAATATTTAAAAACCAAGCATTTTTATTAGAATTAAGGTAGTGGTTAAGGATTGTGATCTCATACTCTTGAAATTCGTATTTTTTTCTTTTATGGTAATAACCTTTAAAAAAAATTATTCTTCCATTTTCACTAAACTTACATACATTCTTATGATATAGATTCATACTTACATGTCATTGTATCCTTTCACATTGTCACATTTTTTACAATTTGATGTAAATGAATCATTTCATGTTTGTTAACCTTATCTCCCCCTACTTTCACTCCACTTTAGGAACAAAAAAATCAATTTCAAGATAACACTTTTATTTCACATAAACAAACAAGAATCCTAGACACCATTCTCTGTAATTAAGTTTTCTTAGCTAGCAATTCTAAATTTTATAATGATATTCATATTTAACACCCATTTTTATTTTTTTGAATCCATATGGAGAAGGAATAAAAAAATACATCAAAAAGTTAAAACCAAAATCATTTATAAAAGGTAATGATAAAAAGGTATCTATATAATTAAAAAGTCAAAATCACACAAAAATATGTTAATATTAAGCATGTCTTCTATTCTAGTCAATGCTAAAACTCCACATTTGGCCTCATCATAAAGTCAAGGTCCATTGGGGTGTGGTAGTATAATAGATTAAGATAGAAGACAATAAAATTATTTATAGTTTTACTTACTTTCGCATTCAAGTACCCAATCTTCACAATAGACCAATGGCTTTGTAAGGGGTCCCAAGGAACATGAAACATGTGTGTGAAGGTGGTCTATTTAACCATTCATGCATATAACTTTCATGATATGATATTTATACTTCACTATATAACCCAAAATTTGTGTGGTTAAGTCAATTTCTCTAGAATCCTTAACGTCAAAAGTCGTCTTATTTTGAAAAACTTAATTTGAGTGTCTCAATTTAGATAAATACTTTTCTACCTTGGTAATGCCTACATTTCCCCTACCACCTATATATTTCCCCCACTTGATAGGCAAGTTTAGTTCTAAATCTATTTGCCAACTTCTATATTTCTTCTTCTTCACATCTTCTTAAAAACATGCTAATAATAATTTGTTTTGGTTTAATCTATCGTAAAAAAAATTGTATTCTTGAGTGACTATGCATTAATTATTTACACCATTTCTTTATCCTTCTCAGATTTCCTTGTTTTCATTTCTTTAAAATTTTCAATTTTTTTGGACAACTTGTTTCATTTCTCTATTTCATTTTTTTGCATTATTGAGCAAGTTTGGATTCTTACTTATCACTCATTAATGTTATTTTATTTCATGTTATTGTTCCATCCTTATTTTAGTATGATTTATTACTTCTTTTGCATCGATGTTAGATCTTATTATATTAAATTTCATGTGTAATAGGTTTGATCTAGTTTGTTACTTTTTTTATTTAAGGAATATTTTTCTGGGTTTGTTAGTCATATAGTAATATTGGATTTTTAGTTACTTGATTTACTCTCACTTTATCCATTTTTCCTTGGTCTTTTGGTTATAACTTAACATTTATCACCCTAGTTTAATAATTATCCAACTGATTTATTTAGTTATGCAAATTTTATTTATTTTTATTTTCCTTTTAACTTTTTGTTTTTGATCTTTAGTTTTTCATCCTTAGGGTTTATCCAAAAAATTTAATGTGCCCCTCATTATTAAGACTAAAAATACATTAAATGATCATTTAACGATAAAGGTATGTCAGGGTACATATATGATACTTTAAAATTATTAGAATCATTTCGTTATTGTCATTTCAATTTATGATCTTTTTTGTAAATTATTTAGCTCAGCATTGTAGGTTTCTATGTTATTTATGAAATCACCATATCATGTTACAACTACATGACTCATTATGAACTTTGAGTGGAGAATATATATAGGCACAATATTTTTTAACTTTATCAATTATTCATTATTTCTCTCTTACAAGAACCCAAAGAACATTAGTCTCTCTAAATTTGCACCTTAATGGTGTAATGGGAATGGGCTTGGTAGAGGTTTGGTGCTTTACAAGATTGTTGGCCCCTATACCACCACTTAAAAACATTATAATCTGATCTTATTCATTTACCTAAGAATTAAAATGCTATATATACACCTATATAAGTAATTCACCATTTAAAATAAACCTTACCTAATAAAAAACCCCATTTTACTAAACTACATCGACCAAGTCAACCCCATTTTGGGTATAGCACATGTTACAAAAATCTATCATCCAAGGCTAACATAGTTATGACCTAATGGCTCTCCCCTAATAAAGCTGACCAAGATGACTTCATTAGCTAAAATCCCAAGAGGTTTTATGGTCAATACATGGCCATAAATCCCCCCTCAACTTCATTTTTAAGGGAGAATCATTCAATTACGGATCATTTATGCTCACAAATCTTCTTATATAATCAATAGGAGGTTTCATTGCTTATTTTTTTACCTTGGAGAAGTAGCACTTGTATTATGAAGTTTTTGGATGCATAGGATAAATATTGTATCCTATATATG
The DNA here is from genome assembly GCA_037957365.1 of Torreya grandis. NCBI lineage: Eukaryota > Viridiplantae > Streptophyta > Pinopsida > Cupressales > Taxaceae > Torreya > Torreya grandis. The sequence continues at coordinate 880,695 of JARHVA010004601.1, forward strand.
GTTTCTATTTGTGATCCTTACAAAACCACAATAACCTTTTAAAAAGCACCATTGGCCAAGGAAGAGATTGAGGCATGACGCATTCAATTCAACAAGGTAAGTATATTCTTAGCCATTCATATTTTGATAATTAGATGTTTTAGAGTTAATATATTGAATTGTATCTCTCTTTTATTAGATTATTTATATGTTATATTATATATTTATCTTTTCATGTTTATTATCTTTCTCATTTATGCCACAAGCTTTGATGAGCACTAAATTAGTTTGCATATTCATTTACTAGATTAACTTGCATGTTTATTTAATAGATTATTATTATTATTATTATTATTATTATTATTATTATTATTATTATTATTATTATTATTATTATTATTATTATTATTATTATTATTATTATTATACCTTGCTAGGCTTATTACAAGATGAAATTTTACTAGAGGCATTGAAAACCTCTCATTTACTATTGTATGATAAGAAACCCCATAGTATAGTTTTAGTGGATCATTTATTTGTCATGGTCTTGGTATAAAAAAAAATCCAAGCAAAATTCTTAGTTGATTACCTTCTTTGAGATTGAATATTATTAATTAGGATAAGCTATATATATATATATATATATATATATATATATATATATATATATATATATATATATATATATATATATATATATATATATATATATATATATATATATGTATATATATATATATATATATATATATATATATATATATATATATATATATATATGTATGTATATATATATATATATATATATGTACATATATATACATATATATATAATTTATCTTACACACACTTATTACCTAATAAGTCTTATCTATAAAATTTGGTGCTTGAGGTGTTTACTATGATTGGATTGTTGGCTGAGTAGTTGTAACATTATTTCTTCTTATGCTCTTGTTGGAGATGGTTTGGAGGGATGAACTGTGTATCTAGAATGATTTATTCTATGGAGATATCCATATGTGACAATTTATTTTGAACTTTATCTAATTATTGATATCTTATCACACCATAATGATCATAGTTAACATCATGACTTGGCACCCCATCATATTTTGAATGTCTTTATCTTCTGTGATTGTGAGAATAGTCATAGAATTTATCACTTTATACTAGATTTATTATTATAACTCCTCTAATATATTTACATACCTCTACATGTAAATACCAACAAATATATTGTGCAACATATTAGTTTTATATGTTTTCATCTTGTTCAAGACACTATTTATTTATTCAAGTGACTATATTAGTGAGACATCCAATGTGTTAGAGGTAACGAATTGATCCTCCATTGCTACTTGGGCTTTGTCTACCTTGGGGAATTATTTATTGTCCCTACTCCATGTGGTGTTCAAATTTTGCTTCCAATCAAGCATGCCTTATGATATATGTAGAGTTTGGATCATATCCATATCCAAAACTTTATCATATTATTCAAGTATTTTAAAAGTATATTTTATTTTTACCTTGATATTCTAGCCATATGTGTGAAGTTGTTGAAACTTCTACACAGTGATCTAGTTTTTTGAGATCTAAAAGAATATGCTAAGAATTGCTTATCCTCAAACATGAATTTGTCATCAAAACATTGATTGACCAAATTAGGGAAATATTTATTAATCAATTGGTGCGATTTAGTTAGGTGGAGGTGTAGGTCTACATTTTTCTCCATTAATTATGATACCTCTTGTTCAAGCATAGAATCCTTCTAAGTGATAGACTCTTGGAATGAAGTTTCTCATTCAATTTTTTTAGAGTATAGTTTATTTATTTTCCCCATATTTATTTATTATGTTATTTTTCCCTCGCTTAGAGTTTTCCTATTTTCAAGGAGAAGATTGCTTAGGTGCATAGATAGATTGGATGTTAGGAAAGTAACTCCCTTTACTGGTTATTATAGGTATGGGAGTTAGTCCTCTATTCTTAGCTTGATTGACCACTTTTTGTGGAGGATTTAATATTATATTCTAATGGTTTGATTACGACCTTTTGTTGTTAGGCATGGAATAGAGCATGGTAAAATCACAAAGTATAATAGAAGGACACATGTGTGAAGTATATAGGTTCGTCTTTTATATAAACCTTTGTATGTATTTAGATGGACAATGTTAATTGGGTAATATAAAAATATAAAGAGTCTTTCATTTTATATCTCAAAAGGTTGTAATGAGAAGAAATAGTGAATTGTAAAAGTCTATATAGTGCTTTATTCTAATAGAATATGGCTATGATGTGTTGATAGATATTAATAGAATCATTCTGATAAGGTTTTCTTAATCTTATTTTATGTATGGTTAGTCTACAGTAACTACTCTATTTTTCTTTAATATATTTATCATATGTTATGCATTTGTGCTCTACCTTTGGTTAGAGTTTTATTCATTTTACCATGTATGTTTAATTTTGTATGTAAAGGTTAAATTATAAGTCTGTAAGGTCATTCAAATATTTTGAACACTCTACACTATGCAAATTATCCCTATAATTAGCATGTTTTAGATTATTTCTAGGAACCTTTACTAACAATGGTGTAGTGAATGTGGAACCATTTGAATGAAATATGTTGAGATGGCTACCAAGATAAAGAGATATAAAGAGATGGATAGATGAGAGAATCCAAATTTCATTGAAGAAGAAGCAAGGATATTTGGAACAATTACGAAGGATATTATGCAAGAGCACATCTATGGTGAAATATATGAAATCATTTGGTGTGATTTTCCTAAATTCTCAGCCACATGGCTAGCTAGGTTAGAATACTATTGCTTAAATGTAAGGAGGAAAAAGCTTATAGTTTGGATATAATAAAAATTAGATAGACTATACAACCTAGATATAGATTGGTCCCTAGTAGTATATTATTGGATGAGGACTATAATTGATGGCTATATCACCAAGTTTTCAATGTAAGGATATGTAGCTTTTGAGACTATGCAAGTTTGGTTCATTCAAGGAGTCAAGGTGAAATTTATGTAGTGACTATATATGTTGATAAAAATGTTGGTTCTATAAAAGGCTATGGTGACTACTCCAACCAACATGGATTAGTCACTTCAGTCACCATAAAGGTGTGTGTAGGATGAAGTGAATGATAAGGAGTTGAGTAAAATAAACTTGAAATTAATCCCATAAAATAGAAGGCCAAAAGACTTAGAGTGAGAATAAAATTTTGGGATTAGAAAGGGAACTACAATAGAAAAAAATGTGGAATAAATAAAGAAACCCAAAAGTAATTGTAGATAGGATAAAAAAGTATAGAATAAGGTGCTAGGCTAGGAATGATGCAAGAAGAAGATTCTAGTTATGAGGAGATTTATGGAAGCAAAGGATGCATAAAGCGTTAAAAAGGGCCCTACGAAGAGGAGGATGTAGATAAAAAATATGCATATATGGAGTTAGAATAGAACGATGAATAATGTAGGATAGAATTAGAATAATTAGAAGGTAGAGGTAGACCATAGTTAATAAAAGGGTTTCTATATAGACCTAGAGCATAAAATTCTTGGCAATAAGTCAAATTAAAATGTAAAAATTTGGTAGGTTCAAGTTCAAAAATAGCATAATTTCAAAATAGAAGTCATTCACTTCAAAATTACACATCCCCCAGCCCAATTTATTACTTTATAAAATAATAAGTGTAGGTGAAGAAGTGGATATGGATCGGTTTGATTCCCCTATAGATAAATTGGGAAAGCCAAGTGTAAAAACAAAGTAGATAATAGATAGAATAAAAATAGAAGGAGAAGAGATCCTATTTAAGACACCTAAAAATTCAAGTGTGTAATTAACATTGAGCAATCAATATTACATAACCAATAGTGTGCCATCACATAAAGTCACTACTATGTATATACCTTTATTCATAGTTACTACCATTTAACAACATACCATAACAATTACAATTATTCCCCATATGTCTTTAACTATTTGAATTTTTAATTCATTAGTGCCCTATGATAACTCTAAAACCTAATAACCTGTGACATGAAATGGAATGTGAGATGAATAATAGTAGATAATGTTAAAAAATGTAAAATCATAGGAGATTTGTCGAGATGAAACCTACAATTCATTTGTATGTGAGATGTAAACACCCTGGACATTGTGAAAGTTGAAAGTTTGTTGATAGTAGAATATAAATTAAAGAGATAAACATGCTAAACTATTCAAGATTTAAAAAAGATTTGAAAAAGATTGGGAGAATTTGTTTCATAATATGACTAGAGATGTTCTAATGTCATGAACAAAATTAAATTCATTTTATAAGAAAATGATAAGGCTTCTTGGTTCGTATAAGGAATGTGACCAAGAATTAGATTTTTCATTATATAGACTCAATATCCAACTAAATTTGTTGCTCGATCCACTACCTATGAGTAGATTAAATAGAGGATTATGGGGACACCCCTATAACTGGTTCTAAGGTTGAAGTAAAGATAGATGCATTCATAATCAATGAGAGTCATGAAAATGATAAGCTTAAACTAGGTCTATGGTGCACAGACTATGAATAATAAGGACATCATAAAAATTATTGTCCCAAGTTTAACCATAGATTTTGTGAGATACATAGGTAGTAGTGCATGTGACTTATAAGTGTCATATGTTATAGAACTATATAAAAAAACCACATGGTTTTTTTTCTATTTTTTGTAAATCCATAAACCATGATGAAAATAATTATTAAGCATTGTATGAATTGAAGGAAGATATTATTAAGAATGTATATATAGTTGTAGCACAAGTACCAACTATAAATTAGGAGATTCCATGACTAGAAGTGGAGATGACTAGTGTGACACAAAGTAGTCTAGAATGGATGCCTTCATCACCTCAATATCATAGACCTTAATCAATGCAGTATCAACCATAGGCCCTCGTAAGTTGGAATAATACATCATCTTCATCATATCAATATTTTGGTTAGTATGTGGAACTATGGACCAACATGAACCTTATGAAGTATAAACCAAATTGTGTTCCAAGTTCCCCTCAGCCCTAATATAAGGGGTATTTTGCATAATCAAGACAAAAATTACCTTACCAACCCATAGAGACAAGTATACTAGGTATACTATAAAGTAGAAGGCCATCATAAAATAGAAGATTATCTGGTATTGGACAAACAAAGGAAGGAGAATACAATGCATAATGTAAAATGATCAATGTGCATCTAAAGGAAAATGTGTTTATGCAATCAATCACTTGGAAATAAAGAGTCAAATAAGGGTTACCAAATTTGGAAATACCTCATGATCAAGGCATTAAAAAAGTACACCAAGAAAATATATTGATCCTACTAAAAAAATAATTTGATGTGTCATGTTGTGGAGGTATTACAAGATATCCAATAGGAACCAGCTTCTGAGGGTGATAACATAACCATTTATGCCCAAATGTATGGATAAATTGTTAGGATCATGAGATAGGATGGCGTTGTGACTAATTTAACAAACTTGATAAAGTTAATGAGTACACTCCTCAACAATTATATCTCCAATAAATTCATTAATCTCCTAGAGTGTGCACAACAAGGTCAATAATGTAATTATAAGGTAGTCTAGTATGTTAAAACCAAGAAACCTTGGGATGTTGATTCTTGAAGGGATATTAGGTTAACTAGATATGGGATTCAAAATACAATATTTTTTTTGGGTAGAAAAGTTAATATGATTCCATGTTCAACTTGGGAATCCATTAGTCAATTGACATTAATCTATAGTTTAGTTACTCTTAGTTTAACAGATTATGGCTGGGTCAAGCTTATCAAAAGTCTAAAGGATGTTAAAATTAAAATATCAAAACTAAACTTGTGAATATATTTTGAAGTCATTGATATAAATATAATAAAGACTAATTATCTTTATTTAATTAGCAATAAATGGGATTAAAATGGCCAAATGACTATCAATAATATGCACAATTAGTTAGAAGTGCATCAATGAAATAAAATAGTGGTCATGCTCATGAATAATTTTGAGTAAAAGCCATACATTATCTGAAAAGATCCAAAGTCCCCTTATGCCTATGTGTATAATACTTGGTTTAATGTTGGTGAAAATCAAAGGCAAAATGCTTTGTGACCTATAAAGGATCAAGCTTGGAAACCACACACTACACAATAAGCGTTGGAAAATGAGCAAGTTGAATCCAAATTCCACATAGAAATTTAATAAAACAAATATAATATTCACTTTGTATTAAATCATATGAACACATTACATATATATAGGGCACTATTCCCTATTGTTTAGGTTTCTAATATCCCACCAATATCTCACCTATGTAAAACCAAACCTATTTATGTGAGTTTGGTTTAACAACCAAATCTCACATAAATAATAATATACTAAAAACCTCATAATACAAGTTATTATTACAAACATATTTATATTATCCTTGATAATATAAATTATACAAACAATTAATAATTTTTCACACAATATACATCAACATTCACCCCCTTGTGAACAATATTGATCCTATCTACACCCTCTTAATGTGAGCATGGGGATAATATACATCTTAAAGAATTGGCATGAACTGAATTATATACCAATGCATAAATTTAGGTCTATATACTAATCATGTAATATTTATACACATGATCACTATATATGAAAGAACACATCCCACATTTACGTTATGTGACCGTAATGGACTTATCACTAGGGGCCATTTTCATAAATAAGTAAAGAAATTGCAAGATATCTATAGTTAGGTTCCCTCTTATACAACTATTTCCCACATTCTTTTATATACACACTCTCCCTTGTCTCCAAATATCATATGTGTTTTAAAAAATTATGGCATGAAAAAACAAAACTAAAAAAATTAAAATCATACCATGCTTGTGAATAGGAATGTCTTTTTGTTCTTATTTAAACACACACAATTCACCAAATCATTATTGTAGACCTATTGTTGAGAATTGATGACAGGTTACTTAAATACCTCCTTCCTCTATGTATCTTCTAACCTATAGTAGGTGAAACTTCTTACTCATTCGATATCTTGATGAAGCTTATGTCTAAATATTTTGAGGAGAAACTCTTCCCATAATTTGGATATCATGTATAAGTGAAAATGCATTCGTGAGGTAATTTTGTTTTATTTTTATAGTTTTTGACCATGAAAACTTTATATGACTTTGACATAAAATGATGTTTACAAAAAATGACTCTATTAAACTTTTGAAACTTTACAAAAAAATTGACTCAAATGTCATTAGCCTAATTCACCTAAAATGAGACCCTAATATTCACATGAATGACAAGACAAACATACCTTTGACTCAAGACTCATAATAATTATACAACTTGAAAATAGAAATTATGACTCAAAATTGACACTTCATTTCCTAATAACTTTTAATATTTATTGTCATTCATTAAAATCAATGACATAAAATAACTAGTGAGACATGACAATAAACCCAAGGATTATATCAAACAAAATAAAAATATTAAATAATCTAAAAATATTAATAATAACTCATTAAAATATTTTCACTTATTCTTAAAAAGACATGAATTAAAGACTCTTAATACATATAAGATAAAATTATATATATATATATATATATATATATATATATATATATATATATATATATATATATATATATATATATATATATATAATTTTGACCTTATATTACATGTAGTGCATAGCATCCAGTGAATAGAAATAGAGTACATAGTGACACTTGGTTCATGCAAACTTTTATTTCTTTAGCCAAGACAAAACATGTAAGCATAATGGAACCAAATAAATTTGATCTCAGACTCAATCCATCTCCACACGTGCGTTTAGATTCAAATGGCAATATAAAAGATCCTACGATCAAAACATAGATTTTGTGATCAGATAACAATCAAATGCATGTATCAAAACACATATTTTATATAATGTAGTGGTGACGCCAATAATAGGAATGATGGACCAGTCAAGTAGTAGATACGATGTATGGATGAGATTAACCCACAAACACTAAAGATTACCACCCTGTCTTATTATTCACTATAGCATAATACTCCTTTTTATGTCGTAGATAAATTCCCTTCAATGTTGATTTGGATTTTTTAAGGCCATAAGTGAGCCATTATGGAATGATGTATCTATCTGTGCTTGTCAAGATAACTTAGGTTAAGATAGATGTAGATTTTAAGCAAGTAAATGTATGAATTAGGATGATGATTGCATGCATAAATACTAATGCATGAACCAAGCATTGTGATGTCTTGATTAATATTTAATATTACTATAGAGAATGACTACATAGATCTAAATTAAATAATCAATTACATAGAATATTGTGTTCAACTATATGCATCTAACATTTTGGATAATGATGTGCTTCACTCAATGCAAGATTAAGCCAATGAAGATAACAAATCAAAGCATCATATGTGGTTGATTGTTACTTAGGTCTACACAGTGAAGCATTGAGCCTTCAACTTAGCTAACATTATTTCAATGAATTGAATAGTTTTCTCTAAAGACTCTCATGGCTAGATCCACTTTCTCTGATACCACTCTTGGGGAGTGAGTGAGCTGAATCCAAATTACACACAAAAATTTAATCACACAAATATAATATTCACTCTATATTAAATCATATGAACACATTACATATATATAGGGAAATATTCCATATTATTGGGAATTATAATATCCCACCAATATATCACCTATGTAAAACCAAACCTATTTATGTTATTTTGGTTTAACAACCAAATATCACACAAACAATAATACACTAGACAACTCATAATACAAGTTGTTATTACAAGAATATTTATATTATCCTTGATAATATAAATTATATGCACAATTAATAATGTTTCATACACCATACCTCAACAATAAGAAGAGTGGCTAGTATATAAACCTATTATAACAAAGTCTCTAATTAGGAAGGATCATATAGAATAATGTGTTTCTCTATCAATGTGTCAGTGTGCTCTCTAATGAAGTTTGAAGTTGAATTCTTATATAATATAGGTGACATAATTATAGATTACATGGAACCTACTCTTGAGGATGTTCTACCATGGGATCAACACCATCCATAAGTGGTGAATCTTACACTCACATTTTGAACTAGGATTGCAGAGATCATGAGTTACGACCTATGCACATGGTGTTCACTAAAAAACACCAAATACCTCAATGCTTTATGATAAGGGATCTTAATCCATTTATATTTAGGATCAAACACCATATAAAAGAGGTGGATCAATGATTTATCAAACTCAACTATGCATTAAAAATATCGACTATGACTTGGTGGGCAGTCCACATAAATCCAAAAGAATGTTGAGAGGAAGCATGAATATTCTTGCGTGCAAGGTTTTAGCTACTATCAAATCATAATGGCCTCTCTTTGAATAATGTTTATTCCCTAAGTTTCACATTCATTAGCGTGTGGATATATAGATCGTGTGGGGAGTAGATCTGAGATAATAGATGCACATCTTCAACCATACCTTAGCACCTTTACCAATGGCATGGTATATGCACCAAAAGTGCAAAATAAAAACCAAGCATTAGGAACAAGTTCAAAAATATTTCATTTAGACCTATGTGTTCAAATATCGTAATTTATTGATTCATAATTCCTTACATAAAATCAAAGTCTTTATCTATAGGACCAACCTCATGTTGCAAAGAAGGAAAACGAGACCCTCACTCCTCCATCCAAATCCAAGAAGAATAATCTCATACAAAAAGTTTATGTGGTTGAATCAGAGTCATCTGAACATAATGAATCAAAAATTGAGTTGGTCAACATGGAAAATATTGAGGAATCCTAGGACATAATTATGTCAAAACCAATATCAAAACACAAAAATTTTAAATATATACTAGATTTTGAGGAGGTGAAAAAGGAAGAGGAAAGGAAGTTGAAGAAGGAATATGGAAAAATAAAAAAATAAAGAATCAACAAAACAAGAAGTTATGTGGGAAGCATAATGCACACAACAAGAAGTTGCATAGGATCAATAAAAAAATAAAAATGATGAAGAGAAAGAAAAACAAAAGATGAAGAAGAAGAGGATATGGAGAATTAGGATGAAGAATTTGAGGATACAAAGAAGAGAGTTGAGTAAGAAGAGGCTATGCATAATCAGGCTAAAGAAGTAGAGGAAAAGAGGAAAGAACATGAGAAATCCCACCAAGAACAATAAAATGTGAAGCTACACAATATAATTAGGTGGAGTAATAATCACAAGACAAGACTATTGAGGATCAAATTAGGTACACAACAAAATCATAAATAACTCTAGGTAAATCTAAGGCTAAATTTGAATCAAAATCTAAGGCTAAGGTATATGATAAAGCTAATGATCAAGATAATGATAAGTCTAAGGCTTAATTTACACCATCCCCTATCACACTAGAAACCACATCCATGACACTTACTATAAATATAATGGAAACATATTTTGATGTGACTCAACTACTTCTATCAAATCATATTGAAGGCATAGTTGTATTTCAGGATTCAATTGCACAAAAGGATTCAAATTTGGAGCAAGAATTTATAAGGCTACATGAGGAAAAGGACAAAGTAGAAGATCAACTAGCAAAGGCATGGTACTTTATAAATAACACTTATACCACCTTAGTTACACAAGTGTTAGGTGATCAAGTAATGTCTGAGGATAAGTAATTCATAGGTCTTTTGATGTAGCATATAAATGATTTGGTTTCCTATGTAGAAAGTGCTCACATTGAATACACAAGGGAATAATCTCATAAAATAAATAAAAACTATCTATGAACTCAATTAATAATATGAGTTGGTCTTAGAGAGAGTGTTTCAAAAAATTACAATCAGATAACATAAGATATGTTGAATTGGAGACAACATGTCAATCAGTCCTTGGCTAATGTGAAACCTGAGTTCACCACTGTAAATAAAGTTAAAGAAATAATGGACAACCAAATGGCTACTTCATAATTATTGGGTAGGTCACTCAAATAACTTCTTGATTCTAGGGATGATACGATGTACAAACTACAATTTTGGTATACTAAAATAATGTGAAATGCTTTTATGACCATTCGAACCCAAAGGACTCTAGATAGATTGTATGATCTCATATTGGATATCCAACATAGGATATCTAATGCCAAAGTAGTTATCACCATTATAGAGGATGAATATGTATAAAAAATGATGGTGATTTAGATACATATGCACATTATGCTTTCTATGGTCCACAAAGTGCTCATAGATTGGAAAACACTTATGAGTATCTATCTCAAGTTGATCTAGTTATTTCCTAAATAATCAATGAGATGAAATTAATTCCTCCATATAAGCTCCATAAATTCTATGTAATAGAAATATGGATGCAAAGGCATGATCTAAGTAGTAACCTACATGATTGGGTTCACCTGAATGCAATGAGTTGATAGCCAAAAAAATATGACAAATTATGTATTAGCCTAGTTAAAATTAAACACCACCATAATAGTAGGTAATGTGCACTTCAATTTTGTGACTTCAGGAATTTTTTAATTTTTGTAAAATATCTTAAACATTAGCAGCAATCCTAGATTGGTTAAAAACTTTTAAAGGGTGGCTACCTAGTTAGAATAGCCTATTAAAACCCTAAAAGGATGGTAGGCTCATATGCTACTTAGTTGAAAACCTAAAAGGATGAATAAGTATTATGTAAATGGTGAAAAATGATAAATGACCAATGGAGTGATTAATACAACTTTTTTTATGGCTCATCTATTCAGTTTAGTCTAGATAAGGTTATGACCTTATCTTGGGATGAGATAACCATTTAAATTTAGGAAAGTGTTGGGAATGGAGTAGAGCATGGTAAAATCACAAAATATAATATAAGGATACACTGTAAATTATATAGTTTTGTCTTTTGTATAAACTATTGTATGTATTCAACTTGCAAGCCTAATCGGGTAATAGAAGAATGTGAAGAATCTTTCCTTTTGTATCTTAAAAGGTTGGGATGTGAAGAGATATCAAATTTTAAAATGATATAAATAGTTATTTGTTGTAGTATAATATGGTTCTGATGTGCTAATAGAGATTAATAGAATCATTTTGTTATGGTTTTCCTAATATTCTTCTATATATGGTTAGTGCATAATAACTACTCTTTTCCTTTAATTATTTTATCATATGTTATGTATTTGTGCTCTACCTTTAGTTACAACTATGTTCTTCTTACCTTTTATGTGTAATTTTTTATGTAAATGATTAATTGTAAGCCTATAAGGTCATTCACAACTTCTGATCACTCTCCATTATGCAAACTATCCCTATAACTAGCATGTTCTAGAGTATTTCTAGGAACCTCTATTAACATTTGTGTAGGAGTTACTCAACATTATCCTATATATACATCTCACTTGGTGAGAGTTTTTAGTTAATGTAATAATTGTATTTTATCTCCTATTTATCTTATGCAATATTCTCATATTAATTTCATTCAGCTTCTAATTGTGTGTTGTTGAGTTGTGGAGCTAAAAGCTTCACCAATGAGCAAATTGCAAGGTTGTTGTATTTACACAGTCGCCGATGTCAGTCAGGGATCGACTGGAGACTACCAACGTTGGTTATGGATCGACCGATGTTTGTCATGTGTAGGTAGACATGGACCGACGTCGATCACCTATGCGTTCCAAAAGTCTATTTCCATGGGATGAACAGAATGTTTGCATGATAAGTTTAGTTGTTAGTTTTGAGTCTACGTTTCTATTTTTGGTAGGACTGATTTGAACCTTTGATTAGGAGGTCTATCTAACATTGGATAATGCATAGCTCATGATCCCTAATTCTATATAATAGGGATAGATCTTCATAGCTAGTAAGTATGAGAAAAAGGGTGAATCAATTCAAGTAGCTGAATTGTGTTTGTAATTGATAGAGAAAACTCTTGAGGGAAAGAGATCTGTACATCTAAGAGGTGTGGAAGAAAGAGAGATTTCTTCAATTATATTTCCTTTTGAGAAGATTTTAATACAAGTTTTCATTATTTCTTGTATCTCTTATTCTTTGCTGATTCTGATTTCTATTTACTTATTATTTTGGTTTAATTCCATGTTTAGTTGCTTAAAAAAAAGTAATCAATTGTTCTTGTTAAGATCCTAAAAAGTGGTATCAGATCTTGGGTTCACTAATAGGTGGTTTTAGATCTGTTTAGTTTGTGTTGATTATAGGTCACTCACAGGGGTTTCTGTTTGAGTGGGAGTATAGCAATGGCAGAAGAAAGTAAACTAAGAATGGAGAAGTTTAATGGCAAGAATTATCAATTATGGAGGATGCAGGTAGAAGATTATCTATATCAGAAAGATCTATACTTACTGTTGGGTGGGGTTTCAAGTAAGCCCACAAATATACAAGATGAAGAATAGAATGTTCTTGATAGAAAGGCTCTAGGATCCATAAGGTTGAGCCTGGCATCTTTTGTGATTTCTAACTTCTCACAGGCAAAGACAATGGTAGAGTTAATGGATACTTTGGAAAGTTTATATGAAAAGCCCTCAGCTTCACATAAGGTATATCTTATGAAGCAATTATTTAATTTGCAAATACAGGAAGGTGGATCGGTATCTACTCATCTTAATGATTTCCATGCAATAGTAAATCAGTTAAATTTAGTCAAAATAGTTTTTGATGATGAAATTAATGCTCTCTTAATATTATGCTCTTTACCAGAAAGTTGGCATAGTTTGGTAATGGTAGTTAGTAATACTGCATCTGCTACAAATATCTTGAAAGTAGATGATGTTGTTAGTGTAATCTTGAATGAAGAAATTCATAGGAAAAGCATAGAGAAAACATCAGGTAATGCTTTAAGTATTGAAAGCAGGGGAAGGAAAAAAGAGAAGCGCAAGCAAGGGAGATCAAGGTCTAAGTCAAAGATCAGAGGTAGATTCAAATCTAGAAATGGAAGAAAAATAACCTGCTAGAATTGTGGAAAGATAGGGCATACAAAGAAAGATTGCTGGTTACCAGTTAAAGAAGAAAATCAGCATGAAGGTAAAGAAGAAGCAAAAGTTGTAGGTATTGTTGCACAAGATGCTCTTGTATTTTCTTTGGATAATAAAATAGAATATTGGGTTTTAGATTCTGGTGCCTCTTTCCATGCTACCCCAAATAGAGAATATTTCAATGATTATGTCTAAGGAGATTTTGGAATAGTTTATTTAGGGGATGATGAGCCTTGTAAAATTTTTGGCAAAGGAAAAGTGTAGATGAAATTGTAGAATGGCAACACATGGGTGTTGAAAGATGTCATGCATGTACCCATCCTGAAGAGGAATCTGATTTTTGTAGGAAAGTTGGGGGATGAGTGTTGCACAGTACCTCTCACAGCTAAATCTTGGAAGGTTTCCAAGGGTGCACTTGTATTAGCTAGAGGTAAGAGAGTAGGTACTCTCTATTTATGTAATTATATTACTGATTATTATCCTTCTATATTATCTACTTCAAATGTAGATGCAAAGTTGTGGCACCAGAGGCTTGACCACATGAGTGAGAAGGGAATGACAACTCTTAAGTCAAAAGGTAAGCTTTCAGATTTGAAAAGCATAGATCTAGATTTCTGTGAGCATTGTATTTTTGGGAAACATAAGAGAGTGAGATTTCTCAAAACTGGGTCAACAAAGAAGAAGCACAAGTTGGAGCTTGTTCACACATACGTGTGGGGACCAGCTCAGGTAGCTTCTATTGGAGGATCATAGTATTATGTTTCTTTCATTGATGATGCTACAAGAAAGGTATGGGTTTATTGCATAAAGAAGAAATCTGATGTTTTTGACACATTTATGAAATGGAAAGCTTTGGTTGAGAATGAAATAGGTTTGAGATTGAAGTGCCTTAGATCTGACAATGGTGGTGAGTACTACAGTTATAAGTTCAATAGGTACTATTCTATGAATGGAATACATAGGGAAAGGATGGTTCCAAGGACACCTCAGCAAAATGGAGTTGTTAAAAAGATGAATAGAACAATATTGGAGTGTGCATGGAGTATGAGGTTGCATGCTGGTTTGCCCTTATAGTTTTAGGTAGAAGCTATAGATACTACAATTTACCTGATTAATAAAGGACCCTCTACTGCTCTGGATGGTGGAACTCCAGAAGAGGCTTGGATAGGTAAAAAGGTAGATCTTTCATTTCTCAGAGTTTTTGGTTCTAAATATTTTGTGCACATTGATAAAGAAAATAGAAAGAAGCTAGATGTTAAGTCTATGAGGTGCACTTTTATTGGTTATGGTTCTAAAGATTTTGGATTCTGATTGTGGAATTTAGGAACTAAAAAAATTATTAGAAGTCATGATGTTGTTTTTAATGAAAAGGTGATGTACAGTGATCAGCTCAAGAAGCTAAATAATTCTAAGCAGAGCAATGTTCATTTGGACGAGGTGATGATCCAAAATGAGCTCGCGAGTAAGAATAATCACAGATAGGAAAACACAGACATCGACATCGATCAGGCAGGAACCGACATCAGTCATATAGGAACTGACATTGATTAGACAGTGACCAATGTTGGTCAAGAAGGAATTGACGTCGGTTAGGTATAATCGACGTCAGTCAGGCACATACCTAGAGATGACCGAGAACGGTCACTGACAGAGAATTTGGACAGATAGCAAGCAATGAATGAGTCTTAAATGCCCAGGAGGAGGTTAGAAAGGGTAAGTAAACCTCTAATTCTATATTCCCCTTCATTATTCTACTTATTGTTCACTGATAGTGAAGAACAAGAGAGTTTTGATGAAGTAATGCAGGTAGAAACCCAGAAATAGTGGGAGCTTGACATGAATGAGGAGATTGATTCCTTGAAAGAGAACCAAATATGGGATTTGGTTGAGTTGCCAACTAAAAAGAAAACATTGAAGAATAAATGGGTTTACATGTTAAAGGAAGGTGAGAATGGACAAATGAGACATAAGGCCAGGTTGGTAGTAAAGGGATTTGCACAGAAACTAGGTATTGATTTTGGTGAAATTTTTTCTCCTGTAGTAAAAATGACTTCTATTCAGACTGTATTGTTTTTAGTTGCTATTGAGGATTTACATCTTGAGCAGCTTGATGTTAAGACAACATTTCTTCATGGAGATTTGGATGAATAAATATATATGGATCAGCCAGAAGGTTTTGAGGTCAAAGGTAAGGAGAAGCTTGTGTGCAGGTTGAAGAAAAGCTTATATTGTCTTAAGCAAGCTCCTAGACAATGGTATTTGAAGTTTGATAGGTTTATGACTGAGCATGGCTACAGTAGATGTCAATCTAACCATTGTGTGTATTTTAAGAGATTGGATAATGGTAGATATATTATCCTGTTGATGTATGTAGATGATATGCTTGTTGTAGGTTCATACATGCATGATATTTTTGAGCTTAAGGTAAAATTAGCTCACACATTTGCCATGAAGGATTTGGGAGCAGCAAATAAAATCCTTGGCATGAGTATTAAGAGAGACAGGAAAAATTACAGGTTGATTTTGTCTCAAGAGGATTATGTGAACAAGGTGTTGGAGAGGTTCAATATGCAGGATGCAAAACTGGTAAGTACACCTATGGCTGGACACTTCAAGTTGAGCAAAGAACAGTGTCCTAAATCACATGAGGAGGTAGAGTACATGAGTAGTGTTCTATATGCTTCCGCAGTTGGGAGCTTGATGTATGCAATAGTATGTACTAGACCTGATATTGCCCAAGCAGTGGGAGTTGTTAGTAAGTTTATGGCCAATCTAGGAAAGGAACACTGGAAAGCAGTTCAGTGGATTCTCAGATATCTGAGAGGGACCAGCAGTAGGAATTTATGCTATGGATGGTCAAACACTATTCTACATGGATATGTAGATGCAGATATGGCAGGTGACTTGGATGGAAGGAGAAGCACCACAGGTTATGTTTTCACTATTGGTGGAAAAGTAGTTAGCTGGATTTCAAAGTTATAGAAGGTTGTTTCCTTGTCTACTACAAAGGCAGAATACATTGCAGTCACAAAGGCTATCAAAGAGATGATATGGATGACACGGTTCATGGAACAGTTGGGAAAGGAGCAAGAGAGTTGTAGATTGTATAGTGACAGTCAAAGTGTAATTCATTTGGCAAATAATTCAGCCTTTCATTCAAGAACCAAACATATATAGCTTATGTACCACTTCATTAGATAGCTATTCGAGGATGGTGAGTTGAAGCTAGAAAAGATCCATACAGATAAGAACCCTATTGATATGTTAACAAAGCCAATAACAAAGGAGAAGTTGAATCTTCATTCAACTTTTGTTAGTCTTCAAGATTGAGCTTGAGGATGGAGAAGCTATAAGATGTTGTTGTATAGGTATAGGTGTAGCTATTTATCTCCAAGTGGGAGATTGTTGAGTTGTGGAGCTAAAAACTTCACCAATGAGAAAATTGCAAGGTTGCTATATTTACATAGTCACCGATGTTGGTCAGGGATCAATTGGAGGCTATCGATGTCAGTTATGGATCAGCTGATGCCGGTCATGTGCAGGCAGACAGGGACCGACGTCGGTCACCTATGCATTCCAGAAGTCTATTTTTGTGGGATGAATAGAATGTTTGCATTATAAGTTTAGCTATTAGTTTTAAGTCTACATTTCTATTTTTGGTAGGACTGATTTGAACCTTTGATTAGTAGGTGTATCTAATAGTGGATAATGCATAGCTCATGATCCCTAATTCTATTTAATAGGGATAGATCTTCATAGCTTGTAAGTATGAGAAAAAGGGTGAATCAATTCAAGTAGCTGAATTGTGTTTGTAATTGATAGAGAAAACTCTTGAGGGAAAGAGATATGTACATCTGAGAGGTGTGGAAGAAAGAGAGATTTCTTCAATTGTATTTCCTTCTGAGAAGAGTTTAATACAAGTTTTCATTGTTTCTTGTATCTCTTATTCTTTGCTGATTCTGATTTCTAGTTACTTATTATTCTAGATTAATTCCGTGTTTAGTTGCTTACACAAAAGTAATCAATTGTTCTTGTTAAGATCCTGACATGTGTTTTATGCTTGTTTGTCTCACACCTATAACAAACTTGTGCATCTACATGATCTAGTAATCTAGGCAAAACTCTGATAAGGTATTAGAGTGCCACCCTAATAATCATGTGTCTATTTTTATGTTGTAATCTTTATTTTGAAATATTGAGATTGTTTGTAGTGTATTATGAGGCATTTTTAGAGGTTTTACGAAAACAAATTAGGTGTTTTTGTAAATTTCAAAATCCTTAGGATTTTTTAAAATACTTGGGCAACAAAATAAACATTTAGGGTCCTTTTTGTCTTGAAATCATGAATTTATCATTTATAAATAAAGTTATTTAATTTTCATCACTATTTATAGAGGTTTTGGTCTTTGGTAGAGGCATTTTTTTTGTGGTTACAAGTTTTTTCTACATTATGGAAGAAACATGGCCTCTATGATGATCACATACTATTGAGACTTGGTATGGTTTTCACTTAATGTCAAATTTTATTTACTTGACATCGACCCTTTCCTATAGGTTATAGGCTCATCAATTCCTCACTTCCATTCATACCATATTCCACTTATTGTGCCTTCTGATCACTTTTACTATAGTCCATAGCCTCAATTCAACCTCTGATTGAAGATTATTAGACCTATATACTATTTAGCCCCATGTCAACTCCCATTCAATAATGTAGACCTATATTTGTGCCTCTAAACTACATTCATACCAAATATCTAACCACCACATTACCCTTGGATCACATTCAAATATGTTTCATCCTTTCTTAGGCATGAAAACTCTTCACTCGACCTTCACTATTCCTCCTTAATGTGGTAGGTAATTTCACCTAAAACCATCCTTTACTTGCATGTAAGTGGATTTACAAACCACGTACAATTTTTTGTGGTCTTATATTTTTGGTGGGAAATCTATTTTCATAATATTACATGCTTATTTTATAAGTAGTATCATGTTTTGATATTAATTAGTAATTTATAAGTATTTCTCTAAAAAACATTTTCTAGTGGAGAGTTTCCTTTTTTAGTGGAAGGTTAGGTACATTTCAATGGCATGTTTTTTCTTTTTTTTAATTGAAACAATATATTATGGGGATAGTCATTAACTATAGAATTTTTATTATTTTCTATATAAAAAAATATTGGGAGTTTTATTTAAAAGGTGAGAATATTGTTTTTTGTGCAAACTCTTCATGTTTTTCACTAGACAAAGACCAAAGGGTTGAGTTCTAGTTTGGTAGGTGGATAAAATCCCTCACATTCAAAACATTCATTTTCTCTCTCTTACTCACTTTGTACTTAGCTTTTTTGTATGCACTCTCAACTGACCCTGAAGTCCCTTTGTTTTACAAAATTTATCTTTTTTGACCCTTAAATTAATTGACCAATATGCACTATCATTTGTGCCCAATATGGTTTGAGTGTGTATTGTTTGAAACATTGGGGGGTTCACCATTTCATATTTCATGGGGGTGCATTGTGTTTGAGTTACTTTGTCATTCTGATTGCACTTTTTCCTACAACTACAGGTACAAACTACTATAAACTTCATTTCTACACAATGGATACAAATTGAATTAATCCTTTGATGTCATTTAACTAGTATGAAATGAAAATTGAACTAAAAATTATATTAAGGAGTAAGGGTTTACATTTTATTACAATGGGAAATAAAACTAAACCTAATACAAAAATAAAAATGTTAAATGGTATAACCATTTTGACAAATCCTATGGGTTGTTATGTTTTTCAGTTTATCTTAATCTTCTCTTTCATGTAGAGTCTGTTAAAGATCCTAATGAATTTTAGACCACCTTGGAAAATATTTTGAATAAACTAGATGTAACAAGAAGGCATAAACTAGAGAACAAAGTTAATAGTTTGAGTCCTAGGATTTTTGACACCCTTTAGTGTTTCTTCACTAAGTTTAAGTCCATAAGATAGAAGTTGAGAAAATTTGGGATTGATAAGCAAAATGACAAGCTTATTATTTCTTTATTTTCAATACTAGTTCCCAATTATTATGTCTTTGTCTCTACCATCCATTCCACTAAAAAAATTTTAGGCACTACATCGAAGATGCCTTCTTTAGATGACTTTATTTCTGACTTGACTCAAGAGAAAGACAAGTTAATATAAATGGGCACATTTAAGTCTTCAAAACCTCAATTTATAATTTTTGGGAATGAGAAAATAAAGGCTTCAAAATAAATGCAGAAAAAAAACAAGGATTAAGAGAAGAAGAAAGAATAAAATTATACCAAAACAACCATTAAAACTTCTTATTTCCATGAAAAAACTAAGAAAGAGAATGTTAATTTTTATTATTAAAATAAAAATGGGTGTGATAAACAAAAGTACATGAATAAATAGTTTGACAACCTAACTAATATTCTATAAAAGAATAGCATAGGTGATCGTGAGCCTATCAAGTAGAATTCATCAAATCATGAAACTTATAAGGAAAAAGGCAAAGGAAAAGAGAAATAAAATGGAGAGGCTCTTTTAGCAATTACAACTCCAACATATTCATGGGTTATTGACTCAGGTGCTTCTCACCACATAGATTTTTCACGGTCGAGTTTTATTACTTAGAGTCTTGTAGCATGTCTTCAATCACTTTGGATGATGAAACTTATGTATTAGTTTTAGGGAGAGGGTCTATTGAAATGGAAGGAATAACATTCAATAATGTTTGATGTCTTCCATCTCTTTCAACTAATCTCTAATAAATGTACCAAATCACACATATCATTTAGGGCATGAGGGGAGAGGTTTTAACATATTTAGTTATCATCAAAGGGTTGCATAATGATTCTATAGTAACAGTGAAAAGTGTAGATCACTAGGTTAGCTTATATACATTCTCATATTTTTCACCTGATTCTTATTTGACTACATTGTTGACTCATTCAGATGGAGTTAGAAAATTATGGCATGAGAAGTTTGGCCACCTCAACTATCACTACCTAGAATAGCTCATCAAAAATGGCATGGTCATAGGCTTACCTCAAATCCATTTCTCTAAGGGTATTTGTGAGGGTTTCACTCTTGGGAAGCATATAGAAGATAAATTTGACAAAGGCAAAGTTTGGAGGGATACAAAAGCATTGGAGTTAGTATAGAGTTATGTATTTGGGCCTTTTTCTAGTCTATCTTTCACTAGGACTAAATATATCCTTATCTTCATTTATTATTTATTGAGATACACATGGATCCATTTCCTTAGGCATAAATCTTTTTTTTTTGACATTCTTATAAACTTCAAATTTCTTGCAGAAAAATAATCTAAGAAATGAATCAAGGTCCTTATGATTGATATTTGGGATGAGTATGCCAATATTATATTTTAGAAAAAATTTAAAATAGATGGAATTGATTTGCAGTGTATAGTTCCATATAGTCCTCAATAAAATAGAGTTCTAGAATGTAATAACATGTCCTTATAAGATATGTCTAACAGTATGATTCACTCTATGTCATTTTCACCACAGTATTGGTCTGAAGTAATCAATTGTGATTACTACATTAATAATAGGGTTCCCCACAAAGAATTAAAATTCATAAGTACCTTTAAACCATGACAGAATAGGAAAATTGTAATTGATAAATTCAATATTTTTATATCTCCATCTATTACATGCATACCAAGGAAATTGAAGTCTATGGAACATCAAAGTAATACTTGTATCTTCGTAGGTTATCTATATGGTGTTAAAGGGTATTGCCTTCTTCATTTGACCACACATGAGCTATTCATTGAGATAATTTTTCACTTTTAGAATAGTTTCATAGACTCAATACTTAACACTTATCCCACTTCATTGGACTCACCTAGATTCAATTTAGGCCAGTCTGAGCACATTCTATAGGTTTAGGACACTTATTCTAGTTTTGATAGTGAGAGTAGTGATGGGGAATCATCTCCAACAACATCTAGACACACTTCATAGGATAATGTTTCTCTATTTGACTCATCCACTTCTCATACTCTTTAGGATAGGTAAACACTATAGATCATAGGCACATGGGTTAAGGATCATTTAGATGATAGGTGACCATGTTCAAAGTTTCAGAGTGGGTCACATGATTTATATGCTTATGCTTCATATCTATAGACTTTTTAGGAGGCATCAAGTATTATTGAGTGTGATTATACCATAAATGAGGATTATAACTCCTTATTTAGGAAGCATTCTTGGGATTTGACACTTCTT
Organism: Torreya grandis; assembly: GCA_037957365.1. Lineage (NCBI taxonomy): Eukaryota > Viridiplantae > Streptophyta > Pinopsida > Cupressales > Taxaceae > Torreya > Torreya grandis. Next base: position 902,971 of record JARHVA010004601.1, read on the forward strand.
CCTAAAGGAATAAATATGGTTCTATATAGATGGATATATCAAACCAAGTATCCAACATATGGGTTAATTTACAAGTTCAAGGCATAGTTGGTTGTAAAGGGTTTATCATAGGTGCCTTGCATCAACTATACAGAGACCTTTCTGTTAGTCCCCATTATGAACTCTATTATACTCACACTTGTTATTGCCACATCCAATAATTAGGATGTTCATTAGATGGATGTGAAGAGGGCCTTTATTTGTGATGAACTTAAGGAGGATATTTACATGGAGAAGCCACCAAGATTTATTGAGGATCCTTCCTTTGTATGAATAATTTGAAAATCCATCTATAGAATCAAAAAATCCCCTCAGTCTTAGTATGCCAATATGTATTCCTTCCTTCTTTCAAAAGGATTCACTAGATGCCATTTAGATCTTAATGTCTATATCTTGTAATAAGATGACTCTCTTTTGATTCTTCTTCTTTATGTTTATTATATTTTTATCATTGGTATCTCTTCCTCATATATTGTAGTGGTGAAATAATCTTTTCAAGATAGCTTTTCCATGACATAGGCTTGTTACAATACTTCCTTGGGATTCATAATTGTCAGTTTGACTTCAGTATCACCCTTGTATAGCCTAAGTATGCTCTTTACCTAATTTTTTAGTTTCACATGGATGATAATAATCTAAATTATACTCCCTTTCTATCTAGAATCAAGCTTGAGGTAGGTTTTAGTCCATCTTTGTTCTATGTTATTTTATATCTAAAACTTATGGGTAGATTTACTTACTTGTCACATATTAGACCCAACATATCATATGTAGTGGGCATAATATCTAGATTCATAAATGAACCCCATCAAATTCATTGAAACATATCTAAGAGTATATTACACTGCATTCAAGGCAAACATAGATTTAGGATTCACTACATAACTAACACTGACATCAACCTGATTGGCTATACTGACTTAGATTGGGTTGGTGATATTCAGAATCATAATTCCACTTTAGGTTACAATTTATCCTTTATTTCATGTCTAATTATTTGGTCAAGAAAGAAGTATAATTTTATTATTTTATCATATACTAAGTCAAAATACATGGGGTTTGTCAATGCTTCCACTAAGGTAATCTAGATTCAAGGAATTCTCACAAAGTTTAGTATCTAGTTCATATGACCTACCATTATAGGAATTTGGTCCAACATTAGTAGACCAAAAACATATAGATTCACATATACTTCATCATAGAGTTTATTCATGAGGACATCACTAATCTAAGATATTACCATATGATAGAGAAAATAATAAACATATTCACCAAACCTTTTATGGAGAGCAAATATCTTCACTTCCAAGATCTTCTAGAGGTTTGTCATACTACAACATCATCTTTTATGGGGACCTGATAGCCTCTTATTTGATGGATATATTTTGGGGGGAGGGGGAATTTTTTCCCTCCTTTTATCAACTTTATGATATATTGATTTTTACATGGGTACCTCATCAGGCTTAGTTGTTGGGACCTATTTTTTACATTACCCACCTAAGTTGTGCTCATGTACAGGGGGTGTTAGATTAGGGGTCATTGGTAATTCCCTTATTCATTTTTTATGTAATTTTTTACTGCACATGGAATTTTCCTAATTTCATGGAAAAGCTTGCTTAGGTGAATAGGTTGATCGAATGACTAGGAAATAACTCTTTTAACTAGATATTTCAAGTATGTGAGTTACTCTTATATTCTTGGATACATTGACAACATTTTGTGGAGGATTTACTATTCTATTCCAAGGGTTTTTTGACCACATTTTATAAAGGAGTTACATATAACTCTCATATATGTACATCTTACTTGATGAGCTTTTCAATTAATGGAAGATTGGTATTTTGTCTCCTATTTATCTTACGCAATATTATCATATTGATTTAATTTAGCATATAGTTATGTGTTATGTTATTTTTTGTCTCAAACCTATCGTGAACCTATGCATCCACATGATCTAGTGATCCTAGACATAACTCCGATAGTTTTGACAATGGTATTTCAAAAACATCAATCGATATTTCCTATATGGTTATGGAAAGAGCCAAGCTAGAAGTCATAGATGTTAAAGGTGATTTTTTACTTACACCATTAGAAGAGATAAGGTTTTGAATCATGTTGAAGATTTCAAGATATCTTATAACCAATTGTTATAAAATTATGACATATACTACAAAGTCCCATCTTGTGCATCCAATTGAGTGGACCCTGATACTTGAGATGTAGAAGATGGTTGATGGGCCTCAAGTAACACCACCTTCTTGGTGTCCATTATTTTCTACTTCAATATGAGTTATTATTGTGTTTTATGTTTTGCCTTTGCCTTTGATTTGGAATCTAAATTTAACTATTTATTGGTTGTTTAATCATGGACTTACTTCTGTGTTTCCTTCTCTTTACTTCATAAGGATTCTATTACTTTATCCTAATTTTTGGATTTTGTTATTGTGTTAGCAATAGAATTATTTTTATACTAATATTCCACTTATTCTTTTTATTTTCTTCTTAATTCCTCTCATCTTATTCACCTTGTTTATTCTTTGCTTTTTCATTTGATTCTTATTTCCTATTCTAATTTTCCTTTTTCCTTTTCTCCTTTATATCCTTCTTCTCAATTGCCTTTTGAGACTTTTCCTAATCAATTTGATCCTTAGCATCTTAATTTTTCATTCAAGATATATATACATGGATGGATAATCTGCTTATGTTTGGGTAGCCTCTTTTGGATCATTTATAGGAATTTATGAATTAGATGATGAGAGTGATTGTAAAGTATCATAATACAAAGTTTATTATACCATAGTGCACCTGCATGTTGATGTGTTTAGTCTAGTTGCATGAAGTATGGTGTTATTCACCCACATATAAGCATAAATAATCTCAGGGTTGTTATTCAGGTACATGTACCTCACATATATTAGTTTTCCCCATTGGATGAGGTTTAGCAAAGGAACCCATGTGCACTATAATATCTAGTTATAGATGAGGCACATAATGAGTCCTAAGCTTAGGTATCAATGTCTAATGTGAAATTTATTATTGTTATGGGATTTCTTGATCTACTTAATATCCTTTAGATGATGCTTCCTAAAACATTTCATCCTTTATGCATATGTGTACTTCCTCTTTAGTGACTGTATCAACAATTATAGACGTAGGAGATGTAGGAGTGTCCACTAGAAGGATTTTTGGAAAAAAAAATTGAACTTAAAAAGTGTGCAATCCTTTCCAAAAGGAAAAAATATATTCTTATTCTTTATAGACCTCAGTGTTTATGTCTTCAATTATATATTTTTACACATCCTCCCTTCTGAGTCTAAACTAGGCTAGGTAATATTCTTTACAAATTTGTGGAACATTCCTTTCATAATTCTAATATTTATTATTGCACATCTTCTTATTTTGATGATTTTTTGATGTTTTGTTTGTCAGTGCCTTCCTCTTCCTAAAAATAGTTTGTTCTATGGTATATTTTGTATCTATAGGTGCTTGTGCCTTTGGTTGCGGTTGTGCATCTACTGGTTGAGTATATGGTTACTATACTCTTGAAGGTATGATTTATATAAGTGTAATAAAATTATCATCCATATATTTTCATTGTAATACTTCCACCTGTGCATCTAACATGTTGATGATAAATGGTAAGCAAGATATTAGTTCTTTGGGAAGCTCATGAACCCTAATTTGGATCCTATCATGGAGCTTAGTAATTAAAGCATGTTATGCCAAATACTTCATGATGTCAGTGGTATGTGATGGTGTGAAATGATGATTTATTATGATTTCACCAACCATGGATTGAATCTATCAAGATCTAATAGTATCAACCTATTTTGGTTTAGGCAAGTTGAAAAATGCAATCATATGCCAACAATCTAAATTCAGGCTAATTAGGCCATTTAGAGACTTTCATTGGGTAAATCAAAGCAATAGTAAAAATAAATGATATTGAAATACCTATAAAGTTCTATTGATGACCTTTTTTATGCTATTGATGAACTCAAAGATCAAAATCTTTGGCCAGTTGAAATCCTTATGTATTTGAATCATTCAATATGTAATATTAATGACCCATTTTAGTGTCTACCTTGTACTTTTGGTGGTATACCAAAAGTGATTAGTTATGCATTCATAGAATAAAAAATGAAATATAGTCCATTGATTATATACGAGTTCCCATAAATGCCCTATTGTATTTTTATTTCATGTTTGAATGAATGGGAGGATACTTGGTTTTATATTGTAGAAAATATTTACCATGAGTCAAAAGTCTTATCGTGTACACCATGGTCATTGGATTTATGAATATGGTGACATATCAAAAGATATGGATCATACATTCATTATATTAGCTGAGAATTATTAGCATTACTTGCTCTAATTTATTGAATGTAAGGATCTTGAACAGTAACTATGTATTAGATCTTCATAGAGGGTGTTGAATAGCTAGGTATCTTGTTTGTGTTACTTATGGTTGATCTCGAATACAAATTTTGTCTTTATTGCATTAATAAATTCAAATCTATCAATGTTATGAATCATGTCTATCTGAGGGCAAGGACAACCCCCATTTATTTCCTATGTGAATCTATGAGAGGAATCATATAGGTTGTGTGCAATCCATTGTTGATATAGCACTTATGTTCAAATAATTTATTCAATTAAACTAGTGCTGAAAAATAATATATATGTAATTGAATGATTTAAACACAATGCACATAGGAATTTCTTTTCAACATTATGTAATGTCATGTTTTTAATGCCCCTTTCTATAAAGTTTTTATTTCTCAAATCCATATTACAAGTCACTTTGAATGTGTTGAGTTATCCACATGCCATTTTAGTTTCTAAATTAATGTCTATCATTTGTTGATGATTTGATGTTAGCCATTATCGATATATAAACATTGTTGATTTGGTAGAATTTGTTGATGTTACATACCATAGTTTTATTGATCCACTTTCTTTTATTCTACATCCCTTGATGCTGACCTTTGATTTTTTTGATAAATATACAATATTATAAGTGTGTCATTATTAACGTCTTTTTGAATGATCGTTGATTGCCCTTTATCCATACCTTTATTTTAAACACATCATTCTTAGACTTAGTTGATCCTTGTGTAGACATTTGCTTGTCATTTCCTTCCATGTCAGGTTTCTTCACAGATCACACTCTATGACTTTGAATTTTTGACATAGTTGTGTTATAATACGAAATAGAGATCACGCTATAAAAAATGCATAGACCTAAATCCAAAATAATAAAATAATACATTGAAAAAAATCCCAATATATATGGTGATACTCAACACCCTCTATAATTTTATGAAAAATTATATAGAGATTATTGATGGTAAATCCTAAGCCTACAACCATTTATACATCCAAGTAAAATGGTCCCTTGAATATCTTTTAAGATAATTTATCCTTGTGGTAAGACATCATGAATGATTTAGGGTCCCTTTGATTGAATGCATAGATTTCATACAAATACTCTAAATTTGTGATCATACAATAATACATCTTGTTATAAAAAATATATATTTGGATCGCATATTACTATCATGCTACACTTTATGACTTAACTTGAAAAATTCTTGCATCCATTATGTTCTTTGTTAGTTTGCTTCAAAAAAATTAAAATCCACTAGTCATTCATGTAGAGAGTATCAATCTCTTAGTCACATGATCATTACAATTCAAGGACTAAGAACTGTATACTCTATTGGCATGATTGATTCTATACTATAAACCAAATGAAATAGATTAAAACCTATCACACACTTGTATTTTGTTCTACATGCCCATAGGATCATAGAAAATTGATCCTCCCCATAATCCCTTTCCACATTACATATCTTTGTGAGCAACATGCCAATGACTTTGTTTTATGTCTCATCATATCCATTAGCTTATATATGATATGATGTGCTTTTATGGTGTAATATCATATACACATTTTTGACAGTCTTGATGGTGTTATTTAGGAAATGTGTTCCTCTGTCACTAACCAATTTCAAATGACATATAAATATAGTTATAATATTTTCATACATAAATTTGGTTGTGTCCTTAGTGCTACATCTTAGTGTCACAATAATTTCCACACATTTAGTAAAATAGTTTGTCACAATAATTATGTACCTTTCATGGTTGTACTTACTAGGCATATTGAATGGTCTAACCAAGTTGATTCCCAATTGTTTGAATGGTTGTTAAGTTAACATAGCATTCAATGTCATTTCATCTCCCTGATTAGGCATCCCCCTCCATTAGTAGATAACACAATTTGTTTATATTCAATGTGCACATTGAAATAACATAAGACACCATAGTCTACTTTGCAATATATTTCTTCCAATGCATTCTCTTGTAAATTATTCACATGTGATTCCTTGATGTGCCTCTTGCAGAAGTTGTGATTACTCATTATCCAAAGCCATTATGTGAATTAAATCATCTTTCCCCATTTTGTATAGGAACTTGTTAATGATGTTGAATGGACTGGCTCTTGTGATCAATTACTTTTTGTCCCTTTCCATATAGTGTGAAAGAAAAAATACTTATTCTAGGAAATTATCTATGTCTTCCTTGTTCTATATAATAGCATAGATGTGAAACAAATGAACATCTAGTGATTCATCTTGAAGTTATTTAGGTTATTGTCCATTGCATATTTATCTCACGTGGTATGGTCTCACATTTTCCCTTCCAAGCTTCACATTAATTCAAAACTAAAAGTCTTTAAACAACATTATGCACCAATATATCATTCCTCCTAACATGGGATTATTTACCAAGTATTGTAGAGCTAGTTATTTATAAATAATTTAGATGAAGTTTCTAGAAGATAGCTCCTAAACTTTTGTAGTGTGAACATAGTTGTTCTAGATTTCCTTTCTATTGTATAATTTTTATTTGAAACTTAGATTTTTTTACTTGAAAATTTAATAGGATGGTTCAATCATATGTCTCTTGGTTTTGTTTAAACAACTCTGACCATAGTTCTAGAAGCATCCACATGAACATGAAATCATTTGCTCTAGTTGAAAAATACCAAAATAGGAGTTGTTACTAGACTCTACTTTAGACCCAAAAATGTTATTTAGCACTCCTTACTTCATTAAAACTTAGTGTCTTTGAATAGTAATTTTTACATGGGGGTAGATATAGTTGCAGAACCTTTTATTAATTTTATGTAGTATAATGTATGCCCTAATAAAGATCACACCTCAGTATAGATTTTAGGAGGTCACATGCCCAAACTGGATAAAAGAATTTCTTGGTCCACAAAAATCTAATCATTACATACTATATACCCCAAAAAGGCACCAAAAGGTTTGAAGAATAAGCACTTATTTATGTTTAGCACAATACACAAATATCATCACCTTTTCAACATCATTCTTAGCTTAGATATATGTTCCTTGAATAAATAAAAATCAACCCAATAATCTAAATAAACTTCCAAGAAATCATGGTTGAAGTCTTTAAATGTAGTGGTCATAGCCATTAAAAATACTGCATAGCATTTTTCAATCCTAATGCCATTACCTTGTATTAAAAAACATCCCCATTTTATTACAAAGATGGTTTTAGATTGATTCTCTATTGTAATTAGTATCTGATTCTTACCAACTAACGTAGGGTAGTGAGTTTTGTTAGTCTTAATATAAATCACTTTAAAATCCCCCATAGACTTAAGTCAACAAATTTTATTTCCACATCCTCCAATAAACTAATAGGCTCTACCCTACCATAGTATATGAGACTCAATGTTACTCAATTGTAACTGACAGTCAATCATCCAATAACTTCCCTTGTGGAACAAGAAATAATATTTATTATGCTTCTAAAATAAAACATAGCATTTTGTACTTTGTATCCTCCTAATTGAACATCCATATGGGAGGCAACATTCTAATGCTTCTAATTTTTCACATACCATGCTACCTTTTGAGTGTGTTATTGGCCCCTTATGTGTGCATTCTAATAGGTTATATAGGATATTTATAATATTGTGTGATGTATCTTCATTCTATAGAGTACTTAGAAGTTTGAATAAATAGTTCCAAGAAGTAATTAGTCCATCATGTCTCATGACATTCATAATTTGACCATACATATTCACATCAATGGTTATAGTATCACCCTCTGATGCAACCTATTATTGAATGTTATTCATAACATGTGTTGGTTGGTACATCAAACACCTTTCTATCATAAGAACAAGATATTTATCATGTTGGACCTTTCCAATTCTATGATCCTATGACATTTATAAATCAGGTAATCCCTACTTGGTATATTTATGCCTCTTAAATACTTGTAGGAAGGCAAGATTCTTAGGGTATGAATTGATCAAACTCACATTTCCCATAGGCTTATATCTTCCATAGCTTTTAAATGCTATACAATCCTTAGTCTGGTATTATTCTAAAAATATGAAATAAATAGAATATATTTCCTCTAAGGATTAGTGGGGAAATTTCATGTGAAGTGGTTATATTCCCTACATAAATAGTAGATAACTAGTTAATGCACCTAACATTCACCATGTATATGATTACCCCCTTAGTATCCACCTTAGTAGCCTCCTATATATCCTCCTTGTATTTTCTGAAAACCCAAGCCTAACTACTAATAACCCTCATACCCTCCTTGGTTTTGAGGAGTGTAGCCACTATTTTAATATTATATATCACCTCAATCTTATACACTATACAAACTCAGACCCTAGTTATTCTTCTCAGTTCTAGACCTTTCCTACTTCCACAAGTTTCACATCTAATCCATCTTATACCCCTTGGACCATCTCGTAGTCTAACTAGTCTTATTTTGATATCCCATACCTTCTATCTTTCCCAAAATTATTAAAATTTATTTATCTTTTACCTCTATAATTTTTGAACCTATACCTACTTTCTTGTTCCCTGAACACTAACATCTAGGACAAACACCTACATCGACTCTAGTGTCCTACTCTAACACAAGTGTCCAATGCCTTAAAAGTCATCCAATTTACAAATGAAATGTCTCCTAATTTTTAGCTTAAGTCCTTTAATGTGATTTTTCTCCTGATAGGATTGGTATAAATACAAGATTGATCCTCTTTCATTCTTCACCTACGAATGACATAAAAACTTCTTACCTATTCACCAAATAACTAACAAAAGGCATTAAATCAATTACTCAAGTGAGAAAAAATTTCCCTATTTTCTCCTATTTCCATATTAGTCATAGGGATAGAACATATATAATTTTTAAGTACTAAAAGATTAGCACAAGAGCTTGTATTTCCAAGTTATAAGTTAGGCCATTATTTCACTTGCTTCCCACATATTGCATTATTCACACACAAACTAACACATATGAGGGAACTAAATCAGTCTAAGGCCCTCTTCAGAGTAGTGGTTATGTAGATAGTTTTCACTAATAGTGGGGCCTTTGGGGTCAGCTCAACACCTTGTGCCCACTAACTCATTTTTTCCCAAATTCACTATGAAGATGAAAAAGTAGATTTTTACCATTTCATGAGGATTGAAAGTCCATGACCTAGATCTGAATGTACCAGAGTGAAGTTGAAGACAACCCCCTAAACATCCAAATGGTTGCATCATTTTCCATTAGTTATTCCATATAAGACACTTGTGTCAAACCTAGATAGTAGCATCAATGCAACCATCCCATGCTGATGTAACTATCCTCTGCTACAAAGGCACAATTTACAAAATCAATTGATTGCTCTAGAATCATATTCTAGCCTACTTTCTACCAAACCTAGATCCATAATTGTTATAGTATCAAAATCAACTAAGGACTTTATTTTCTTGTTATTTTTATACATAGCTTACTTATACTTTATATATTTAGACTATCTCAGCATTATGAATTCAACATATGTTTATATCTAAGTGTAGCACTCTATTAGATTTTTTTATAGATATAATTATCACCTTTGTGAATTTCATTTATATATACCCATTTAATATCTATTTAATTCCTATGGACTAGATCTTTTTAGGGTTGAAAATTTGGTGAACCTTATTTTTTAATATCAAATCCTAGGAAAATTAAGGTTTTATGATTTTTCTATTGTTGATCCCTAATTGTTGTAATTTATTGAAAATTATAAATTTCTCATTTGTGAAGCATGGATAAAAAAGGATTTCCAAATGGAAGATAAATAAAAAAGGGTAAGAAATAGGTAATCCCCTTTACTAGGTAGCAAGTAATTGAGAAATCATTACATCAAAGGCATTCAATAGATTCCATGTAATCCCCATCTTGTACTACACACCATGTTTATATATCTAGAGCACCTCTAATTATACCTATCATTTCTATGCCAAATAAATAAAAAATTAATCAATGATGGGTTCCATGAACCCCTATTTCTCCTATTATTCCTAATATTTATTCAAGATCATAAAGTCTCATTTTACATACGTAGAGCATCACAGATAATAAAGTGACAAATAATGTACCTATACATGCTCCTCGATAACATCACAATATTATTACACTAGGATCATAGTGGGGATATATCTATGACCATAATTTGGATGAGATCATAGGATGATCTTACTCTTCAAATATTCAAAAATACTAAAAAAATATTAAATAAATTCAAAAATCAAAAATTAATGTGAGCACCTACATGGTCTGTTGACTCTTTGGAATCTATGTGTTAGTTTCATATTTATGGATAGCCTATTCAAGTAATTATACAAACACATGTGTCATGTTTCTACTTGAAGTGTGATACATGCATACATAGATACATGGTTTATTCTTATTTTAGGTGTTGGGCCTTCCCACTATTCATGTCATTTGGACATTAGGGGTATCCGTTCTCCTTGATTTTGATACACATAGGTTATATCATTAGATGATCACATTTAATTATCATATTTGAGCTTACATATGTACTTACATATGAATTTATCCATGATTATATATTACACAAGGCACTTGATATGCTATACATTTAACATTTTTTATTAACACATTTGATCCATGGGCTACTAAGACATGTTTATGCTGATTTATTATGTTTTACTTATGAACTTACTTGATTTGATTACCTTGATATTGTCTTGCTTGTTCAAGCATTTGGATATGTTCATTTGTTTGCAGCCCTCATTCCTATATGTGTTTTCTTTGACATTTGAATATGTCATTATTTATGTATGGATGTTTGAATGTCATTCTTGGTTTTGTACACATTTGACTAAGTCATGTCCCTTCAATTGTGTGGCATTTGAACATGCCCCTTTCTTCTAAACTCCTTGTACCATTGCCTTTTCACTTATTTTTTAGTGCTCTTGTGTGTGTGTGCTTTTTTGTTTATTGATCTTGTACTATTATTATCTATGTTAGGATAATCAATAGCATAAATATACTCAAAATTTAAAATAAGCAAAGATGTGAAATGTAAATTAATAGCTTATAAAATAAATAAGACCATGAATAATATAGCGTGGTTCACCCAATGGGCTATATCCACCAAAAAAAATTATCCATCCTTTTATTACAAGAAACAATAAAGGGAATAACCAATGACACACCATGTCACACATATCTCTTATCTCTCAAACTAAAGTATTTTATGCACATATGTTAAGATTACACCAAGATTGCAACAAATACTTAATTACTCTTCACACCTCTTCATCCAAGAATGCAAAGATATAAAATACAAAGGAGAAATCATATTTTTATAGAATTTACAATAAAGATAGAAGAGGGTGAGAGAAACAAAGAGGAGAGAGTAAATATGGTTCCAAACTCCAAGAGGGTGTATTAGGGATCCATAGTGGTGTCTAACACTTGTTCAAACACCAAACGTATTAGATTTAATTTAGATAAAAGATAGCACCACCTATATGTGACAATATCTCATTGCCTTCCACTCAACCACTAAAGTCAAATTAATTTATCTAATCAGTAAGATAATGGAGCCTCCATACAAATTCATGCCATGCCCACCTCTGTTAATCACACATAGATATTCTTTATCCTTGTCCCCCACATGACCCAAGAGTTAATTCAAAATAGTTTTTTCCCATCTTATTTCACATCAACTTTATAACATGAAAGATCCTCCATGACCCATGCCACATAATTTACATGCCACATCACCTATATTCCACATCACTAATATGCCACATCACCATGAATAGTAAATATTAATAGTGACTATGAATAATGTATGTGAATAGTGACTTCACACCCAAAATTATCCCACTTGAAGTCAATTTACAAAAATGCATATTCCTTGTAGCTACTACACTAAACAATTTTTTCAATCTTATTTTCATCCATGAAGACTAACTAAAGTTCAACACAAGTTCAAATTATCTCTTGAAAACACCTTGGTCATCATATACTTAGGACTTTCACTCTTTTCCAACTTCATTTTCTCCTCTTCCAATATTGTCTTAATGAAATGGTACTACAACTAAATATGTTTTATCTTGGAGTGAAAAGTTGAATTTTTCACTAGATAGATGACACTTTGATTGTTATTGTACAGTATAACTTTTTCTTGCTTGTGTCCCAACTCTTCCATCAACCTCTACAACCAAATCATTTCCTTGATTACTTATGTAATAGAAACATACTCACCCTATATTGTTGAAAGTGCCACAATCTTATGTAGATATGATATCCAACTGACTGATGTACCACCTACTATGAATACATACCCTATAGTGCTTCTTATACCATCCAAGTCACCTACTATGTCCAAATAAACATACCCTTGTAATGTGGCATCCCATCCATTATAACACAACACTATATCTATAGTTCCTCTTAGGTAATGAAGGATCCATTTTACTACCTTCTAGTGTTCCTTCCCTAGATTGTTCATCAACCTACACACCATCACATACATTAAACTAACAACTATTGATGATTAAGTTGTTTTGGACATGAGATTATTTTCTTCTTATGTTTTCAAACATTGTTCCTTTGTCAGTTTTATAAGTCATGCCAAAGGTGTCCCAACTAACTTTGCATCCTACATGCTAAACCTTTCCCACACTTTCCTGATGTACTTTCCCTTTGTCAATGCCAAGGTTATTCTCATATCAAGGATCTATTTAGTAGAATCTAGATTATTAATAACAAAAGAATCATTCAACTATATCTTGAATACATTTATATCCTACATATTGGAACCCACAAAAAGCATAGCATTTACATATAAAAGTAGGATAATATAGCTACCATTTTCTAATATTTTAAAATAAACATAATGGTTAAAATGACATCTGAAATAACCTTGTTCCATCATAAACCTATCAAATTTAATATACCATTTTCTTCAAGCTTGATTTAGGCCATACAATCTCTTCTTCAATTTGTACACCAAATTCTCCTTACCACTGACTTCATAACCTTCTGCCTACTTCATGTAAATATCCTTCTCCAAATATTCATGAAGGAAAGTAGCCTTCAAATCTAAATATTCTAAGTGCATATCTTCAATTGTAACTAAACTAAACATAGTTCTAATTAAATTCATCTTAACAACTGAAGAAAATATTTTATTAAAATCCATACCTTTCCTTTATGTAAAACCTTTCACCACCATTATATCCTTGTACTTCTTTTTACCTGAAACCTCCTCCTTTATCTTATTCACCACTTGTTATTCAATATACTTCACTTGGGAAGCTCCACCAAATCCCATGTTTGCTTCTTCATGAGAGAGTCATACTCCTCATCTATAGTTTTCTCCCACTTATCCTTGACATCAACCTGCACTACCTCTTCATAGCTTTCTAGCTCACCACCATCAGTAACTAAAAAATAATTTAAAGGAGATAACCATTTAGGTGGTATACTTAATCTAGTATATATTCTAACAAGGGTTTGGGTTTCCTATTTTTATTGCTTATTTTAAACTAGAACCTCTGGGACACATTTTTCAATAATTTACTCAAACACTATGTACTATTTATTGGATTCTTTTTGCTTATTTTCCTACATCTGATCCTTGTACATGAATCTTTCATTAAAGATAATATCTCTACTCTTAATCATGAAATTATCTTCTAGATTCCACAATCTAAATCCAAATTCATTACACCATAGCCAATAAATGTACTTTTATTATAATTACCCGTTAATTTGGCCCTATCCATTTTATCAATGTGGGAAAATTCCTCACAACCAAAAACATTTATAAAAGAATAGTATACCTTCTTACTAGTCCATGCCTCCTCTAGTATGCAACCATCTAAAATAGTCTAAGGTCCTCTATTTATCAGGTAAACTATTGTATCTATATCATCCACTCAATATTATAAGGAAAACCCTACATCTAGTCTCATTCTTCTAGTCTGTTCCATGATATTCCCATTCATCCTTTTAAATACACCATTATATTTTGGTGTTTTTATAACCATCTCATCTATATATTCCATTTAGTGAACAATATTTATCAAAATCCTTGTTACAGTATTCACCACCATTATTTGACTTGAGGAATTTATCTTTAAAACTATTTCATTCTCAACTAAAACCATCCATCTCTTGAATGTATCAAAAACATAATATGTATATTTTATACATTAAAGACAAACCTTATTAGCTGAATCATCAATAAATGTAATATAATAAAGTGAACCATCAAGTGAAGATACCTGAGTCAATCCCTATAATCTATAAGAACAATCTCTAACTTGTGCTCCTTGGTTGGTCCAACTCTAAGAAACCTCACACATTGATGTTTCCCATGCACACATTGCTCACAAAAGTCCAAGTCAATTTATTTTATTCTTTGAAATTTATCCTTTGAATGTAGGATCTCCATGACCTTTTCACTCATATGGCTAAGTTTTAGTACCACAAAGCTATGTCTGTACCTATATTAATTAAATCACAATACACATTAGTACTAACTATGGATAGATATAAATTACCCACTTTCTCACCTTTTGCAACCACAAGATCACCCTTGGTAAACCTCCATGAGTTGCCTATAAATGTGACCATACAACCATCACTACCCAACTATCCTAAAGACATTAGATTTCTCTTAAATCTTGGAAAATGTGTAACATCCTTAAGCACCCAAGTGTTTCTATTTTGTAATTTAACCTGCACATTAACTTTTCCAACATTATTGCAAGGTTCATCATCACCAAGGTAAACATGCCCATGATTCACCTGAACATAATCTTGAAAGTAATGTCTATGAGGAGTATCATGAAAATAAGAACCAAAATCTAAAACCCAACATTAAGATATATTATTCAAAGAAAAAATAAGATCATCCTATAATACATCACCTACTAAATTCACTTATTTATTACCTTTATATTGTTCCTTTGATGATTTTCCATGTAGAAGCCAATAGCCTTTCTTTGCATATATTATATTCTCATAATTTCATCATTCCATGTTGCTTTTGTATTTGGATATTGCATCCCTTCTTCAATTTTTCACAATTCCCTCTTCCCCTATTCTTATATCACCCCTTATTCTACATTGTTAATGCATTCCCCAACATGGACATTTCAATTATGCTTTTCCTTCACATTTCCTTGCTTAGAATCACACCCACCACATCTTCAAACTTTAGTTTAGAATTATTAGATATGAAGTTACTTACCACCATTTCCAGTCTATTCCAGCTCTCAGGTAAGAACACATAATTACAATATCCTTGAATTTTTGATCAAATTCAATATTCTTCTGAATACTTGCCATGTTAAAATAATTCAAATTATCTAACACTGAACCATTTTTAGATATTTTCATGTTAAATAATTTCTTCATCAAAATAATTTTATTTGACGTAGAGGATTTTTCATATAACTTCCCTAGAATGTTCATAATACTTTCTATCATCTTTTCTTGGGATATGTTGAATGCTATTGTAAATGCAAGGCATAGCCAAATGCTTCTGAGTGACTTCCTATCCAGTAACTCCCACTCCAAATTTGGCATTATTGTTGTGTTTTTTACTATACCTCCCAATGGAAAGTAGAGTTTATTCTAAAATAGGTAATCCTCCATTTTCATCTTCCATAATTTAAAGTTATGTCCATTGAAATTTTATACCTATGATTTATTATCATCCACCATAGTTCCCACTCAAGCTCAATTCCTATACTTTCATCAATTTAAACAACAATAAAAATTTAATTTGATACTAATTGCTAGGATAATCAATAGTTCAAATATCCTCATATTTTTAAAAAAAATATAATCTATGAAATGAAAACTAATAACTTAAAAAATAAATCAAACCATGCACAATACAAGGGATAACAATATGATGTGGTTCATGTAATGGGCTACATCCACTAGAGAAATTTGTCTAGAATTTTATTCCCAGTGAAAATAGGGAGAATAACCAATGATAACACCTTATCACACATCTCTCTTATCTCTCAGCAACTTGTCTTCTATGCACCTATGTTAAGCTTAAACCAATCTTACAACCAAGCTTGTAACAAAGACTTAACTAGTGTGCACACCTCTTCATCCAAGAATGCAAACATAGAAAATATAAAGGGGAAGTAATGATTTTATATCATTAAAAATAGAGAGAGAGAAAAAAATAGGAGAGAGGAAATATGGCACCACACTCTAAGTGGGTGCATTAGTGATCCATATTGGTGTCTACCACTTATACAAAGTCTAAAAGTAGTGGATTTATTTTAGATGAAAAATAACACCACTTCCATGTGATGATTTTTCTTTCACTCAACCACTAAAATCATATGAATTTATCCTAATACTAAGATAATGGAGCCTCAATATATATGCACCCCACACCCACTTATTTAAATTACATGTGGATCTTCTTTGTCCTTGTCTCCCACATGCATCCAAGAGTCAATCCATAAGAATTACACCCCATATTATTTCACATCAAATTTACAACATGAAATATCTTCCATGGGCCATGCCATGGCATCTAAATTCCATAT
Source organism: Torreya grandis (assembly GCA_037957365.1). Taxonomy (NCBI): domain Eukaryota; kingdom Viridiplantae; phylum Streptophyta; class Pinopsida; order Cupressales; family Taxaceae; genus Torreya; species Torreya grandis. The sequence continues at coordinate 919,965 of JARHVA010004601.1, forward strand.
CACCAATATGTCACATCACCATGAATAGTTATTGTGAATAGTGTTCATGAATAGTGACTTCACACCAAATATTCTAGACATTGCCAGGATATATATAATGATTCGTAGGCCTTCATGTGTTCATATTGGCTATATGTGATTTAATTCTATATCTAATAGACATTTTATTTCTATATGCTACATGATTCAGTCACATTTATATGGTTATCTTATCCTTTTGAATTAAGGTAACTACTAGTTGTTATTCTTTCCCTCACCTCAAAGTGGGGGAATATTATTAGGGAAATGTCATAGAGGCATGTTCTACACACTTGGCACAATTAAATATTTAGTGGGGGCATGTGACATAGGCATATATTCCACCCATATTCATAGTTTTCAAATTCAATGGGGGCATGCTTTGGAAGCATTTTGTTCACACTTATTTAATATTCAACATTTCTTGTTTACAGTGGGGGCATGTTTTGAAAATATGTTATCCACATTGGTATTTATTTTATTTTTCATATTTATCCATATATAGTGGTGGTATTATTTGGAAGTATTTTCTCCACACTTATATAGTTTATGAAATTGCCAAATCACATAGTTATATGATTCAGATTCATAGTTGTGGTAGAATTCTATATGTTGGTACCATTGTTATATATAATTTTACCATGAGACATATGTAAGGTGCATATTCTATGCAACATGTGCCTAATATTAAAAAATCCAAATTAATTTTAGATTTAAAAACTCTTCTATAGACTATTACCACATCATGGACATTTATGTATTGATACCTTGATTAAACTTCTACAACTTTTATTAATCCAATCTACTACTATAGTTTGTTATTAATTTGTTAAGGTTGAGGTTATTAAATCACTTAATATTTCCAAGTTTTCATGTTGGACTTGATCTCAATTTCATATCCTTATAATGATTCATCTTTTTCAAAATAACTTGACAATAGGTAATGAATTTACATCAACACATGTATACTCTTAAACCTTGCTCTTTCAATTTCAATCTTTTAAAATAATTTAAATTATAGATTATATGCACTAGTTATACACTTTAACATGTTCTTGATTGTAATTCATTCACCAGCAAAGCACTCAAGTTGGGCACATGCAAAGACAAGGTGTGTTATACAGATCCAGGTATGCATTCCATTCCTTAAAAATAGAAATTTTATTAATAGATTAAAGAGGAAGGAAATGTAGACACTATTTTATGATTATATAACACCTCAATCTTCTATACTTGTAAAAATTAGACCTTGGTTATTCCTCTTAGTTATAAACCTTTCTTACTCACAAGTCTATATTTATTTTATCTTATGCCTCATTGGCCTAACTCTTAGCCTGACCAGCCTTATTTTCAGGACCCAAACCTTAAATTTTACCCAAAGTTATTAAATTATACTTATCATCCACCTCTAAAATTTATGATCTTGTACCTTCTTTTTTTCTCCTTGGATACTAGCATCTAGGAAAGACACATGTGTCGATGTTAGTGTCCTTCTTTGACACAAGTGTCTAGTGCCCTTAAAGTCTCCATTTTGTAAACTAAATGTATCCTAATGGTTGACCTAAGTGATTTAATTCAATTTTTATCTTGATAATATTGGTATAAATAAAATATCATTCCTCATTCATTCCTCACCTACAAATGACCTATAAATCTCTTACCTACTCACTAGGCAACTTACAAAAGGCATTCAATAAATCACTCAAGTGAGTAAAATATTCCCTATTTTCTTTTCTTTCCATCTTAATCATAGGGAAATCATGTCTAGAGGTTTGAAGTACTAAAATATCAACCCAAGATCCTAATTTTCCAAGTTATAATCTAGGTCACTATTGTACTTGATTCCCACATATTGCATGATTAACACAAAATATAACATGTTGGGGAGAACTAAATAATTATAATTCCCCATTAAAAGTAGTCTCTATATAGGAAACACCAACTAACAGTAGGTTATTAGGGCTTATCTCAATACCATAAGCCTACTAACCCATTTTTTCCCAAGCTCACTACAAATATAGAGAAATAGGGTTTTTTCCATTTCATGAGAAGTAATAGTCCATGACCTAGATTTGAATACACCATAGTGAAGGAAAATAAAAACCCATAAGCATCTAGGTGGTTAGATATTTTTCTAGTAGGTATTACATATAATACACTTACATCAAACCTAGATAATAGCATCAATGCAACTATCCCAAGTTGACATAATCATCCTCAACTATAGAGGCATAATTTATATATTTAAAAAATTATTATATAATTATCTTCCAACTTACTTTCTTCCCATACTATATCCATAACTACTAAAGCATTAGAATGAGATAAATACTTTGTTTTCTATGTCATTTTTATACATAGTTTAGCTATACTTATCATATTTTAACTATCTCAGCTCTCTAAATTTACCATATGTTTATATATGAGTTTGGCACCCAAATGGACTTTTACAGATCTAATTATCACGTGTATGCCTTTCAACCCATTTAATATTTATTTAACCCCAATGGACTATATATTTTTATGGTTAAATAAAGAGAACCCCAACCCTATCGTTCTTGTCCATCATATCCCCCATACATTTTTTTAGGAGAAGATGTAGCCCATCCTTATTTTGTATATTAAGGTAACATATAGTTCCATGGATGTTGATACTAAATTTATGGAGTCCATATCATTTTATATTGAGGATAATGAAGATCCTATTATTTCAAACCTATGAGAACTTGAAGTTGATATTGGGATGAGGTTGGCACCTATCTAGGAATAGTCTGCATCACAGAAGTCATGTCTATGTCTAGGTTTGGGATTCCTAGATTCATAGATAAAATCTATTATGTTGAGACTATGAAGACATTCTTTGTAATATATTATTTCAATTCTTGTAGTGATCATAAATTATTTTCATCATTTTTTTCTTGAATTGCTAAAGTTATAATACATATTCAGAGTTTGTTGAATGTATTTTTGTAATAAATGACATTTTATAGTCGTATACCCCACTACATGATAGATTTCACAAAATTTAGTCTTAAATTTTGGCCATTTATTTTGATGGTGCACTCTTTTACCCATACATGAATCGGAGTCCTAGTTTGGGCCTATTGCTTTCATGTATCTCCTCCATATTATGTAACACAAAATGTATCTTTGCATCAATTTTGTAGTAGGTTGTGGGCTATATCTATACTCCTTTATTATTTACACATGGAGTGTAGCTTCCCAAGCATTGACATTATTATCAAACTATGTCTGAATAATGCCAAACCTAATTTAAGGTTTTAGGCCTTCTATAAACCATGTGGACTTATCTTTATCCTGAAATAAAAATTATAATCTATTCATTACATCAAAAATTATATGATCATAATCCCACATTGATTTGTTTGATTTTTTTTATCTCTTTCATTTCTTAGATTGTTTGAATCACACATTTTTTTACTTTTAGTTATTCTATCAAATTATCTTTTACATCTTGAAAACTTAGTTTGGCAATGTATCTTTTGTTTATGAACTATAGATTTCATCCTATTATAAGCTCCTATGATGTCATAATTCTTTGCATCATTTGCAATTAGATTTTTAATATGCCATTTCATTTCACAAATAAGAACATATTTTTTAGGTTTAGTAGATCTATCATATGGTGTCAATGTGACAAAAAATCATGAATTGAGAGCCATTCCTACATTGGTAACAATTGAAACTGATAGTAGTGGTGGACTAGACTTGGGAAATGTCTTGACATTGGTTACAACTTAAAATCCCATATCAATCATTTTCTTCCTATCTAACACTTTATTGGTGTTTGAATTTTACTTTCTAAAATTATTTTTAAAATATTTGAACCATGTACTATCTCTACTAGTTTTTTTCACTTTTTCTTCTTTTTGATGATAAAATAGGCACATGTAATGTGTACCCTTGAAACAAATGACCCAATTTTATGACTTATACTGGACTAGAACTTGGACCTAATTTAATCTTGTGACTTAGATTAACTTCTAAAAAATAATACTTATTATCTTCTCCAAACAATATCCTCTCTTCTTGCTACAATCTAAAATTACCTTTTTACCAATCTACTTATTCTTCTTCTTCCTTTCCATTTTCTTACATCTCTTCATCATCTCTATTTATCTTTGCAACTTCTCTTTTCTCCATCTTAATCCTTTCCTTATACTCATCTTCTCAAAATTATATTACTCTCGAATGAGCTCCCATGCCTTCTCTATCTTATACATTTTATACTCTACTCCTACGCATAGCTATATTAAGATTATTCTATTTATTCCATCTTTTCTATTATCATACATATTACTCTAGTTTGATAATTTAATTTTCACTTTGCTTTTATACATTATCCATCTTTTGGGTATAGGTTGAATCTTCCCTTCTCATTTACTTATCATTCACTTCATTATCACACACATCCCCCTATGCCCAAAGTGACTATTCCTTGTTGCTTAGTGTAGGCACCATGGCCTTTTCTACAACCAAAATTTTTACAAGAGTAGGTATTCCCTATGTAAAACTACTTCTAATGGCTCTCACAAATCAATCTTATGTGGTACTGAATGTGATGTATCCTTCTATAATAAATTTAGTGATGTATCTATCAATATTAGTTTCACCCAGTGATCTATTACACGAGTCCAATCAATATCTAATTTTCACATATTTTATAGTCTCTCTTGTGTCTAAACTCAAAACTATATTTTTCTCAATTAAAAATAGTAGTACAATGTCTTGATAGCCAAGTAGCTAGTAGTCTACAAAATTCATGCCAAATATATATATATATATATATATATATATATATATATATATATATATATATATATATATATATATATATATATATTTGCCTTATAAATGCTCATGAGTGACTTCTTGTGAAAATATTCCTATTATTTTTTATTTTTCTACTGTAAAATTGTGAATTCATTCATTAAACCATCATTCCAAGTGTCCTTGACCAGTAAACCATCATAACATGTTTTAACATTCCATTCTCACTACACCATTTTTAGAAGAGGTTCCTACTAAACCCATCATAACATGCTAATTTTTATTTTATGAACGAGGTAGGAACAAGGATTAAAATAGATTCATGATCATAAAACAAACAAAGACTTTACTAGGTTATGAATTATGTAGTTACTCTTAGAATGTAGACTAAAAGTTTAAAAAATTTCATTTTAAATTTTTAATGGTTGAATGGATGTGATCAAAATAGAGATTTGATCGTGCATAAATAATGATAAAAAGGTGCTTGGAAAAGCAATTATCAGATCTATATATTTTCAAAACTCCTTTCCATTACAAGTGATCACCATTTATAGACTTTTACAATACATTATTACTTCGTATTTAACTAATTTTATTTGGATTTGAATGAGTCTTTTCAAATACCATAGACATTTAGGATACATGCATACCAAATACATAAAAAAATATATAATAGTTATACTGATTGATATCCATGCACACTTGTTAAACATGTATACTCTAAGATCTTAAATTTTCATTCTACTACCAACATTTATTTTTATATGAGTGACTTATAGGACACATCCCTCACTTTTAAAGGGGGACATTTTAGTCCAACCTTTTCATACAGAGATGAGCCCTTATAATCAAATTTTGGTTTTGGGTACATAATAAAATTTCAAATAATTTAGAATGGTTAAAAATCTAATTATTGGTATAAATTATGGGGACATATTCCATGGATATGCATTGATATTATAGGTAAAAATTCTAAATTCATACATTATGAGTGTATATGCATGGGTATATGTGCACAAGCTTCAAATAAGATTACAAAATTTATATAAAATAATATATTTTACATTTATCACATGGGGGAATTATACAAATTTGTGCACTCAGTTTATTATTTTAAATTCAAGGGGCATGATAAAAATTCATGCCATAGTTTCATTACTACTTGTCATCCAGATCATGATAGAGGCATGGATTTTATCCAGTATTTATGTGTTATGCCCCTAACATATCACATGTATTAGGATAGGAATAACTTACTTGTGGCTTAATTATCCCTCTCGAATGCTATATCACATTTCTCTATGCATTCATTTGGTTATTACATCAACCTACGGAGTAACCATGGCCTAGATAGACTATATATAGGAGGTAGTGGGTAATTGTTTATCATCATATTGTGAATTTTGCTCTTATTGAAGCTTGTGGAGGTTGCCCCCTCAAAGTGGCTTACCTATTATCATATATTATAATATATTTCAGTCATATTTGGATCAATTCCTACTATTATAATTTATTGTTGAAGTAATTTCATTACAAGTGGTATTAGAGCTGTGATTTAGGAAATCTTGTGGGCAAAATCCTAATTTTTTGAATTTGGATATATCTAAAAAATATTCTGAATTTCTCTTAAATTTGGCTATATCTGTTTTACAAAAGTTATCACCATTTTAGGGTTTTTCATAAAATTGCTCTATAGTGCACAATTCAAAGAATTTTTCTGAGTTATTTGCATTTTTAGAAATCTTATAAAAATTTGGCTAGGATATGTTCTTTGTATGTTTTTATTTCAAGTCGACATAAGTCCAAAATCACTTGGTCAAAGTTGGGTCAAAAGTGTCAATCAGGGTTGACATCATAAAGCCCTTTTATGGCAGGTTCACAAACTCAGGGCCAAGGAAAGGGTGTTAAAACTCCATGTAAAACTCCTAAAAATGAATAGATGGAGTTAGAAGGGGGATGTACTATATCCTTTGTACCAGGGTTCTCTGACATAGATCACAAAGTGAGCCAGCTTGACTATAGTGTGCAAGGCATTCAAAGTGAGGTGCAAGGCATACAATCTAATATGAAATCCATACAAGATAGTTTGGTAGATATCATGATGGCTTTGAAAAATAATTAGTCAAATCATCCAGCTATCACTATTACATAACCCCACTAGGGTGGTTCTCCCAACCAGTCTACTTCAAATCCAACTACATTTCCACAGAGGAACTTATTACCAAAGGTGGATATGCATAAATTTGATGGAAAACATCCACTTAATTGGATCAAATAAATGGAGATTTTTTTTATCTACATCAGATCCTAGGTGGATAGAAGGTTACCATGGAATCCTTGTATCTTGAACCTAATCAATTAATTTGGTATCGATGGTTGTGTGCTCAAAAGAAAAAGATGACTCTCAGTGTCACCTGGTTAGTTTTTATAGAGGAGCTACAATTACACTATGGTAATCATGTGACAGAGAATTACTTTAACCAACTGGCAAAATCGTGACAGAATGTCTCTATTAATGATTATATTCATCATGTTTAGAACCTATCCTTATGTGTGGAGATAATTTATGAGGAGAAATTGAATGACCTATTTTTGGGTAGACTCAAGGACCACATTTAACATGAGGTACACATGTTTAATCCACTTAAGATTTTTGATTCTATTATCATAGCATGCAGAGCTAAGGAAAAATCCATAGCCAATAAGAAGTAGCCATTCACTCACTTCAGAGATGTTAGCATATCGACACCAACATTTCCTCCACCTACCATATTGACCCCTCAGCAAATTGAAGATAATCATGCAAAATGATTATGTTTTGGTTATGACAGCCAGTGGAGCAAAGGACATAAATGTGATGAGAAGAAGTTGTTCTACATTGAGGGATCCAATGAAGATGAATAAGAAGATGATGCCTCCAATGATGATGAGGAAGAGATAGAGGAGGTACCTAAAGATTCCCAACCTACAATCTCTTGTCATGCACTTGCAGGTATTAGCACTCCACAACTCTTAAGGTGGTGGGTTTCCTTGAGAAATAGAAGGTGACAGTGTTCATTGATTCAGGAAGCACACATAACTTCATCAACCATAAGTTGGCTACTCGATTGAAATGTTTCATCTACCCAACACTATGATTTTAGGTCATGATTGTAGATGGTGGTGAAATTAATTATTTAGGCAAATGCCATAGTATTAAGCTTGCTATGGGTGATTAAAATCTCTATTCTCCTATGTTTGTTATTCCCATGGGTAACACAAACATTATTTTGGGAGTCTAATGGCTCACAACCTTGGGTACCATTGAGATGAACTTCTAGGAACTATACATACACTTTCATTCTGAAGGTAGGAAAATTGAACTCCATGGATTACAGGGAAAATCTCCACAATTGATTAGTTCACATTAGATAACCAAGATGCTAAAAAATGGGGTAGATGGAATTATTACACTATTATGTTCCATAAAATTTCAACCCACACAGATGACCACCCATCTATTTTTGGGGCCATGCCAAAAGGACTACCACCAAAAAGAAAACATGATCATGCCATTCAACTACTTCCAGGGAGTCAACCACCAAATATTAGACCATATAGATATCCATATGCATAAAAGAGTGAAATCAAAATGATGGTCCATGAGATGTTCGAGGTAGGGATCATCAAGCATAGCCAAAGTGCATATTCATCACCAGTGGTCATGGTGTGGAAGAAGGATGACACATGGAGGATGTGCCTAGATTATAGGGAACTCAACAAGTACACCATCAATGATAAGTTTCCTATTCTAGTAATTGATGATTTACTTGATGAGTTACATGGTTCTAATTATTTCACAAAATTAGATCTTCGCTTGGGTTACCATCAAATTAGAACCAAGGATGAAGATGTTCATAAAACTACTTTTAGAATGCATGAGAGCCATTATGAGTTTTTGGTAATACCTTTTGGTCTTACAAATGTTGCACCATCTACTTTTTAGATCTTGATGAACACTATTTTTAGGCATTTTTAAGGAAGTTTGTGCTAGTTTTATTTGACGACATATTGATTTATAGTCAGACATGGGAAGCACATCTACAACATGTGAAAGAGGTGTTGATAGTTTTAGAGAAGCATCAGCTTTATGTGAAGCCATCCAAATGTTCTTTTGGAGTATAGGAGGTAGAGTACCTAAGTCACATTACTTCCCATGAAGGTGTCAAATTTGATCCCCAGAAGATCAAATCTATGATGGAATGGCCCATGCCAAAAACTCTCAAAAACCTTTGAGGGTTCCTAGGACTAATAGGTTACTACCAAATATTTTTGAAAGGTTATGGCAGCATAGTGGCTCCACTCACTACATTTATAAATAAGGATTACTTCCATTAGAATTATTCCACCACTAAATCATTTGAGAAACTAAAAGTAGCTATGTGCACCACTCCATTTTTGGCTACTCTAGACTTCTCAAAGACATTCACTGTTGAATGTGATGCTTCTGAATCCAGTTTAGGAGTAGTACTAATGTAGGAAGGATGACCCATTGCATTTTAGAGCCATCAATTCAAAGGTAAGAATCTACAAAAACCTATCTATGAGAAAGAAATGATGGCTATTCTTCATGCAGTTAAACAATGGAGGCCCTATCTGATGAGTAGACACTTTAAGGTGAAAACAGATCATGATAGTCTCAAATAATTTTTGGAACAAAGATTATCATTTGAGGAACAACAAAAGTGGGTAACCAAAATGTTGGGTTATTATTTTTAAATCATATACAAGAAGGATAAAGATAATTTAGTAGTAGATGCACTATCCAGACAGGATACATCCACAGAAGCATTACTTTGTGCAATGTCCATGTTGCAAGTAGATTGGGTGGATGAAGCCATGTTAGAATGGTAACAAGACAAGGATACACATGTTCTAATTTAGAATCTCTAGCAAGGTACTTTATCCTCTGACAAATTTGAATGGAAAGGTAATGTCACATGGTATAAGGGTAGGTTATACTTTTACAAAGATTCAGAGCTTAAGCATAAGATTCTTGTGGAGTTGCATGCATCTCCAATTCGGGGACACTCAGGGTTCTTGAAAAATTATCAAAGAATTAAGAAAGAATTATTTTGGGGAGGAATCAAGGGATATGTACAAAATTTTGTGGTAGAATGCTTGATATGCCAATAGAATAAAGGTGAGATAGTTAAGACCCCAGGTCTGTTACAACCATTAGCAATTCCTAGTCAAAAGTGGGAGGAGGTTTACATGGATTTCATCATAGGGTTGTCTCATTCTAAAGGTAAGAATGTTATCTTGGTCATTATGGATAGGATTACAAAATATTCCCATTTTTGTGCTCTCTCACACCCATTTTTAGCAATTACAGTAGTAGCTATTTTTCATGAGGCAGTTCTAAAATTACATGGAATTCCAAAAATAATTGTAAGTGATCATGATCCTATTTTCACTAGTAATTTTTGGACTAAACTATTTTCCTATTTGGGTACTCAGCTAGCTCATAGCTCATCTTACCACCCCCAATTTGATGGACAAACAGAAGTGGTTAACAAATGTTTAGAGGGGTATCTCTGTTGTTTTGTATCAAATAAATAGGAACATTGGGTTAAATGGATACTACTTGCAGAATGGTAGTATATCACATCTTTCCATACCTCTTTTAAAATGTCTCCATTTCTAGCACTATATGGTTACCATCCACCTTCCATCACTTCTTCATTGAAGGTGAAAACCAAGGTTCGAGATGTGGAGGAGCACATTCATCATCAACAAGAGGTTTTGGCTAGTTTGAGAGAGAATTTGGCCTTGGCAAAAAATAGGATGAAGCAACAAGCAGATCAACACCGTAGTGAGTGAAATTTTGAGGTGGGTGATTGGGTATTTGTACGTTTGTAGCCTTATAATAAGATGTCCTTAAAGCAAAAAAAAAGGACAACAAACTTGCTCCTAAGTATTATAGACCTTATCAAGTTCTATAAAAAATTAGAAGCGTGGCTTACAAGCTCGAGTTACCTCATTCATCTTGTATACATCCAATATTTCATATTTCCTATTTGAAGAAGTTCATTAGATAGAAAGTTTTAGCCCAGAAAGAGATCCCAGAACTAGATGAAGTAGGATGAATCATTTTGGAACCAGAGAAGATCTTCCAAACATGTACTAAGAGGTTGAGAACCAGAGAGATTAGGGAATATCTAATCAAGTGGAAGAACTTGAGTAGTGAAGATGCAACTTGGGAAGGTGAAGATTTTCTGCAATAACATCAAGAGTTGTTCAACTTTGAGGACAACATTAGTTTGAAGGGGAAGGGCATGCTATTCCCCTAACCTATCGCATGTATTAGGATAGTAATAGATGACTTGTGGCTTAATTATCCCTCTATGATGCTATATCACATTTCTCTATGCATTCATTTAGTTAGTAGGTCAGCCTATGGAGTAACCATGGCCTACATAGACTATATATAGGAGGTAATGGGTAATTATTTTTCATCATATTGTGAATTCTTCTATTATTGAAGCTTTTGGAGGTTTCCTCCTCGAAGTGGCTTGTCTATTATCATATATTATGATATATTTTAGTCATATTTGGATCTATTCCTACTATTCTACTTTATTTTTGAAGTAATTTCATTACATTATGTCATGTGAATATAAGAACTAAGGAAAAAATTTTCAATTGAATGTGTGTTTGTGTGTGTGTGTGTGTACACATACACACACACACACACACACACACACACACACACACACACACACACACACACACACACACACACACACACACACACACACACACACATATATAGTGGGCATGTTGGAGACTTAACGCCCTATATATTATAGTTTTTGAATCCTTTATGTATTCCAATGTATTTCCATATTGGGGTTAAAAGGACCAACAACATAAATTGAGATTTATACATCCCTCAATAGGTTTTAATATATTTACACATTCACTTAAACTTTGGGTTTGATCCCTTTCAATTTTCATTGGTTCAACAAAGGAACCAATCCCTCCAGTTGGTTCATGAAAAGCACTAAGTCTCTAATGCTTTAAGGAAATGCCATATTTAAGCAATGCTATAAGAGAAACATAAGTTTCATAGATACAGGGATAATCTTTCAAGTTTTATTCCAATTTTTAATTTCACATGTGGATAATAATTACTTTTACATCATTATAGGATTCATTATGGAACACCTTGTATGATTGGAGATTTCTTCCAAAGGAAAAATGTGTTTTACACATTCAAGTATATCTTTCCTTTTAATCTATTAATTTATGTTTTAGATAAAAGGGGGTGGAAATGTAAAAACTCAAATTTGGTCATGAATACTTGATAATATCATTTTTTCCCTATATTTATCTAAATTGACTTCAACACTTAAATTGGTCCTATAATTATACCTCACTCTATCCTAAGTTCTTGTATGGGCCAATCCCTTTATAAGTTATTATAATACACCTACATAAATATTATAAATTACTAAAAACCTCTCTAATCATCTATATGGACATTTCAAACTCTTAAGATTAGACATTACCCTCCCAATTCAAAATTGACCCACATGGGTTGATCTTGTAATTTATCCTACCAATGACTCTTTTTAAAATTTAAACACTCCCATACTTGTTATGTAATTTTAGTATAAATAACATGAATGTTCACCCATTTAGATTGATATAAAAGCATTTCTAAGCCACATATTCTATCGATTATAAATTTCACTATTGAGGTACACCTTTAATATTACACATTGATCAAAACTTACCTATTATTTCCAAGTTCACTTATATTCACTTGAAGCATCCCTTAGCAAAGTCATAAGCCTATTCTATCCTAGTCAAGAAAGCATTATCAATATTTAAGCCATCTCTATAAGCAAACATGTAGTAAAAGAACATTATTTCACTAATCACTCTATATACACAATATTTTAAACTTTTATCTAATACTAACACTTTACATCTTGTAGGAACCTATCAAGACTCAATATCTCTGAGTGCATGTCCTAAGGGGTGCACCAAGAAAAGGGTGGGTAGACCTTTGGTGCTTCATAGGATTATGGTCCTTTATTACCACATTATTACCAATCTAACTAGCTCCTAAAACCATTCCCTAAGTTATTACTCCTCCCTTCCACATTCCTCTATTTTTTTCCTCTTTCCATTCCTTTTTTCCTCACCTTGATCCCCTTTTATCAGTTAGTTGTACTAGGTCCACTAGGTCAACCCTGTACAATTTTTAGCCTCTGATTACTATAAAGGGTCGACTGGGTCAACCTTATATTATTTTGGGATATTTTTATTTGATAGTTGTGTTAGCCCTTTAGCTGACCTAGCTTAGGACCTCGAGAATTATCTCCTAAAAATATATAGGGTTGACCCTATACAACCAACATATTTAGAAGGATTTAGGGTAAGATTCACCTATATATACAAGTTCATTTCCAACCATTTGAGAAGAGAGAAGTAAAGAATAATAGGTGAGAATGAACATATGCTCACAAACCATTCTACTTTAGAAGTAAATCTTAGGGTTCCATACTTTCTTTGGAGATATGGATCTTATCTTATGGATAGTCTTTTAGATGTGTAGATAGGTTATGTAACCTATATCTCATTTGTCTTTATTATCCTTACATACCATAACAATCTCTTATGAAGCACCTTGGCCAAGGGAGAGATTGAGGCTCAACAAGTTCATCTTCAAGGTAAGTATTCTTAACTTTATTTTTCCTTTATAAGAGTAGATAGATATTGTAGTTATGGTTCTCTTCTATGAATTAAGATTATGTATACATTGACATGAGTATATGTCTTCTATGCATGTTTAGTTTAGTTGTTTTGTTTTTAAGCCCCACTTTGTGCCACAAGCTTTGGTGTGCACTAAATTAGATATACTTTATTTTTATTATATTTAAGTGAAATATCAAACCTGGTACTCTTTTAGGGTTATTATGTGATTGTGTTAGACTGTAGGCTTTAGAACCCTTCTTAGCATGGTGTATTGTGATAATTTATCCCCTAATTGGGTGTATAAAATCCCCATATTGGTCATACTCCTACTTAACAAATGTATTTCCAATGGGCAATGTAGGTATGCTCTATCTTCTCTAAGCTAAGATTGATTTATAGACATGATGTATTTTTTATTCATATATTCTGGTGAACCCAATGTGAACTAACCCTTACCAAATTTGTTCACCTATTTCATTCATTTTTATCATTATTTTTATCATATACTTGTTGTATTGGGTCAAATTCATTGACATAGTTCTAATTTAAATGCACATTTTTTCAAGAATAGGATACTAAATCAACCCAGCCAACTCAATACAGTTTTCTAGACTTCTAGTTCTGACTACTAGGTTGACCCAATCGACCCTATACATTTTCAGACACCTAGTACATATTACTGGGTCAACCCAATTGACCATGTACACTTTCAGACACCCATTACAGACTTCTAGATCAGCCTAGTTGACCCTATACACTTCTAGGCATCTTGTTCAACATACTAGGTTGACCCAAATGACCTTGTAAAGTCTAGGAACTCAGCAACAGGTTTTTCCAAAGCTATATCGACCCTGTTAGTAGAATTTGCAAGCATTTTTCAAAGTTCTTAAATAGTAATCTCACCTTCTACATCTGTAATCCATCAAGGTTCCTTTATAATTTTTATATCTATTTCTTTATAGTCTTTGTTTTCATAGTTTGAAATCTTTAAAAATACCCTTGTACAATCAACTGGATCAACCTTGTTGACCCAGTTCTATATTCTATGTGTTGTTTGGATAACTAGGTTAACCTTGTTTATCTTTTGACCTTTGCTTCCATAGTACAGAGGTGACACTATAACCCTATTCTATATTTTATGCATACACTATCAATAAAAATGATATTATACCATGTTTCAAAGTTAGAATTAACTCTTATATACTAGTAATTAGCTCATATTTTCATTTATTATTGTTGATCACATAGTCTGATTAGGTGGTTTTCAATTAACCATTTAGTTTCACTATTTTCTATTTTATGCACACATGACCAAATCATAAAATCTAAACAAGCATTTTAACATTTGACTACCCAAAGCTAACCTACTTGGATTTCATCACCAAAGGGGAACTGACTTGATGTTATGTTCAATTATAAATCATGGTTAATGGTATATTTTTGATAATTACTTATCATTGTGATGTGTGAAGTGAGGAGGTAGGCCCCAATATCAAGCCTATATCATTACCACTACAAATCTCTTTCAGCCCAAACTTCTTAAAACTATCCTTAGATTGCTTTCTAGTTCCTTGATTACATCTAATTCCTTATCACATTAATTACAAACTTTATAATAATATAACAACACTTAGGATGACCACTAGTTAGCATTTACTTTTTAGTTGCTACTTTCTCTCTAATAATTATGTGTTTTATTACAAGACTTGCATTGATCAACATTGGTGCAAGGTTTGTGGTGTGTGTTCCAATTTGATCAAGTCATAATTGATCCAATTGTCTATATATTTGATTTCATCTTGCTTCAATTTTTATCTCAAACTAATTCATTTAGAACTCCCTCCTAAACATAATAAGTTGACTGGGTTGACTTAGTATCTTTTTAAACTTCGTCCTGAACATATTAAGTCGATTGGGTTGACATAATATCTTTATGAACTTCCTCTTGAACATACTAAGTCAACTAGGTCAAACTAGTATCTTTTGAACTTTCTCTTGAACATGCCACTTTGACTAGGTCGACTTATTATCTTTTTGAACTTCCTCCTAAACATGCTCAGTTGAATGGGTTGACTTAGTATCTTTCTAAACTTCCTCTTTAACATACTAAGTCAATTGGGTTAACTTAGTATCTTTCTAAACTTTGTCCTAGACATACTAAGTCGACTAGGTTGACTTTGTATCTTTTTAAACTTTCTCATTAGCATGTTAAGTCAACTAGGTCAACTTAGTACCTTTTAGACCAACCCTATGTAATACAAAGTTGACCCAGTCAACCCTATTCACTCTAGGTTGATCATGTTCCTCTTTCTAGCCAATTTTGTCCTTGTTTTTCCTCCTAACTTTTTGATATCCATTCCTGATTGGCATCATGAAGCCTCTTATCAAATTATTTATTGATAGTCTCAACCCATTTCAAATGTACATGGGTTGTTCTCTCCTACCCTACCTGTCCACCATGGAATACAACTCTTTATGGTGAAGTTCTTCATCAAAATCTTCTCAATCTCGATCCACCCAATACCATATAGTAGATCCGGAGAATCCCATTAAATAAATCCCAAACCATGACAATCATATACCTTATACAACTTTTACACCTTTTAAACCTATAATCCATAAACTCATCAACCCATCTACATCAAATGTTGAAACCTCACATTATGTTCCACCTCTTACAACCAATGTTCACAATCCTCCTGCTACACTCATAACAAGATCACCTAGCATTATAACTTCCCAACGTAACATGGTTGAAACCAAATTAAATTGATAATCTAGATGCGTTCCAATTACTCATAAACCTTGATGATAATACTATTTACACTCCTCACAAAAATGGTGACTTTGCCAAACTTCCTTCTTATTCTACCACACTTAAGATAACTAACACTATTGTTAGGAATCCTCCACCTACAAAGAATCCTCCTACCATAAACATTAACAGTCCTCTTCCTAACAACACTAATACCACACCTTCAAACCCATATATTTATATAACTCAACTTATTACATAAGTCATACAACAAATGAACATCATTCAAACAACTAACACCTCTCAAATGATGAACATGCAAAAACATTTACTACACATAACTAGTTAACCACCTCAAGTCATCACATCTCAACCAAGTCAAAACTTTGTCCCCCGTCATCTTAGAGATGTGAATGGGAATATCATCCCTCAACCTCCAATTAATAACAAAATATTTAAAGATCTTCAAAATAAACCTTTGTCCCAATTCATTTCATCCGTAGATATTGTAAACATTTCTTCATGTAATGGGACTAAGGACCCTACTATCTTTCTTAAGTCTTTTGATAATATATATAAAGAATGGGTCAAAACTAACACCTTTGCTACCACCAAAGTATTATCCAAAATCTTTGTTCGTGATGCACTTAAATGATACAACCAACTTCCTACACATTCCATCTCCCAACTACATGATTCAATCAATTCTCTAGTAAAATAATTCCAACATGATGACCTTCTTGAACAATACCTTAGCCATTTCATCAATACCAAACAACTTCCTAATAAATCTTCTCATAGTTTCATCAAAATATGGAATTTTCTCGCTCACAAAATGGACCATAACATGAATGATGATACTCTTTTAAAATTATTTGTTACTGCTCTTAAATCTCCTCTTCAATACAAAGTTCGAATCTTTTCACCTAAAACATTAGAAGAAGCCTTAAACCAAGCAAAAAGGCAAGACTTTCTTATAAATCAATTTGAAACACCTCAAACAACTACTAAAGAACCTTTCCAATAATTTTATCATAACATTGATTCATCTAAACCTCCCCAACCTCAAAATGGAGGATCTAATTGCACTAATTTTAACCCAACCCACCCACCCTTAAGTCTAGAACAACTTAAGAATAAATTCCCACCATCTAAACCCATGAGCTTTGATTCTTCCAAACCTCCTCCAAAATTGTATAATCCAGATAAATTTTATTGGTGGCATTCTACTATAGGTCATTCTCATGAGTCTTGTCATGATCTTCAATGATTTATTATTTCTTCCTTTCTTGGTCCACATTTAAATATTAAAACTCTCACCAAACAACATTTTCAAGACTATCTCTAAGCTTCTCAAATTCAATATTAAGAACCACAATCACATCAACATCAACCACCTAATGAACAAAACTCATTTGCTAATTTTTTTCAAACATAGTTGATCTTTCTTCCAACACCAATAAGGAAAGGATAGCTAACATGAACAACTTTAAACATATTATTGCATCTATTGAACCTCAACCTCTTAAGTCACATGAATCAAAAGAGCACTTAGTTTAAATGCCTACTCCAAAGCATATCATACATAGTCCTCCTTTACTTCACCATACCTCTTCTACACATCATATATCACATTCAACCTCCTTACAATATAACAGACCAACACATTTACCTATGTCTAGATGCACATATCAACCCAATACAAGTCATTTTAATGATTCAATGTTACCTCACTCCACCTCACATATTAGGGCATCTTGCAATTCCCATCCATGTATCTACTTACCCTTTGGGGTATCTTGTGATTCCCACTCTTATTCTAAAATGCATAATAATAATTGAACTCAACTTCAAGAAACCTTCTAAGACTTATAAACTTGTATTTCACATGTTCATCTTTGATATACATGTTAACATAGATTTTACTTGTCATTATTTGTCTCATATCTCTTTGTTTTCATGCACTTTACTTCTTTTAGTTTCACTTTACTATCATCAATGTTTTCCTTTTTGTTCTTTAGTTTTCTTACACATTATATTTAGCATTTATTTTTATTTTTTTGTTATATATCTCTTTTATTTTTTCTCATTTTTATGTCATCCTTTACCTTAGTAGCTTTATGATTATTTTTCCTCCCTTATTTAGCATTCACCTTATGGATTTTTCTTTTGTGAGTTACATTATAATATTGTGGATATGACCCGACACTCCTCACAAAATACCATCTTTCTACCTACCTCATTTATTTTTCACATGTTAATTTGGCACCTTCATGGGTCTCTCTTTTATGAGTTATTTTGCAAGACCATCGATAGGACCCAGATATCCTCACAAAATACCATCCTTTACTTATTTTTTCTCATTTATGTTTTTAGATTTATTTATACAACCCTTGGGTTTCTCTTTTGTAAGATAAAGTGTAAGACCATGGATAGAACCTGGTCCTCTTCATAAAATCACCATCTTGTTATTCCCTTTCTAAAAATGTTATTGATCCTTATTCTCAACTTTTTATTTTGCTTCTTTTGATATATGGAATTTGCACAACAATCTATGTTAGTATGTTTTCCTTCATTTCCCTCATTTTTATGATAAGGAATCACTTTTTTCTATCATTGTATCTCTTTTTGCTCTTTATTACATTTTTTTAAAATTTGAAATAATTCAAATTGTTCCATGTGTCATTCCTCTTGATTTCCCCTTTTTTCAATCCACATTGGATACAACAAGGTTGAAGTCAAGATAGCACTTGTATTTCACCTAGATTCACAAGACTCTTAGACCCCATGCTCTTTGAATTTCTCTCTCTTACCAACCATGTCCCAAGTATTCAAATGAAAGTCATTTTTAGTACCCATATTTGGTCTTCCAAATCCATATGGAGGAGGATTAGAAAAATCCATCAAGAAAGTTAAAAGCCAAATCATTTAAACCAAAAGGTAATGATATCTAAAAGGTAACATACAAATCTCAAATTTAACATCACATGAAAAGATGTGATTACAAGCACATCCCCTATCTCTAATCAAATCTCAAACTATATAGTTAGTCTCACATAAAGCCAAGTTCCATTGGGGTATGGTAGGCCAAGAGATTGGAATAAGGGAATTCAAAAAAACTCTATGGTGATACTTAGTTTCTCATGTAAGTACCCAATCTTCATTGTAGACTGATGAATCTGTAAGGGGTCTTGAAGAATGCAGAACACATTATATAAAGGTACATTCATTTTAATTTTAATGTATATAGCCTTCATAGGATGATATATACATTGCATTTGTTGACTTACGAATTATGTAGCTAAGAGAAGTTCTTTGGAGTCCTTAAGGTCAAAATTCCTAGTTTGACAAACATAATTTGAGTGTCTTGACTTCAATAAAGAGTTCCTCTACTTTTTTTTTAATTTTGTTCTCCCCTCCACCGATTTCATTTCCCCCTTTACTAAAAAAGTATGATTCCAAATCTATTTTCCCTCTTCTTTCCTTCTTTTTTCTTGACATCTTAAAAACATGTTAGCATTACTTTGTTTTAATTTTATCTATCCTTAGAGAAAAATAGAATGTTTGAGAAACTATGGATCGCTCTCTTGTTACCATGGCTCTACATTTCTAGACTTGCTTTGCTTTCTTTTTACCATTTATCATTTATTATACTATCATGTTGTTACAAACACCTGATTTCATACCCTTTTTTCATTATTGTGTGAGGTTGGCCTGTTACTTCTCACTCATCAATGTTGTTTCATAATTTTGTTTAGCCTTTTACCATTGATGTTTTTACCATCCTTATTGACATGTATCATTGGTTTGATTTGTTGAGTTTGTCTTTCTTACTTAATGTTTACTTGTTTGAGTTTTTTGATCTTTAGTAGCCTTGGATTTTTGGTTACCTAATTTATTCTTGTCTTTGACTTGATCATTTTGTCTAACATAGAACTTGTCACCCTAGCTTGCCAAATTTCCAAGTACATCCCATTTACATAGCATCAGTTATCTTAGATTTTTTATATTTTTTTATTTTTGCTTTTTAGTTTTATATTATTGGGTTTGTAAAAATCAATCTCTACGTCCTCCAGAATCAAAACTACAAACACAACAGACAACCATCCCATGATAAAGGTAAGTTAAGTTATGCATCATATTTACTTCTTAATTATTTCCCTTTTAGTCATTTACTTTTAGTTATTTTATGCTTTAAAATACTATAATTTTTTTTAAGATTAGCGTTATGTGGCCTTATATTTTTTTTATCGAAGCATCATCCCTTGTTGCACCTTAGTGACATGTGATGAGCTTCAAGAGGGACATATTTATACACATAATATTTATATTTTTTATCAAATACTGACGCTTTACATCTTACAAAAACCCATCGAGACTCAATCTCTCTAAGTGCACACCCTAAGGGGTGCACCGATAAAGGGGTGGGTAGACCTTTAGTGCTTTATAGGATTGTCATCCCTTATTACCAAATTATTACCAATCTGACCAGCTCCTAAAACTATTCCCTGAGTTATTACTCCTCCCTTGCACATTCTTCCAATTTTTTTCCTCTTTCTATCTCTCTTTTCTTCACCTTGATCCCCTTTCACTAATTGGTTGTACTAGGTTGATTGGGTTAACCCTATACAATTTTTAGCCTCTAATTACTATATAAGGTCGAGTGAGTTGACCTTCTACTATTTTAAGATATTTTTGCTTGAGAATTATTTTATTCCTTCAGTTGACCTAGCTTAGGACCTAGTGAATTATCTCTCAAAAACATATAGGGTTGACTGGGTCAACCTCGTACAACTAACATATTCAAAAGGATTAGGGTAAGATCCACCTATATATACATATTCATTTCCAACCATTAGAGAAGAAGGAAGTGAAGAAGAATAAGTGTGAATAAACATTTGCTTATTGACCATTCTACTTGAGAAGTAAAGCTTAGGGTTCCATACTTTCTTTGAATATATGAATCTTGACTTGTGGAGAAGTCTTTTGAATGCATAGATAGGTTGTGTAACCTAGAGTTGATTTATCTTTGTTATCCTTACACACCACAACAATCTCTTACAAAGCACCTTGGCCAAGGGAGAGATTGAAGCTCAACAAGTTCATCTTCATGGTAAGTATTCATAACTTTATTTCTCCTTTGTAAGAGTAGATGGATAATGCAGTTGTGCTTCTCTTCCATGCATAGTATTTTGCATATATTGACATGAGTATATGCCTTCAATGCATGTTTAGTCTAGCTTTTTTTTTTCTAACCTTTACTTTGTTCCACAATCTTTTGTGTGCACTAGATTAGATTTATTTTATTTTTATTAGATTTAAGTGAAATATCAAACCTATGACTCGTTTAGGGTTATTGTGTGATTGTGTTAGACAGTAGGCTTTGGAACCCTTCCTAGCATGGTGTATTGTGATAAGTGATCCCTTAATCGGGTCTAATAGATCCCCATATTGTTTATGTTCTTGCTTAACAAATGTATTCCCAATCGAAAGTGTAGGTATGCTCTATTTTCTCTGAGCCAGGATTGATTTATAGACATGATGCATTTCTGATTGCATACACATTCTAGGTGGGAGTATTATGTGGGTTTGATTCCCTCTTCAAATTACTTTAGATATATAGGCAACATTCAATCATCATGAGAATGATTGGAGATAGCTTGGCATATTACACTCTTACCCTCTCTTTTTGTAGGTTTTTAGCCATCACAAACCTTAGTCAAGTTTCAATCTTGAAGATGTTATTTATAGGTCATTTGCGCACAACTAAAGGTCAATTTTTTTACATATAGTTACATTTTAAGTAGGCTTAGGTGATTGTACTATAAATTTTTAGTTTTCATGTCCAAATCAAGATTAACCCATAGATTATTTTCAATCAATCTTAACTATTTCTAATCAGTTATGATTCAAAACAATGATATGTATTTTTTCGATTTCATGTGCATAATCAATCTAAGTTGATATCTCTAATCATCTTTCAACCATACATAATTAACCTAACAAATATAAATTATGTAAGTTTCTTTTTTATTTTCATAATTAATTTTTTTCATATAATCATTCTGTATTCATTTCAATATTTTAATTTAATCTTATAAATTGTAAATCATAACTGTTGTTACCATTTAATTCATTTTATCTTAATTAAAATTAATATCTCAATTAATTAATTTTCTTTATATAAAACACATAATAATAAATATTTTTAATATAATTTTTCACATTAAAAAATCATGACATGTTTTTACATTACCATTTTAAAATATATTTTCTACCGAGTAGTGTTTCTCCATTTCCTCTCTAATTCAAATTTGAAATCATTCATTGTTCGCTATCAATGTGCGCATTGCGTTCTCGAGGCAATTTGTGACCTCACACTACGACAAATTAAAACCTT
This sequence comes from Torreya grandis, assembly GCA_037957365.1. Lineage (NCBI taxonomy): Eukaryota > Viridiplantae > Streptophyta > Pinopsida > Cupressales > Taxaceae > Torreya > Torreya grandis. Next base: position 942,677 of record JARHVA010004601.1, read on the forward strand.
ACTTCGTTTCGACGCCACCAAATTTTCCACGAAAAATCCCAAGGGGGGCAGGTTTTAAGATAGAGAAAAGGTGTAAGAATATAGGAAAGGGGGAAAACATTTCAGGGTTTCCCATCTCATTACACCTATGTGAAACGTGGAATAGACTTGTAAGCAACGGTGAGGAGGACTAGTTTATTACTTCAAAATTTTGTAGCTGGAATCCAATGATAAGTAGTACAGGTCGGGCCATGGACATTATGAACGGTAACATCAAAAGTTATAAATAAAAGCAGAATAGAGCATTAAGTTCCAGTTATCCATATATTTCCATTTACCATCTCCCATGTACAATTAAATTCTCCAAAATCACAAAAGAACAAGAATTTAAGATGAGTTACGTTCTGGATGAAGAGCTAAATTGGCTTTCCATCCTTGTTGCGAGAGGCTGCGAGGTTCATGGCGTTCTGCATAATCAGCAAACTGCAGCTGGAACTGCATCTCACTTTGCAAACTATGTAAACCTTTCCTGCATGAAGAAATCTCTTTTTCATTCCTTCCAGTGCAAAAGAACCTGTATAGATCCAATCATCACACCACTGAGTTTAAAATATCTCTGATAAACCATTCCCACAACTCGATAAATAGAAAGCATGTGTGATTAACTATTTCAACAACTGGACAATTAAAAAGAAACGAGATATGTTAGATCTCATTTTAGTTGCGGCAGATACTTACTTGATATAACTTCTGGACTGGATAATTCCTAAACACAAAGCGGTACCTCGATGTAATAAAATTGTAGCTTGGCTTACATTCGATTCCATTTCTGGGGGTATCTGAGGCAAACGGATGAACCTATTCAGAGATACTCCAACTGTATGCATTGATCTCAGTAATTCGATGCATTCTTTATCGACGCGTTGTAGCTTTTGAATGTTGTTTATAACCGCTGCCATAACCAAGAGGCCTACCACAGCAATGTGATTTTTCCCTAATACTGTACATATATCTTGCGTTGTTGTGGCTAAATTCTGGAACTTTGTCAATGTTAACTGAGGACACCAAAATAAAAATATTATTGTAAGAGACAGTATTTTTGAAAAACTTCTGGCTAAAACCATGTAGGTTGGTTTTTATCGACTTTTAGGATCACACCTTGATGCATATCAGGGGTGTATATATATATATATATATATATATATATATAATTTATTTTATTTTTATTATTTTATTTTCTAATTTATTTATTTATTTTTTAAATATTGGTTTTTTGGTTTGGATTGTGGTCTATAATATCATAAAAGTAGCAAACATAATTTTATCCCAAAAAATAAATTCTTGAATATTATTGTAGATCTAGATCTAAATTTTGACATTTTCTTTCCCTGATTCGCATAGAGGGTTTCTCTAGTGACAAAATTTTCTTCCCCGGTTATCCACAGAAAAATGTATCAAAATTCAGTGGAGGATAAGCTCTGGGTATGAAAAATGTGTCAAAAATTGTCCTACAGTTTCGGCCCAAAGAGTCGACCCATCGAGAGGAAGAAGTGAACATTGTGCCTGCAACTGATGCCAACTTTTCTGACCACTCGTACTCATCCTGTAAAAGGTCAATTTATTCATAATTATTCAGTGTCTGCCATACTTACAATCCCAACATCGTAGATTAATGTAAATGAAAAGATACTGAACCTGGCTTTCGGCCTGATCCAAGAAGTTCTTTATTAGTTCGGCGAGCCTTCCAAATACTTCAGGTTCATCTTCATCGTCTTTTTTAGAGGATGAAAACTGTTGAAAAGTGATGCTGAAGTACAGTGCACTCAATTCTATTTTTAGATTATTAATGTAAATTTAGTTTGCATGAACAGTTTTTGTTGAGCTAAATTTAAACAATTAATTTTTAGTTAATATATTTTTAGAAAAAAATAAACCCTTAGAAAGGCTATAATTAGTTTTAGTTGATATCACATACAAATTATTAGTTAGATAAATTTAAAATGTTTTTATTAATAATTAGAAAAACATTTTTTCATGCAATTCTATTAATACATTGTAATTGACCTTTATTTTCAAGGAGGAGAATGATTCCAATAATTTGAAGAAGTATTTTTTATTTTTGCAATTCTTATTTCATCTATATTATGAATATTGCATATATTTCATTGTGATTTAGTTTCATTTAAAATTCTACATCTGGTATTAGAGTTGGTATTTTTCTTTTGGGTTAAATATTTAGTAGTTGGAATTTTGGCAAAAATTTATCATGTCAAATTCTAATTCCTTGCCCATTCCAGAATTTGATGAAAATAAGTATGATTATTGGTGTATCAAAATGATGACTTTTTTGATAGAAAAAAATTTGTGAGAGATTGCTGAATCAGGTTATGTAGAGCCAGCCAATTGGAATGCCCTTATAGCGAATGATAAAACAAATAAGAAGGAGGCTAAGAAGAAGAATGATGAAGTCTTATTTCATAATCAAATAGCGCTAGATAAGAGCCTATTTCCGAGAATTGCAAGAGCACTCTCTCTTAAAGGATGCTTGGAAGACTCTAAAAGAAGCTTACCAAGGTAGTGATCAAGTCAAAGTTGTCAAGTTACAAACATTGAAGAGAGAATTTGAGAATTTGAAGATGCAAGAATCTAAAAGTGTGAGTACCTATTGTGTCAGAGTAAAAGATGTGGTCAATAAGATGGCTACACTTGGTAAAATTGTAAACAATGAGGTTGTGATCAAAAAGGTGTTAAGGACTCTCACACCAAGGTAGAACTATGTTGCCATAATCATAGAAGAAATTAAGAATTTGTCTACCCTTCAATTTGATCATCTAGTTGGATTTTTGATGTCTCATGAAGAAAGATTGAGAGATTCATTTGGAGAAAGTGATGAGAAATTTTTTTCTTCCAAATTACAAATCACAAAGAATGAATATGTCAATAGTAGCATCAAAAGTAAGCAAGTCCAATGTAGATGTCAAAATCAGGATTACTCAAGGGAAAATAGAGGCAGAGGTGGTTTTCGAGAAAGAGGTGATTTCAGAGAAAGAGGTAGAGGCCGATTTCATAAAAGAAATATTCAGTGTTATCATTGTAACAAGTATGGTCACTTTAATTATGAGTGTAAACTAAAAGAAGGTAATAATGATAAAAGCATTCATTATGCTCAAGAAGGTGATGAGAATCCTCTAGATAATTTGTTTTTATCTTATAACAAAGCTGAAAATATTTCTAAAGATGTTTGGTATTTAGATTCGAGATGTTCTAACCACATGTCAGGGAATGAAATTTTTTTTTCTATAATGGATGGAAGTTTTAAATCCAAGATCAAGCTTGGTGATGACAAATCATTGGAGGTTGCTACAAAAGGAGCTATGGAAGTCCATACAAAAAAAGGTATGAAGAGTGTTAAAGACATTTATTACACTCCCAAGTTAAAGCATAATTTGTTGAGTGTTGGACAATTATGTGAGAAGAATTATAAAGTTAAATTTGAAAATCAACAATGTATAATTTATGATAAGAATCAAGGAAATAGGGTGGTAACAGTTGTGCCTATGACAAAGAATAGAATGTTCCCATTGAAGTTTGGTGAACATAACATGAACCTTGTCAATATGGCATATGAGGATACAAGTTGGCTGTGGTATCTTAGGTATGGCCATTTAAATTTTCATAGTTTGAAAATTCTAACCTCAAAAGCATTAGTTTCTGGTTTGCCTAAAGTTGAAGAGCACAAAGAAGTTTGTGAAGGATGCGCTAAAGGAAAACATGCAAGAGAGAAATTTCTAAAAGGCAATGCATGGAGGGCTCATTATCCACTCCAATTAGTTCATTCAGACATTTGTGGTCCTATGCAGACAAAGAGTTTGGGTAAGTCATCATATTTCATTACTTTTATTGATGATTACTCACGACAGTGTTGAGTTTATTTTTTGAAGACCAAAGGTGAAGCTCTTGAGACATTCAAGAGGTTTAGATCCTTTGTAGAAAATGACAAAGGGTACAAAATCAAATGCTTAAGGACTAATCATGGAGGAGAATTTTGTTCAAAAGTCTTTCAAGGTTATTGTGATATACATGGCATCAGAACACAACTCACCACTACATACACACCTCAATAAAATGGTGTAGCTGAAAGGAAAAATCATATAGTGGTGGAGATGGCACGAAGCATGCTACAAATAAAGGGATTAATCAATTCTTTTTAGGGAGATGTAGTTACTAAAGTAGTGTATGTTATCAATCGTATTCCCACTAGTGCACTTAACATGATGACTTCATATGAAGCTTGGTATGAGGAAAAGCCAATTGTTAATTATTTTAAATTTTTTGATTGCTTAGCCTATGTTCATGTTCCTGATCAAAAGAGGCAAAAGTTAGATCCCAAAAGTAAGTCGTGTATTTTTGTTGGATATAGTGAGGAAAGTAAGGCTTACAGGTTATATAATCTTCTCACTAATAGGCTTATTGTGTTAATAGATGTAATTTTTTATGAAGGGGAAATTTATGGTCATCAAAAAGGCCATATGGAGAACTCAAAATCTATTTTAAATGAAGTTATTATGGATGATATTGATCATGGGCAGCCCACTAATATTTTTATTCTAAGTGATACAAATCCACCAAGTAACCCCTCATCTAGTTGTTCAATTCCAAGTGTATGTCCAGATTCAAGTCCTAGTTCTACAAGGAAGGTAAGAAGATTGAGTGACATTTATCAAAGGAGTTTAAATCAAGCACATGAAGAAAATCTAAGAGGTGAGACACTGAATTTTGCTTTACTTACCAAGGCTGATTTTGAACTATCATGTTTTGAAGATGCATATACTAATGAAGTTTGGATGCAAGCAATGCAAGAAGAGATGGATTCTATTCATAGGAATGACACTTGGAAGCTTTAAAAACTTCCACATGACAAGAAAATTGGCATCAAATGGGTCTAAAAGACTAAGTGCAACAGTGATGGAAGTGTTGAAAGGCATGAGGCAAGATTAGTTGCTAAAGGCTTCACACAGAAGTATGGCACTGATTATGAAGAGACATTTGCACTAGTAGCAAGACAAGAGACCATTAGAATGTTGATTTCATTATCATATCAAAATAATTGGAGCATCCATCATATAGATGTGAAAAGTGCCTTCTTGAATGGATACTTAGAAGAAGAAGTATATGTGGAACAGCCACAAGGTTTAAGGTAGCAGTTCTATGATGAAGGATGAATTCAAAGTTTTTATGATGAATGAATTTGAGATGAAAGATTTAGGCCTCATGAAATATTTTTTAGGAATGGAGGTTTATCAAAGGAAGAATAAAAAATTTATTTATCAAAAAAATTATGCTAAAGATATGTTGAATAAATTTGATATGGTTGATTGTAAACTAGTCTCCACTCCAGTTACTCATGGAGTTGTGTTGTGTAGAGATGATGGTGCTGAAAGAGTTGATGAGAAAGCCTATAGAAGTATTGTTGGAAGCTTAATCTTTCTAACTCATACAAAACCTGATATTGCTTATTCATTTTCACTTGTTTCAAGGTACATGACAGAGCCATCATCAATATATATGAAGGCAGCCAATAGAATTTTGAGGCATGTGAAAGGCACTCTAAATTTTGGTATTCATTATTACACTTCTAAAAAGTTCAATCTTGTTATTTTTAGTGATTTTGATTGGGGAAGTAGTTTGGATGAACGAAAGTCAACATCTAGGAATTATTTTTCTTTTGGTTATGGATTTGATTACTTGGATCTCAAAGAAGCAAAGTATAGTTGCCCTTTGTTCTACAGAAGCAGAGTATGTTGCAGTCATTTCAGTAGGTACACAAGCATTATGGCTTAGAAAACTTCTTGAAGAAATTAGAGAGATTGAAGTTCAATGTACAGTTATTTTTTGTGATAAAATTAGTGCTATTAAATTGGACAAGAATCTAGTCCATCATAGTAGGATAAAAAAAATTGATTTAAAACATCATTTTATCTGGGATTTAGTGCAGAAGAAGGTAGTAGAATTGAGATACATCAACACTAAAGCACAGTTAGTAGATATCTTCACTAAGTCAGTTGCAAATGATCAATTTTTGAAACTCAAAGATCAAATTATGAGACCTCTCAGCATCAAGGGGGAGTATGTTGAAAAGTGATGCTGAAGTGCAATTCATTCAGTTCTATTTTTAGACTATTAGTGTAAATTTAGTTTGCATGAACAGTTTTTGTGGAGCTAAATCTAGACAGTTAATTTTTAGTTAATATTTTTTTAGAGAAAAATAAAGCCTTAGAAAGGCTAGAGTTAGTTTTAGTTGATATTACATGCAAATTATTATTTAGATAAATTTAAAATATTTTATTTAATAATTAGAAAAGCATGTTCACATGAAATTCTATTAATACATTGTAATTGATCTTTATTTTCAAGGAAAAGGAGAATGATTACAATAATTTGAAGAAGAAATATTTTTTATTTTTGCAATTTTTATTTCATCTGTATTATGAATATTACATATATTTCGCTGTGATTTAATTTTATTTAAAATTCTACAAAACTCAGTGGGCTGTAGAAGCTTTAGCTTGGCCTCCGCTGGTGGAACGATCGTTGTTGGTGTCCGAATACATCCCGTCAATCCACCACACCAACCAAATGATTTGTGATCCGCCGTAGCGACGATGGGGACTGGGCAAAGAATACAGCGCAATAGTGTCCCCTGAACATATAGATTTAGTAAAGTGATGTGTGCCTTGTGATGCTTCCATCTTATATTCTTTTCCCACACCCCAAGTATAAAGTGCTAAGGGCCTTGCACACGACTCAATTCGTATTTGTTGTGGATTTAAATTTCGAAGTAAACTGACTCAAATGCATTCTAATCGACAAAGTAAAATGGTTCGAATGTATTATAGTTTTACTCTCCGTGGATTAAGACGGCTTATGTAATTTGACTAATATTATATAATACTTTTACGGTTTATGTAATTCAATATAAATTTAGAAAACTACACATGCTCCATGAGGAAAAGGATTTACACGTGTTACCTCTTCAGACATTTTTTCGTACCACAAGAACGCCCAAGCTCAAATCTTTGATTCAACTGGTGTTTGATTTCTATTTTACTTGGTTGAAAAAAAAAAAGGTGGTGCACGAACGGTGTCGATTCTGTTGGAACAAAACAAATTTTCACCCTTGCATACAGGAGTTTTTAAAACGGGAATTCATCTATATATCTATTATCTCATTTTAAAAGGGAGGGAAAAAAAAAAGGAAAAAAGTCGCGGGTTGGTATTCATGGTTGGTTATTTATCCCCATATAAAATATGATTGAATATGGTTGGTTATTTCAAATGAATTTTTAAATATTTAATTAAAAGTATAATTTTATAAATTATATATTTTATACTTTTAAAATTCATACAAATAAATTACATATTTTATATTTTGAAATAGCCGTGTTTTAAATGTTTTGGATTATTACATCTGATCAATTATCATGTTAAATTATTTCTGATTAAATGTTAAATTTGTACTACTTAAATAGAGACAACGGCTACATAAAATATCAAATAAAAGAGTAATCATTATCAAAATTTTAAAATTTTATCCACCTTACTTTTAATAACGTAAGCTCTACATAATATAACATCTGATCCAAAATTGTTAATTCAAATTAAAATTTAAAACTAATCCTCCAAAATAAAGTTTATCACCAAACTTTTCTATAATTATTTAAAAAATTAAGAGTTACTAAATCTATAATTTATTAACTTAATATTATTTTTAATTGTTATCTTAATTAAAATAGTGAATTTTTTATCAATGAATTAATTGATTTATGAATTATTTGAAATAAACTTAAATATAAAATTAAAATTAAAATTATAAATATTTATTTTAATTTATTTCACATATTATTTATAATAGATCTTCAAATTTGATCTATCTTTAGTTTTTCTTTTTATTAAAATTAAAAGAATGTTTTTCAAAAATTTAATGGCTTCCCTTTAACTTAAATTTATGAAAATAGTTTTTTCATGATGACTACTCCAAAAACTTCTAGACATATTAATATATTTAATTTTTCACAAGTACTCAACGAAAACCAACTTCTCTTTTCTTTCGAGACGAATCTCAGTAACACGCTATGCAATTATTGTAGATTATATGATTCGGGATTTCAAAATGCTAACCGTTATTGCTTCAGACGGAAATACTAACAAATTAGGAAAAGCTGAAACAAAGATGCGATTACCAGAACACCGAGGTGATATTGTTCCCAAAGTGAGAGCATGGTGCATCGACGTGACCTACTGCAAGCCAGAGGTATTTATTGTAAGGTTCATTATATATATGAATGTCTAGGAATCGTAGATGCATATGTGCGGAAACTCTAGTTTTTATCCCTGTAGTTGTCATGAGAAAGGGTAGCAAATACACTTTCATTTAAAGGAAAAGAACCGCTGAACTTCAGCGGCATATTTGTGTTGTAAAAATGATCTGATAATTTTTTGACCGGGTCAGTTGTTGGGTCACCCTTTTGATAATATGTCATGATTCTGGATAACTTTGATCCCAATGGAGCATTAACATCAGAATTCATGAGGAAATGGTAGTGTACTGATAATCATATCTTCCAAAAGGCCAAAGGGAGTCTCAATTGAAATAAAATTGTAAGATTTCATTTGGATGCCCTCTCCGTGCAATATGGATCGAGGTAATGGAAAAGTTGATAGGAGAGGCCAAGAAATATTGCCATGTGATGAGCTAGCTCAAAGGCCCAATATGATGGCAATTTTTTTTAAGAAGGTATTGTTGAGAAAGTTTAGAAGTTATTTTTTTGGTCTATACTCTTATATATATATATATATATATATATATAAAAAAGAAAAAATTTAAATATTTTATTAAAATAAATATTTAAATATATATATATATATATAATATTTGATTAAATACAAATTTAGTTGGTAACCAAAAAAAAAATAGGAGAATTCATGTAAATGTTCAGCCTCAAATTACTTTCCACCTCTCAAAAGCTTTTTTCTAAACAAAGGTTGTTACATATTTTAATCCCTAGATATATTTTTAGCAGGTTTTAATTTTTTAATAGTGCATGGACTCGTTCTGAGTAAAATTATAGAGACAATAGCCTTTAGCGTAGGAACCCTCCGTTAGAATATTAAGAACGTAAAAATACCATAGTAATTTTGTACACTATTTTTTATGCGGTTTTGTGCACGAGTGTTTAAAACACTACACCAACCATATTAAATGGAGATAGATAATCTAAGCACGATATCAGTAGGGTAAAAAATTAAGTAAATACCTTTACTTGTCCAAAGAATTAATGGAGAAAGAAATTACATTAGTAAAAACTATAATTGAAAGGGGAAATATAGGTGTGTAATTGAAACCTAACAAAGACTTAATGTAGAGAAAAAGAATTTGAAGTAGAGTAGAATATTATCTTAAAAGTAGAGAGTGACCAAAATCGTACAACACAATAGCAAAATGTGAGAGACAATCCTCCCAAAAGTGCTCAATCTGATGCCAAAATCATTGTGTAGATCATTATGGCCTGAAACTTTATACAACCCTTCATTAGTAGTTGAAGCCTTGAGACCTCTCTTATATATGTGAGTTGATGTACAAAAATATCAAAATTAATTATCCTTTGATTGATCTCAAGTCCACAATAAGAAGACATAAAAACAAGATTTTTGGTTGAGCTACGTACCTAAGTTAGCACCCATCTTGTCATTACAACAGATATACAGTTTGACACTCAACACTAATGCATGCCAACAATAAAAACATATGTATGTCTAATTCCTACCCTTATTCCAATGAGACATGCATTTATAAAATAATATGATAAAATATTGTACTAATACAATCATGATTTTGGTAAAAGTATGCAGGAAAAAAAATCAAAAGATAAAGAGCGTTAGGATCTAACAGCTCCTAAGAGCACAATTGATTACCTTTGTATAAGCAACTAAACATGAAATTAAACCAGAATTAACAAGTAACTAGAATTCAGAAATAGCATAGAATATGAGAGACAATACAATCTTGTATTAATACTCATCTAGAAAGAAATACAATGAAGATGTCACACTCTTCCCACACCTCTAGGGCATACAATAATTATCCTTCAAGAGTTCACTCTCTCAATTACGGTCACAACAAACAACTCAAACACAGAGTTGTTGTTCACCTCCACCAGTTAGTAACAATACTACCAGTCCACCAAGTACTCAACGTACTCCAAGTAGATCTCTCTGATCTTGCACAACTTGCAAATCAAATGAGACAATACTTACCATGTAGATCTTACCTGATCTTGCAACAACCTGTAGATCAACTAATCTTACAATTGGAAGGATCTCTTCCTTGTCTTTAATTACAATACATGCCCATGGGTCTATTAAATAGATCCCATACAAATAATAATTAGAAACACAGACTCAAGACTCAAACTAGTCTTTACATGCAAACACTCAGACCTCCTAGAATAGACCAAGTCTAATTCTAGAAACACATGCAAACTCATGCATGCACACACAGGTGATTGATGTTGGTTCCTGTCTGTATGGGGATGATCGACATCGGCTGATCCCTGACTGATGTCAGTTACTCTGAAACTAGATATGACTGACGTCGATTGATCAGACCGATGTCGATTGCTCTGCCACTCAGGAACCTCCTCCATTGTTTGCTTCAGTGAAGCTTTTAGCTCTACAACTTAACAATCTCTCACTTGGAGATAAATAGCTACACCTATACCTATACAGCAACATCCTCTAATTTTGTTTCCTGACTTGTATCCCTCTTCAAGTTCAGTTTTAAAGACCAAAAGAAGTTTGAATGAAAATTCAACTTCTCCTTTGTTCCCAGCTTGTTAACATACCTGCAGGGTTCTCATCCTTGCTAGTCACCATGACTGCAACAACCTTTTGCATCTCTGAAATCTAGCTAACCGCCATACCACCAATAGTGAACACATGTCCTGTGGTGCTTCTCCTGTCATCCAAGTAACCTGCCATATCCACATCTACATACCCATGTAGAGAAGTGCTTGACCCTGCATAGCATGTATACCTACTACTGGTCCCTTTCAGATACCTGAGAATCTAATGAACTGCTTTCTAGTGCTTCTTTCCCATATTGGCTACAAACTTGCTGACAACTCTCACTGCTTGGGTAATCTTAGGTCTAGTACACATGTACTCAACCTCATCATGTGATTTGGGACACTGTTCTGTGAACTGTCCATCTATAGGTGTGCTAACCGGTTCTGCATCTTGAATCTTGAACCTCACCACTACTTTATTCACACAATCATCTGGAGATAAAATCAACTTGTGATCCTCCCTGTCTCTAGAAATACTCATGCCAAAGAATTTCTTTGTTTCTTCCAAATCCTTCATGGCACACCTCTAAACTAACTTTACCTTTAGCTTAGCAATCTCTTGCATATGTGACCCTGCAACAAGCATATACACTACATACAGTAACAGGATAATGTAGCTAATATTATTCAACTTGGTAAAGAAAACACAATGGTCACATTGACATTGACTAAAGCCATGCTTTGTCATACACCTGTCAAACCTTAAACACCATTGTCCTATAGCCTGCTCAAGACCATATAACCTGACCTTCTGTCTCACGTGTCCATTCTCTCCTTTCTTTAACCTGGGAATCCATTCATCTTTTAGTGCTTTTTTCTTAGCTGGCAACTCTACCAAATCTCTCATTTGGTTCTCCTCCAAGGAATCACATTCCTCATTCATGCCATGCTCCTACTGTTTCCTAGATTCTACCTGCATTGCCTCTTTAAAACTTCATAGTTCTTGACCATCAGTGAGTAACAAGTAGTGTAAAGAATGGAAATAATGAATTTGAGGCTTACTTACCCTTTCAGTCTTCTAGATGGGCATTTGAGACTCTTTGATAGCTTGTTATCTACCCAAAATCTATCTCAGTGACTGATGTCAGTCACCCCTCAGTCTGCACCCGATCGATGTCAGTTCTATGCGATAGAGCTGACTGCCAACGTCAGTTCACTGACCGATGTCAGTGTCCACCTAATCACTGATGCTGGTTCTATGACTGACGTCGGTGTCCACTTGGTCGTTGATGTCGATAACAAGCCTGCCTGACACCACCAACTCTAATCTACACATGACCGACATCGGTACCTACCTATTCGACGTCAGTTCTCACCTGATCGACGTTGGTAACTGTGTTTTCCTGTGAGTGATGACTTTTAATCATGAGCTTACTTTAGATCAAAACCTTGTCCAAATCAACCTTGCTCTGCTCAAAATTATCTAGCCCCTTGAGCTAATCTTTATCTGTCATCTCCTCCTTGAAAACCAAGGCTTTCTTGTTCTTGTCAAAAACATCAGATTTTCTCTTTATGCAATACTATGATCCTCTAGTAGAAGCTACCACCTTCTTTGTTGACCTAGTTTCAAGAAACCTCACTTTCTTTTGTTGCTTATAGAAATCTTGATCCATGCTTTTCAAACCTAAAAGCTTACCTTTTGACTCAAGAACATGCATCCCTTAATTATTCATATGACCAAGCCTACAGAGCCACATCTTTGAATCTACAGCTGAAGTAGATAAACCAAAAGGAAAATAAGTAATACAAGTAGATAGATAAAGAGTACCTACTCTTTTTACCTCTTGCTAAAACAAGTGCACCCTTGAAAACTTTTCAAGAGTCCACAGTGAGAGTTATTATGCATCCCTCATCACCCAAATTTCCTACAAAAATCAAGTTCTGCTTCAGGATTGGGACATGCATGACATCCTTTAACACCCATGTGTTGCCCGTCTACAATTTCAGCTGCACTTTTCCTTTTCCAACCATTTGACAAGGCTTACCATCCCCTAAATAAATCTTTCCAAAGTCTCCATGGACATAATCATGAAAAAATTCTCTATTTGGGGTTGCATGAAAAGAGGCACTAGAATCTAAAACCCAAGATTCTATTTTATCCAAGGAACATACCAGAGCATCATGTGCAACAATACTTACAACATCTACTTCTTCATTTCCTTCATGCTGATCTGCTTTCACCCAGCAATCTTTCTTTACATGCCCTTTCTTTCCACAATTCTAGCAGATTACACTGCCATGTCTGGATTTGGATCTCCTGCCTATCTTTGACCTTGATCTCCCTTGCTTACTCTTCTCTCTTTGCCTTCCCCTTCTTTCAACACTTAAAGCATTCCTTGATGATTCACATGTGCTTTTCCTGCGAATTTCTTCATTCAAGATTACACTAACAACATCATCCACTTTCAAGATATTTGAAGTAGACGTAGTATTACTTACTGCCATTACCAAGCTATCCCAACTTTTAGGTAAAGAGCATAAGATTAAGAGAGCCTTAATTTCATCATCAAAAACAATATTTATTGAATTTAACTTGTTTACCAAACCATGGAAATCACTAAGATGACTATGTACAGATCCACCTTCCAACATTTGCAAATTAAATAATTGCTTCATAAGAAATACCTTATTCGAAGCTGAGGTTTTTTCATATAAATTTGCCAAGATTCCATTAACTCAACTGTTGGCTTTGCATGTGACAAGTTGGAAATCACAGACGATGCAAGGCTCAACCTTATAGATCCCAGAGCCTTTCGATCAAGAACCTTCCATTCTTCATCTTTCATATATGTGGGCTTGCATGCAACCCCACCCAATGGTAAGTACAAATCTTTTTGATATAGATAATCTTCTATCTGCATCCTCCATAATTGATAATTCTTAGCATTGAATTTCTCCATTCTTAACTTACTTTCTTCTACCATTACTATACTCCCACTCAAACAAAAACTCTTGTGAGTGACTTGTAATCAACAAACACTTAACACACTCTAAAACCAAGGTTTTAGTGAACCTATCCAAAGCTTTGATACCACTTTTTATGATCTAATAGCTCCTAAGAGCATAATTGATTACCTTTGTATAAGCAACTAAACATGAAATTAAACCAGAATTAACTAGAATTTAGAAATAGCACAGAATATGAGAAATAATACAATCTTGTATTAATACTCATCCAAAAGGAAATACAATGAAGATACCACACTCTTTCTACACCTCTAGGGCTCCCACACCTCTAGGGCATACAATAATTATCCTTCAAGAGTTCACTTTCTCAATTACGGTCACAACAAACAACTCAAACACATAGTTGTTGTTCACCTCCACCAATTAGTAACAATACTGCCAGTCCACCAAGTACTCAATGTACTCCAAGTAGATCTCTCTGATCTTGCACAACATACAAATCAAATGAGATAATACTTACCATGTAGATCTTACCTGATCTTGCAACAACCTGCAGATCAACTGATCTTACAATTGGAAGGATCTCTTCCTTGTCCTTAATTACAATACATGCCCATGGGTCTATTAAATAGATCCCATACAAACAATAATTAGAAACATAGACTCAAGACTCAAACTAGTATTTACATGCAAACACTCGGACCTCCTAGAATAGACCAAGTCTAATTCTGGAAATGCATGCAAACTCATGCACGCACACATAGGTGGTCGACGTCGGTTCCTGTCTGTCTAGGGATAACTGACGTCGGTCGATCCCTGACTGATGTCGGTTTCTCTAAAACTAGATATGACTGATGTCGGTTGATCAGACCGATGTTGGTTGCTCTGCCACTCAGCAACCTCCTCCATTGTTTGCATCAGTGAATCTTTTAGCTCCATAACTTAACAAAGAGTGCAATGAGGGTAGAATGATGTGTGAGCTCCTATATAAATCTTGATAGCTTATGATATTATAAAATAGCTTAGGGTAAATTATATATAGGATCCTTTGAATTCAAATTGGGACACATTCAATCACAGGTTGAGCATGGAAAAGTGTGAAATTCTAAAATCAAAGAACAAGAAAAAATGTCATAATCAAAAAAAATACCCACAATTGAAATCAACAAAATCATATGGCATGATGGTGGTCATTACCACTTTTGACCCATACAAATCCATTTAAGGTGACCAAAACTCATAAGGAAAATATCAGTGAATCTTCATGGATGAGTGTGTTTGAGTATTATGAGTCAAACAAATGACAAATTTAAAGGCATTCATGGGAAAAGTATGATAATAAAATAATATGAAGAGTCCAATGTGAATGGAAATTACACTAATAAGAGATTATTGTAACTCAATTATTCAAATGTATGAAATCATGATAAAAACATTGTTACTACAATACTTGTATCAAAATTAAGTGTCTACATAATGCCCCACTTTAATGTGTGTGTTCACATAAAGTAAAGTATAATGAAAATGGGTGGATACTATTTTTGTTGTAGTCACATTACTACCTATAAAATGTTATAATAAAATTATTGAACCACTAAAATAGAATCAGATCATTAGATTAAAATGTAATTGAAATAAGAGTATATTAATGATTTATATGGCTAGGCTAGTTCAAGGGGGAAACCTCCACAACCTTATAATGAGAAAAAATATATATAGAATGTGATGATCAAATACTAACCACTACCTCCTATAAATACCCTAGTTATATTATGAAGACTCCCTAGGTAGACCCTATTAGCAATATGAAGCTATATAAATGACCATATGTCTAAATTAAAGGTGATTTTTGCCACAAGATGGTCATAGATATCTAAAAAAACATTAAGGACTAAGGGCACAACGTTCTCCTCTCCTTCACAAAAATGTTTCCCTCAACATTGACAATCATTGGAGGCTTCTACAAGAATGCTTGATATCCCATTTTGCATCTCCATTGGTAAAACTCTTCTACTTTATTATATACTCATTAATAATCAATCATATCTTTATTATATACTCATTAATCATCATCTCATTCATCCTCTTAATACATGTTTGAAGGATTTACTCAGGTTAAAAAAAGATAGTGTCTTCCTCATAAAGCTATTGTAACTCAATCTACGCTAACATGCTTTGACTAATGCCATTCTTCAAGAAACATGGGAGACTTGATATATTTTTGTTGACTAAAGTAACTCTATTTTTTATACTACAATCCAATATTTTGCAAGACTTGATAAGTTCTATAATACATAAGTGAATTCTTGTTATCCTTCTTATATTGTTACAAGTAAATTTTATTGTATGGTTATAATTGTATAAAAACCTAATCTTCAACATTAAAATATCATTTACTAAAGTGTTGGTCAAATTCCTAAATAATGAAGCTTTGATCAAATTGAAACATCATGTGGTGTTGTGGCATTTCCAAGTTGATGTAGTTGTGGTTAGGGTTATCAGTTAAAAGATGTCTTAGATCATGCATCCCTCATGATACATAAAAACATATGCAATTTAAATTCAACAACAACAATTTATATCTCTATTATATTTCAACAAGGAAATATAATAGGCATAATGATAAAAATGACACTAAAAAATCATAATGAGATGTATTAAGACATCATATATGTATATATTAGCTTTCTAACTCACAATATTTTCAAGTATAGTTATCTCAGAATAGATCTCTAGTATCTAATTTTCAAATCAAAATCTTATACCCTTAATTGGATAACAAATGTATTTCAAGGTATATCCCCCAAAATCCCCTTAGCAAAAGTGCAGGGGTGTGCTTATTAGACACGAGACCCCATAACTACATGATATTAATTTACCCCACTAAAAAAATTAACATGCATCAATGTGCCACAAATAGTAAATGTCTTTCACAGTTCCAAGGCACAATATCACATTATAATTTTATGTATCACAAATAGATCAAAAATAATATTAAATGAATCCTTATCATCTTCAATCAATGTTGGGAATAAATGAAAAAAATCAACAATAACTCCTTCCATATCATATCACATGATACATGTGCCCAAATAAACTGCACATAAATAATTTTTCAAGAAGTCATAAGACTTTATAACCCATAATTACCATGAAAATACTTTGTGCCATGATCCTCATATATGCTAAAGAATAATACCATACTTTATATTAATTTTTAAAAATTTAATTTAATATAATGCATGGCCTACGTAGTAAATATCCAACTCCTCTAAGAAGTATCATCAAATCAGTCCATTTTGTACTGAAGAACCAACTCTAGCTAAAAATTTTTTGCTCAATAGATATCATATACTAATGGAGATGTGTTTTAAACTATATGTACATACTAGGATTAATCTACACCTATCCTATCTCAATAAAATAAAACATTCATGAAGGATAATCAAATACATCCTATGGATACTTTGATTATAAGGATCAAAGTGAAATCAAGATCTAGAATAGAATTTCTTGTGTTGTAAATGCCACTAGGAAAGGGTCCAACTCCTATGCCTATGACACAAGAGCTATATCTTTGGCTATGTCATAATGAAATTAAAATACCACAAATAAGTAATGTAAATAAGTGTGTAAATAAAGTTAATTAAACTAAAGGGTAAGGGTTAAAATGATCATGAGGGGTAAGGTGTCATGGTCAAAAAATGGGGATAAAAGAAAACTAAATTGGAATATGACAATTCTAAGCATTCCTATATTCCAACTTATTTGGAATAGATAGAAATTAGACAAGGAAGCACACATGTTCAATCACTAAGCAATAAGTAACATATATCTACTAAGTAAATAAAATAAAGAGCTTGTTGGGATATAAATACTTACCTTGATGGGGACCCATCGAACCTAAATCTCCCCCTTGCTTAAGTGGGGATTTACAAGAGATTTTGTGGTTATGAAGAATTAAAAGAATGGAAAAAGGACTCTAGACCAATAAATTTCCTCTTAATGGATCTCCAAGGCTACCAAAAGATAAGATCTTCTTAAGAGAAGATTCTAGGCCACTAACTCCTCCAAATATGACTTAGAGAAGAAGTGAGAGAGAAATCAGACCTAATATAGTGCTTTACACATTTTTTGGAATGAGATATGACCCCTATATATATTTTTAAAATGCCTAAAACCAAACCCTAATATGAGACAATAATATCAGCTAGATCGATAAAGGTAAAAGGAATAAATTGACACAAAATAATGTTATTCAATATGATATACTAAAAATTATAGAAGATAAACTCATAATTTCATCATGTTGGTTGATAAAATACAAGAGGGAAAATGTACTAAATGGACTATATCAGCTAGGATGGTATTATAAGATACATGCAACCTAACACAATTTGCATATGATAAGATTGGAGGAGGTAAGTAATCAAGATTGTATGATAATGCTAAAATGGATAGTATGAATGATATGATAATGGCGTTGATAACAACATCTCTCAAAAAGTACCATGAACCTACCCACCTCTTTCATGATGTACCCTTTAAGACATGCACTCAGGGAGATTTAATCTTGATAAGTCGCTACAAGAGAAAGCATCAGTAGATGATAAAATTAAAAAAATATTATGTGTATACATATGCCCCACCTAAATCTCATCATGTGTCACAATAGTGTAATATGGGATGATGTTTTAGGAAAGAACATAACAACATAAAATTAAGTTAACTCAAAATGAAATACTTAAATAAAATTGAAATTAAATGAAATGAAATAGGATTGAAATAGTACCTTCATTTACATTACTGATTGTTGAAGAGTTTGCATGTGTATTATATGGAGGAAGGCACCCAGTGTTCAGAACAAGAGGCAAACCTGAAAAATAAGATAAAATTCCATTTTTATGAAAAAATATTCTATTAGCACCTAAAATTTATCTAACTCACAAGGATTCTAAGGATTATTTTGAATAGTGAAAAGGACTTGTGGAAACAATTATATGTGTGAAAAAAATCTCAAGGTAAATAATTTAAAGCTAAAAATTGAAAATTTTACTGTAAAAGGGTTAAAACTATTCATTTGCACAAATATTATTTTTGAAAAACTAGAGCTTTGACTATCCAAATTTAGCAAACTAAGAGATTATGTCTCACGAGCAAGGAGGAAAACACAGTGGAGGACACATCATCATTGTAACCAAAGTCATACAATATGGAGTGCATTGATTGTTCATTTTGTCATTTTTGGATAAAATGAACTAGATTAGAAAATTAGGTGTTGGTAAAATCCATGTAATAGATTTTCCCCCATCAAACTCAATAATGAAGCTAACATTAACGAAAATATATGATTAGGTAACAAAAATTTGAAAACTAGACCAATGGCATTTATTAAGACCAAGGGACAAATCATCATGTTCACTTGACTACATCAGTCAGGCCGATGTAGTTTTGAATATTGGGGAAATTTTCTTGGCCAATAACATATCAATTAGCTAATGTATTTGAAATTAATAGAGGGTAATGCCATTTGGCCTAGCCGATGTAATATAAAAATAGCCAAATCACTAATGTCTTAGGGTATGGTCGATGGCATCAAAAATAAATTATGCCAATGCAGTATATAAGATGGCCAATATAATATAAATGAGGAAGCATGGCTGATATAGTGTTGTAAGGCTAATGCAATAGGATTGATATAGTAGTACTAGGTTGACGTAGTAGGATGGAAGAAGAATGGTCGATGCAATGGAAAAAGGAAGAAAAATGTATATTTTCTATTTTGTATTGATTTTAAGCATGTCTATTATATTTCTAGATCAAAAATATAATTATGATTTTTTGTTTGATATTTTATAAAGGTAACAAATATTGTGGAGGATTTCATACGTGATATGGATATTGGATCTACTAGAGAGACTATCGGTGGTGGATCGAGCTCAATTGAAAACACTCAGATTTGTTGGCATCATGGAGATATGTTAGGTGTTTTTCAATAAGGATTTGACACAATGTTCCTCAAAGTATGTTAATACTGATGAACACATTTAGATGAGTAGTGGATGTGGATACCATATAGGTGCCTATTAAGCTATAAGATGCTCATGCAATCCTAGGGTTACCTATCATGTGTACACAAGTGGTGTACAACACCCCATACATAATGGATGATGGACAAGAGCTATCCTTATGGTCTATATGATCTAACATGTATGATAGGTGAGGGATTATCATATGGTTATTTGAGGTATACATATTAGGTGTTTCATACAGCCATAATTCCTTGATAAAACTTATGACATTGTATGTACTCTATCATAAGTTGGATGGGGCCATTTATATGCTAATTATTACCTTGTAACACTTGATGTCAAAGCAGAGTACACTATATGATCTAGGATTAGTCATATGGGTGCAACTAGGCATGACTTCTAAAACATGTTGAGTAAAATCCATCAAATATGAGGTTGATTATACTATTCCAAGGTTATATATAATAAAGGTTACCCGTGTATAAACTAGTGGGGATACCTCATGCTATATATGATTCCCTCCCATGAGTGAGGAGGTTGGTATAAGGCCATGTGGTCCAAGGTGTCCCACACACACTTATTTTAGGGACTGTATAGTAGGATTAGATCGTATACACATCGTACTAGGTTAATGTAAATGCATGGCCATCATGGCCAACTATGATACATGTGTAGGGACAAAGTTAGATCATTGGGAACTAAAATTGGTGGGTAGAGTTTTACCCATGTGATCACATCCTAGGACATTCAGACTAGCATAATTAGAAACTATTTTGGTGGTCTTAACATTTTGTACCCACCATGATAGAGAGCCATGAGGCATTAAATGGGAAGAATTGTTAGTTTTAGTACCCATAATGAGGCCTCAATGACCTAGAGTGGAGAGATGATGATAGAAATGATAGTGGATAGCACATATAAATAAAGGAGGTGGGAAACTAGAGGTAGAACCTCAGTGATAATAGGGAGATCCTGATGCAAGTTAAGATGATAGCTAGACTATAGAGTGGCAAGTATTTAGACTATCTCATTGAGTTATAATGTTTCAACCAAGGAGATACAATGGATTCTCACCACAATGAATCCATGATAACCTTTATGCAATATATGGTCAATGTGATGGCACCACTATTTATAAGTAAAATGTATTAACTATTTTTCTATCACTTTCATTTCCTATATATATATATATATATATATATATATATATATATATATATATATATATATATATTGCTAGATTATAGTAATATAGTACTAATTATTATATATATGTGAGATATGATGTTATTTTGGTTTGCATTTTATAGATGCAATGGCAAAGGAGACATGGTGGACTCTGGCAGAGACTTCCCACCATGATATTTTATATCTCATTATTCCTTGGCACAACACCATAAAGATGTAAGATCATTTGGCCTTGATAGATAGAGCACAAATTAGATAGTTTATATTGTTTAGAGATCATGCCAAGGAGTTATACATATGATATTATGATGTTGATTAGGATATAATACCAACAAGGGTATTAGTAGGAGAGGAGGAAGCATGGAAAACTCTATCCATTGAGAGAACTATGCACATGTATATAGCAGGGTAGGTGTCATCACTATAGGTGTAGGTTGATAACATGTAGGGTTAGATCCAAACACTATAGTCATGAACACAAACTCTACAATAGAGTCTACATAGGCTAAGATATGGGGTATCTATGGAAAACATGGGTGTAGATGATATTTTATTATTATGTATAACCTTAGTCTTGTACACTTGGAAAACTCATGACCTTGGTTGTTCCTCTTAGTTATATACATGCCTTACTTTTGTAAGCCTCACTTATACTCTATCTTGTGTCCATTGGCCTATCTCTTAGTTCAACTAGCCATACATTAATGAGACAGAAAACCTATATTACCTAGAATGCTTAACATGTACTTATCTTACACCTCTACAATTTTTAAGCCTATACTTGCTTTCCTTCTCCCTAGACATTAACATCTGGGTCAGACATTAATGTCAATGTTACTTTCTTGGTCCTAAGCAAGTGTACAATGCCCTAAAATTCATCCAATTTTCAAATTAAACATATGTAAAGGTTCGAAGAAGTGATTTAATGCAAGTCATATCCTGATAATATTGGTATAAATATAGTATCAACCCTCATTCACTCCTTACCTAGAAAATACCAAAGAGACTAAGGTAGTTATCAAATAGTACTTTACTAAGCACTCGATTGATCAAATATTACCTATTTCCACACCAATCATACATAAAACACATATATAGGTCTAAAGTACTAAAGGAACAGTTATAAGGTCATAGTTATCAAGTTAGAAGCTAGGTCAATGTTGTACTTGATTTACACATTTCATGATTCACACACAAGCCAACATATAGGGGATAACTACATGAGTTTTAGTCCCTCTTCTATAGTTTTGGTTATATAGGTAGTGCCATTTGATAGTAGGGTCATTACAGATTACCTTGACACTATGTTCCAACTAACCCATTTTTCCCCAAGGTCACATTGAAGGTACAAAGCTAGGGTTTGGCCATTTCACCAGGAATGACAATCCATGACCTAGATCTAAATGCACAAGAGTGAAGGTAAATTCAAACCTAGAAGCATCTAGGTGTTCACATCTTATTTTAGTACATATTCCATATGGGACACTAGCATCGAACTCAAATGCTAACATCGATGCAACTATCTTAAGATGATGTAAGTGTTCAAAGAACTAGAGTGACTAGATCTACAATATGATAATTGATCTAGAACCGTATTCCTACCTGATTTCTACCTATTCCATATCCAACATTATTTATCATTATAAATAATTAATTACTCTCTTTTATGCCATTTATATATATAACATAGTTATACTTTCCATTAATAACCTATCTCAGTTTAATAAATTTAGCATATTTTACATCTAAGTTTAACACATTAATTGGCCTATTATATATATTATATTCACCATTTTGCCTTATCATTACCATATCCTTAACCCTAACCACTAAATATGATCCACAGCTAAATTTGCGTTAAACATCTCATGAACCTGATCATTGAACATCAAACCCTAGCCTAACTAGGGTGTTTTGACTTCTACTCCTTTTGTTGATCCTTGATTGATAAACCTTGTAATCACATTTGCCATGAACACATCTATAAATTATTTCATTTTCCAATACCTTATAATTTTTATAGTTTTATAAATTATTTATGTGGTTACTGCCATCTAATCTATACCCGATTCACAATCTGCATTCTGGCATATTCTTTCTTTTTTTAATGTTTATAATGAGGTTTCACCTGTTACTATAAAGTGCCAACAGGAATTTATGAGGAAATAATTTGACCCATGCCATATTCCTACCCCATACAAGGATAGTATTGCTCAATCTTCCCTCTTGGACTTATTACACTGATCATCCCATTACAAAGATGTCCTTTTGGATGTCTTGCATATAACTATGATGCCTTGTAATGTGGATCCACCATATGTGGCTTCTATTTTAAACTCCATAAAATGGAATGATCATAATATATCCTTTAAAAAATATTAATTACCACTGTAACATCTTATAAATAGTTGTTTTGCACTCTACATACAAGTGTATGTTTTCCATAAAATGGTAAAATGATTTCTTGTGGACAATAGTTTCAGACTCAACATTTATAGCATATATTTTCTCTCCCTAATTAGAATCATCACTTCACATTTATATCCATATAATATTATCATCAAGTTATTTGATAAGATTTCATGACAAGTGTTGGGGTAAATAACACTTAATATTACTATAGGTCCCTGTACCTTAACTACTTTGTGTCAAATTTTGCCAAATGACTTAAATTATAAAATTATCTTGGGAAGGCCTTGGATACATGATATGTACATGGTTCCCTCTAATTTTCACACATTATTAAAATTCAAACATCAATATTTCATTTACACTTTTCCTAGTCCATTCAAACATTGTGCAATGATAAATAAAACAAATAATATTGCACCATAAAATTATAATCTAGATTTTAGTTATCATTTTTTTTAAATATGGATACAAAGTAAATGGGCTAGGTAAACATGATCAAAGCATCACTCATCATATTTCTCCTCCAAACCATAATATTCATTAGGGTTTTTTTTAATAAAAAATTGCAAGTCATAAACATATCCCACACCACACAATTTATTTTCAAAAAGCTAGAACAAAAAGTTTGAATATTTATACAACTAATCTACCAGTGGTTAACCCTAATCTTATTGATGAGTGTGTTTCACCAAAAATTTAGACACTATATTAATTCTCTAATGATAAATCCTTGGTAGATTATTTGGGGGTATACAAGGATCTCGCTCCCTTCTATCATAGGAATAGGTTTCCTCATGCCACTTTTGTTGTGCAAGAGATGATACTAATGTACAACATGATACATCACATATTATTCCCATGGTACCATTTATTAAATATAAATCCACTTTACTAAATGAATAAATTTTCCAATATGACTATGAAACAAATAAGGACCCTCAACTAGTTCTATTGGCTACAATTATGCATGAGGATGAAAGAAAAACCTATCAATAGGTCCTTCATGACTTTCCTAAACTCTTTTCTTTTACTTATTTGGATATTCCTATAATTAATCCATTGGTGTCAATGCATAACATATATATATATATATATATATATATATATATATATATATGTAAAACTAGTTAAATAAAATATTCACAAAATGCATCCCACAGTAGTGTTATTGGTAAAATTAGAAATTAAGAATATTTTAGATGTTCAATTTATATGCACTATCATCCATTCTAAATGGATTTCCAACATTATACCCATAAAAAAACCTAATTATGGCTTGCACTAATGACTGAATACCAAGAGTTAAACAAGGCTTATCAAAAAGATGATTTTCCTTTACCTATTATCAACATGATTGTCGATGCTACAATGGGATATGAGACATTTTAATTTATGCCCATATTCATAGGATAAAACCAAATTAAAATTAACCTCATTGATTAATAAAAAAATGTCCTTTACTACTCCATGGGGTAAATTTTGCTATAAAGTCATGTCTTTTAGGCTAAATAACATATCAACCACATATCAAAGGGCCATGACTCATATATTCCATGATTTTATACACAAAATTGTTGAGGATTATGTTGTTGATTTACTTGCCAAATCTAAATGTCATCAAGAACATGTTACATATTTATGACAAATATTTGAATGCTTGCATATATTCAATGTTTGATTAAATCCAAAAAGTGTGTTTTTGGTGTTTCATCTAGAAAACTCCTTGGATATATTATCTCTCAGTGAGGCATCGAGATGGATCCAAAAAAGGTAAAATCCATTATCAAAATCCCACCACCAACCAATCTCAAATAATTGTGATCCTTGTAGGGCTGAAATTAGGCTATTAGATGCTTCATAGCTCAATTGACTGACAAAGCAATCCTTTCACATGTTTTCTAAATAAATAAACCAAATTTATATGGGACAACATGTGTCAACAACTCTTTGATCAAATAAAAATATATTTGTAAAACCCACTAGTAATCATGCATCCTATTATAGATAGACCATTACTTATTTATATTTCATCTACTCATAAGGCCCTTGAGGTCTTATTAGCACAATACGATGATGACTATAAAGAGCATGCAATATATTACATCATTTGTTATCTAGTTGATTATTAATGAAAATATTTTACAATGGAAATATTATGTTTAGGCTTGGTTTTTACTAATCAAAAGCTACGACATTACTTACTCAATACTGAGGTTCATGTCATGTCATTGGATTGCATTTCTTTATGAATAAAACACACCTTACTGACCACATAGAAAATGGGAGATGCCTCACAAAGTTTGATCTAAAATTTTTACCTAAAATCTAATAAAAGGTCAAGTCATAGCTGACCAATTGGTTGTGGATCCTTTACCAGACTCTTTTCGACTCATAAAGGCTTTTTGAGATGATTTTGAGGCATATAATATATCTTCCACTCCATGGACAATGTTTTTTGATGGATTAAAATGTCAAACAAGAGCAGTTACTAGAATTGTATTTTATACTCCTAAAGGAGAATACATGTCATTCTCTTACAAATTAACTTTTTATTACACCAATAATATAGCTTAATATGAGGCCTTGATCATCGGACTATCCATAACACACAAGTTAGATATAAAAGACATCCAAGTTTTTGGTGATTCTAAGTTGATTTCTAATAAAGTTACTAATCATTACCAAACTAAAAAAGAGAATATTTTGTCATATAAATAAATGGTAGATAAACTCACACAATCATTTGACACTTTTTATATTGACATTATTCCACATAAATAAAATTGCCATGAAACATCCTTGATGACTTTTGATGATGATGACATAAACTTTATGATACAGAAGCGACAAAATCCTTCCATTTCTTATGGTAAAATGAGCACATTGGTCATTCTTGATATTACCTAGAGTACTATTGACATAGAATGGTACACTGATATTTATAAAGTTGTTTATTAAACTTATATTCTATACTATTTTACATGTAATTATAAACTTAAATTATAATGCAAGGTGTTCCATTAAGTTATTATTGGAAATGATTTATTCAAATGACATTTTGAAATATAATTACTCTGATGCTTAAAAAATGATGAAGCACACACAACACTCTTAGAAATGCATGATAGTGAATATGGGGGTCACTTTAGCAAGCTGGACATGTCCCAAAAACTGTTACGCCAAGGGTTTTATTAGCCTACAATGAAACAAGAATGTATCAAACATGAAAAATTATGTTTACAATGCCAAAATTATAGTAATTTAAATCACACACCACCACATGAGTTACAACTTATTGTCTCACCTTGGCCCTTTTCATTATGGAGTTCTGATTTGATTAGCAAAATCAATTTAGTATCCACTATTGGACATAAATTCATGATTATGGCCACATAATATTTTACAAAATAGGTAGAATCCATTCACACTGAGTTTACAAAAGTGGATGACATATGTAGGTTTTTGATGACCAATATTATTTCCACTTTTGGCATTATTTAATCTATCATTTTTTATAATGGATCATCTTTCAAAAAAAATAGTCAAATTATTTTGTAGTAAATACAAAATTAAACACATGTTTTTACACCCTATTAACCACAAGGTAATGGGTAGGCAAAGGCAACAAATCAAACCATTCTCAATAAACTTGGAAAGATAGTTGAACATTATAGTATTGATAAGCACTAGCAAATAGTATATGCTTTATGGGCATACTACAATAGTGTTCACACAGCTACCCAGGCTACATTGTATTCCTTGGTATATGGTACATAGGATGTTTTACTAATTGAGCTCAAAATACCTTATTTACATATTTATCTCAAAGACATTTTCAAAGATAATGAATACCATCAAAAGAGATTGCATCAATTAGAACAGTTAAGTGACAAATGCTCACAGGCTTTCGAGTACCTCCATTTCTACTAAGATCACATTGAGCAAACATATAATAAAAATATTTTTACATGGGAATTTTATGTGGGTGACTTGGTACTAAAATAAAATCAAAATAACACTAATGGATAAAAATACAAGAAAGGAAATTTCAAACCAAATTGGATGGGACCATTCACAGTTACTAAAATTTTAGGAAAAGGTGTATACCGCCTCGCTACACTTTAGTGAAAATATTTAAAAAGTCTAATGAACATAATGAAATTGTGTAAATATGTTATTTGAGGTACATATCAAAAATCAAAATACCAAAAAAAAAAGCATTCAAAAATCCAAAAACACTTTCAACACCTACATGTCTTGTTGTCTCTTTGGCATCTATGTGTTAGTTTCATGGTGAGGACTAGCATATCATTTATTATTACATACACATATATAGGAATACATAGATACATGATACAATTATGTGTGTTTGGACTTAAATCTACTCACATCATCAAGATATTAGGGGAATCAATATTTTATGATCTTGATACACACATCTTATATGATTAGATGATCACTCTCCACTATCATGTTTAATCTTACATATGTACTTACACATGCCTATTATATATGATTATATATTACTTATGGTACTTTATATGCTATGTACTTGACATTTTTTTCTAACACATTCAATCCATGGGCCACTATGACATGTTTATGTTGGTTGCTTATGTTTTTCCTTTACACACTTCCTTGAGTGTTTTCCATTGTTATTATCTTTCTTTTTCGAGCATTTAGATATGCTCTATTGTATGTAGCCCATGTGATCATGTTTGATTTCTTGGACACTTGAACATGTCATTGATTTTTTTGTGGACATTTTAATATGTCATTCCTTGCTTTATGGGCATTTGACTAGGTCATGTCTGTTAAGTTTCATGGTATTTGAACATGCCCCTTATTTATAATTTCCATGACCATTGCATTTTGAATTGATTTTGAGTTTTATTGTGGATGTGCTTGTTTTATTTTAGAGATTGTACTATTACCATCTATATGTTGCCATGATATTTGTCATGCAAATTAGGCCTTTATGTGATCACATTACTTCTATGTGCTTCAATGTTACATCTACCTAAACATATTTCCTTCTATATGCTACATGGTTACATTCACAAATTTACAATTGTCTTACCCTTTTTAGGTGAGTTAACTACCATGAATTATTTTTCCCTCACCTCAAATGGGGGAAATATTAGTGGGGTATTTCATGGTGGCATGGCTTCCAGTTTTTTCATAGTTTCCATATTATAGTGGGGTCAAGCTTTAGAAGCAAGTTATCCACATTCACACATTATATGTTACTTACACTAGTTTGTAGATTCAATGGGGGCATGTCATATGGACATGGATTCCACACATTCACATTTTCATATTCATTGGGTGCATTCTTTGGAATCATATTCTCCGCATTCATTTAGTACGGTACTTATACTTCATAGATTCATTGGGGGAATGCTTTGGAAGCATGTTCTCCACACCTACTGAGTTTTTTAGCATCTCTAGTTTACAGTGGGGGAATGATTTGGAAACATGTCCTCTGTATTTATACTTATATAAGTTTTATATTTTTTTATATATATTGGGTGCATACTTTGGAATCATGTCCTTCACACTTACACATTTTTACAAATTGGCCAAAGCACATAATTATATGATTATGATACACATTTATGGCAAAATTATATACATGGTACCATTTTTACATAATTTTAACATGAGGCAAATATAAGGTGATATGTTATGCAATATGTTCCTAAAATTACAAAGTCAAAACCAAATTTAGATTCCAAAATTATAGCATATATTGATACCTAATGAAATTTTATAGACTTTAGCAAGCCAATATACTTCAATAGTTGGTTCACCTTTTTATGTGGTTAGGGTGATTAAATCACTAAAAATTTCCAAGTTTTAATTTTAAACTTGATCATCCAAACTCACTAGGTTATGAGTATCATTAAGTTACATGGTTGAGCTAATCTCAACTACCAAGTGGCATCTCACTTTTGATCTAAAGTTGGCAGCATGTGCCTTCAAATGTCTCTATCTCTATCTCCTTGGATATATTCACTTTAAGATAGCGATTTATATTTATCCTAATCTCAATTTTAGATCCTTACGATGATACTTATTTTGAAAAAACAACTTTCTAATAGGAAAGGTAGTTATATCGACACCTAGGTGTACTCCTAAATCTTGCTCTTTCAATTTCAATATATTTCAAGTAATTTTGATTGAGATTATATGCATTTATTATACACTATAAAATGTTTTTGTTTGTAGGTCAATCACCAGCAAAGTCTCAAACCCAGCTCTAGAAAAGCACTCAAATTCAACTCTAGTAAAGACATGTATATACACTCCTAGGTACTTATTCTTTTCCTTTAAACTCAAATTTTAATTACTAGATTAAATGGGTGGAAATGTAGATGATATTTTTTAATTATGTATCACATCAATCTTGTATAATTGGAAAACTCATGACCCTAGTTGATCCTCTTAGTTCTCAATATGACTTAGTTTTTCAATCCTTGCATCTTCACTATCTTGTGCATTTTCTCCAATATCTTAGTCTAGCTAGCCTTACATTGATGAAATAGACAAACTATATTTCCTAACATGATTAAAATTTACTTATCTACACCTCTACAAGTTATGAGCTTATATTTCCTTTCTTTCTTCTTAGACACTAATGTCTAGGTTAGATAATAACTTTGATGTTACTATCTTGGCTTGATGCAAGTGTCCTCCATAAAATTCATCTAATTTAAAAATTAAACATATCATAATGGTCATCCTAAGTGTTTTAATGTGATTTATCTCTTGATAGATTGGTATAAATACAATATCAACCCTCATTTATTCCTCACCTAAAAAATACCAAAGAGACCAAGGCACTTATTAGAAAGTAGTCTATCAAGCACTCAATTGATCAAAGCTTCCCTATTTCCACACAAGTCATGGTTACAACACATATATAGGTTTTAAGTACTAAATTATTAGTCATAATATCATATTTACCAAGTGACATGCTAGGTCACTATTGTAATTTTTTAGACATTGCATGATTTACAAATAAGCCAACACATAGGGGAGAAATACATGAGGCTAAGGCCCTCTTCTATAGTATTGGATATTTAATTAGCTACCTTTGATAATGGGTTCACTATGGGTTATCTTGACACCATGTGCCCACTAACCCATTTTCCCCCAAGGTCACATTAAAGATGCAAAGTTAGGGTTTTTCCATTTCACTAGGAGTGATAGTCTATGACCTAGATTTGAATACACCAAATCAAAGGTAAATATAAACCTAGAAGCATCCAGGTAGTCATATATTATTTCATTTCATATTATGTATGGTACATTAACATTAAACTCAGACACTAGTATTGAAGTAATTATCCTAGGCTAACACAAGTGTCTAGAGAGCCAAATGCACCAAATCCAAAATCTAAAGATTGATCCAGAACTATATTCCTACCTTCTTTCTACCTATTTTAGATCCAAAAATATGTTAGCTTTAGAAACAAATGTGTACTATATTTCATTCCATTTATATATCTAGCATAGTTATACTTTCCATTAATAGCCTATATCAGTTTTATAAATTTGGCATATGGTACATATGATTTTAGCACATTAATTGGCATACTATATATTTGATATTCACCCTTGTGCCTTATCATTTACATATCCTTAACCTTAACCACTAAATATTATCTACATCCAAATTAGTTTTAACCATTTGGTGAGCCTAATCTTTGAATATCAAACCCTAGCCCAACTAAGGTTTTCTAATTTTTGTTCTTTTTGTTGATCCCTAATTGATCAGCCTTGAAATCATGTTTGCCATGGACACATATCTAAATTATTTCATGATATAATACCTTATAATTTATATATTTTTCTACATTAGTTAATTTATTAATCTCATCTAATCTATATCAGATTCGCAATCTACATTTTGACATACTCCTTGTTCTAATGTTTATAATGAGGTTTTACCTATTAATATAAAACAACAATGGGAATGTATGAAGAAATCATTCCACCCATGCCATATTCATACCTTGTCTAATGATATTATTTATCAAACTTCCCTATTGGACTCATTACCTCAATCATCCCATTAAAAATATGTCCTTTTGGATGCACTATATATAATTATGTTGCTTTGTAATGTGGAGCTACCATATGTGGCGTCTATTTTATACTCCATCAAATGGGCTAAGCATAATATATTATTTTAAAAAGAGGAATTACCATGAAAAAATCTTATAAATATTTTTTTTACACTCTACATACAAGTGTGTGTTTGAAATAAAATGGTAAAATAAGTTCTTGTGGATAATGGTTCCAAACTCAACATTTGTAACATATATTTTCTCTCCTCGATTGGCATTGGCCCTTCACATTTGTCACCATATAATATGATCATTAATGTATTTTATAACATTTAAAAATAAGTTTTGGGTAAAATAATTCTAAATATTACTATAGGTCCTCGTACCTTACCAACTCTATACCAAGTTATGCCAAATGGCTTAAATTATAACATTCTCTTAGGATGGCCATGGATACATGAGATGTACACATTTCCCTCCACTTTGAATGCATGCTTAAAATTCATTCATCAAGGGTTCATTTAGTCTTGTCCTATGGATACTAATCCCTTAAAACATTATGTAATGAAAAATAAAACAAATAATACTACACTGAAATCTTATAATCCTGATTTTGGTTCTTGACATTTACAAAAATATGGATACAAATGATAGGGGCTATGTAAACATGAGCAAGGAATTGCTTATCCTATTTCTCATCTAACCAATACAAGACATTGGGGTTTGGATTTTTTATAAAAAAATCTAAGTCAAAACTTATCCCACACTACACAACTTGTTTTCAAAAAGCCAAAATAGAATGTCTAAATATTTTTACAACTGATCTACTAATGGTCAACCATCATCTTATTGATTGGAATAGTATACCAAAAACTTGGACACTAGATTAATTATCCAATGATTAATTATTTATAAATTATTTTGGGGGATATGAGCATATTCCTCCCTTCTATCATAAGAATAGGTTTCCTCATGCCACTTTTGTTCATTCCTACTTTGGTGAAAGTGACAATACTAATGATCAATGTGATACATCACATACTATTCCCACATTACCATTTCTCAAATAAAAATCCACTTTTATAAATGAATAAATTATCCAATACAACTATGGAATAGATAAAGACCCTTGACCAATTATATTGGCTACAATGATGGAGGAGGATGAATGAAAAACCTATTGACAGGTCCTTCATGACTTTCCTAAACTCTTTGCTTTAGCTTATTCATATATGCCTAGAATCGATCCATTAGTGGCAATGCATAACATATTATTATACCCAGATGAAAAACCAATTAAACAAAATATTTGAAAAATGCATCCCAAAGTAGTGTTATTGGTACAATGTAAATTTAGAAGCTTTTAGATGCCAAATTTATACATGCTATCATGCATTCTGTATGGGTGTCCAACATTATACCCATGAAATAACCTAATGGTGACATGCATTGTTTCACTTATTATCGATATTTAAATAAGGCTCATCCACAAGATGATTTTCCTTTACCTAATATCAACATGATTTTGGATTCTATAGTGAGATATGAAACATTTTGATTTATGGATCGATTCATAGGATATAACAAAATAAAAATTAACCTCACTAATCAAGAAAATTCAAACTTTACTACTCATTGGGGTACATTTTGTTATCCAATCATGCCTTTTGTTGTAAATAACATAAGGGACACATATCAAAGGGCCATGAATCATATATTCCATGACTTTATACATAAAATTATTGAGGACTATGTTGATGATATATGTGCCAAATCTAAATGTCATTAGGAACATGCTATTGATTTGTGATAGATATTTGAACACTTAAATTTAATGTTCAATTAAATACCCAAAAGTGTTTTTGTTGGGTTTCATCAAGAAAACTCTTTGGATATATTATCTCTTAGTAAGGCATCAAGGTTGATCTAAAAAAAGTAAAATCCATTATCAAAATTGCACCACCAACCAATCTCAAATATTTGTGATGCTTGCATGACCGAATTCAAGGTATTAGACACTTCATAGCTCAATTGACTGAAAAAATAATTTATTTCACAAGTTTTCTAAAGAAATAAACCATATTTATATGGGATGACATGTGCTAACAAAGATTTGATCAAATAAAAACATATTTGGAAAACCCACCAGTACTCATGCCTATTTTTATAGATAAACCATTACTTATTTATATTTTGACTCTTCATGAGGCACTTGGGGCCTTATTAGCACAATATGATGGTGATCATAAAGAACATGATAGCTATTACATTAGTTACCAATAGGTAAATTATGAATAAAAATATTTGACAATGGAAAAGTTATGTTTATCCCTGCTTTTTGCTACTCAAAAGCTACAACATTACTTGCTCAATACTGAGGTTCATGTCATAATTAAATAAGATCCATTATGGTTCCTTATGAATAAAACACACCTTATTAGATGCATATAAAAATGTGTGATGTAGCTCACAGAGTTTGATATAAAGTTTGTAGCCCAAAAGTTAATAAAATGTAAAGTAATATCTGACCAATTAGTTATAGCTCCTTTACCATACTCTTTTCCACTCATAGAGGCTTTTTAGGATGAGTTTGAGGCATTTAATATATCTTCCGCTCCATTTACAATATTTTTGATGGATCATAATTTTAAACAAGATCAGGTGATGGCATTGTATTTTATATACCTGAGGGAGAATACATAGAAGACTTATAGATTATCTTTTTATTGCACCAATAATTAGCTAAATATGAGGCCTTGATCATTAGACTGTCCATAGCACATAAGCGAGATATAAATATATCCAATTTTTTGGTGATTCTTAGTTGTTTTTAATCAAGTTACTAATCATTACCAAACTAAAAGAGAATATTTTTCAATATAAATAAATGGTAGTAAACTCACACAAACATTTGACACTTTTTCTATTGGAAATATTTCATGTAAAGATAATTTCCATGAAGATGTTATGGCAAGTGCAACATCCTTGATGACTTTTGATGAAAATCACATAAACTTTAGGATACAACAGCTATGAAAAAAAATTAATTTTTTTATAAAATGATTTCTTCAGTCATTTTTTGTATTACCTATAGTTTTATAAATGCGGAATGGTACACTAATATTTATAATTTTCACTATCGAGCTTATAACCAAACCATTTTACATGAATTCATAAATGGAAATTATAACATAAAGCATTCTATTATGTTATTATTGTAAATGATTTATTCAAATGAGATTTTAATGGATAATTTCTCTAATTCTTAAATAAATATGAAGTATGCATGACACTCTTAGAAATCCATGACAGTGAATGTGGGGATCACTTTAGTTGATAGACCATGTCCAAATGACTATTACGTCAAGGTTATTATTGGCCTATAATGGAACAAGAATGTGTTGAACATGAAAATTATGTTTACAATGCCAAATTATAGTAATTTGAATCATGCACCATCGCATGAGATACAATTGATTATCTCCCCTTGGCCCTTTTCCTTATGGGTTTTTGATTTGATTGGAAAAATCAATCTAATATCCTTTCTTGGATATAAATTCATCATTATGACCTCAAAATATTTTTAAAAATGGGTAGAAGCCATTCCCCTTGAGTTTACATAAGGGGATGACATTTGTAGGTTTTTTATGACCAACATTATTTCCATTTTTGGCATTCCTTTTGCTATCATTTATGATAATGGATCATCTTTCAAAAAAAAATGTCAAATAATTTTGCAGTAAATACAAAATTAAACACACTTTTTCTACAATTTTTTACCCACAAGGTAATGGGTAGGTAGAGGAAACAAATAAATCCATTGTCAAGATACTTGTCAAGATAGTTTTACGTTATAATATTGATTGGAACCAACATATGTTATATGCTTTGTGGGTATACTATACCAGTGTTCACACACCCACCCAAGCTACACCTTAATCCTTGGTATATGGTACAAAGGAGGTTTTACTGATTGATCTTGAAATACCTTCTTTACATGATTATCTTAAATAAAATGTCAAAGATAATGAATATTTTGAAAATATATTACATCAATTAGAATAGTTAAGCGAAAAATACACATAGACTATCGAACACCTCTGTGTTTACCAAGATCATGTTAAGTGAGCATATAACAAAAAGGTTCAACCATGGAACTTTGATGTGGGTGGTATGGTACTAAAATAACACCAATGCATAAAAATACAATAAATTAAAGTTCCAAATAAATTAGTTGGGACCATTCAAAGTCACCAAAAATTTGGGAAAAGGAGTATACCACCTTGCTACACTTGAAGAAACCTTTAAAAATTCAAACGAACATCATGCACTTGTGTAAATATGTTATGTGAGGTACATACCAAAAAATAAAAATACCCAAAAATAAATTCAAAAGTCCAAAAACACTTTCAGCACCTACATGTTCTATTGGTTCCTTGACATATATGTGTTAGTTCCATGTTGAGGAGTGGCATATCATTTAATACTACATACACATATATAGGCATACACAAATACATGATACACTTATGGGTGTTGGTCCTTCCCTTTATTCATGTCATAAGGACATTGGGGGCATCTATCTTTTATGATCTTGATACACATAGGTTATATAATTTAATGATCACTCTATAATATCATGTTTGAGCTTACATATGTACTTACACATGCCTATTATCCATTATTATAAATTACACAAGGTACTTGATATGCTATGCACTTGAAAAAAAATTATAACACATTCTATCCATGGGCCACTATGACATGTTTATGTTGGTTGCTTATGCTTTTGTTTTACACACTTCCTTGAGTTTTTAACCCTGTTATTATCTTTATTTTTCAAGCATTTGAATTTGCTCTATTTTATGTGGCTCCTATGCCTATGTTTGATTTCTTGGACATTTAAATCTATCATTGATTTTTATATGGACATTTTAACATGTCATTCTTTATTTTATGGGCATTTTAATAGGTCATGTCCATTAAATTTTGTGACATTTAAACATGCCCCTTGTTTACAGTTTCCTTGGACCATTACTTTTTGACAAAATTTTGAGTTTTCGTGTGTGTGTGTGTGTGTTTGTTTGCTTATTGAGATTGTACTATTATTTTCTAGGTGTTGCCATGATATTTATCATGCATATTAGGTCTACATGTGATCATATTACTTCTATGCATTTAAATTTTACATCTACATAGATATATTTCCTTCCATATGCTACATGGTTACATTCATAAATTTACAGTTGTCTTACCCTTTTGTGGTGAACTAACTACCAGATAAGATTTTTACCTCATCTTAAAGGGGGGGAATATTATTGGGGGCATGTAATGGTGGCATTACTTCCACATTTTTCATAGTTTACAAATTATAGTGGGGGCATGCTTTGGAAGCATGTTTCCACATTCATATAGTATATGGTACTTACACCAATTTTTAGATTCAATGGGGGAATGTCATATAGACATGGATTCCCCACATTCATAGTTTCAGATTTAATGGGGACATGCTTTACAAGAATCTTCTACACATTCATTTAGTATGGTACTTGCAATTCATAGATTCAGTGGGGGCATGCTTTGGAATCATGTTCTCTGCACCTACTCAATTTTTATCATCTCCAGTTTACAATGGGGGTATGTTTTAGAAATATGTCCTCTACATTTATAGTTATATTAGTTTCAGATTTATCCATATATAGTGGGGCATGATTTGGAATAATGTCCTTCACACTTAAACATTTTTCCAAATTGTCTAAAGCACACAATTATATGATTTTGATACACATTTGTGGCATAATTATATACATAGTACCATTTTTACACATAATTTCATCATGAGACAATTCTAAGGTGCATATGTTATGGAACATGTGCCTAATATTTTAAAATCAAAATCAAAATCAGATTCTAAAAATATTACATGTACTGGTACCCAATGGACTTTTATGGATTTTAACAAGCCAATCTAATGTTGTAATTAGTTCACCTTTTGGTATGGTTGGGGTAATTAAATCACTCAATATTTCCAAGTTTTTAGTTTGAACTTGATCATCCAAACTCACTAGGTTATGTGTATCATTGGCTTACACGGTTGAGTTAATCTCAGCCACTAGGTGTAAACTCAATTTTTTATAAAGGTGGGGTAAACTCTCTCTCTCTCTCTCTCTCTCTCTCTCTCTCTCTCTCTCTCTCTCTCTCTCTCTCTCTCTCTCTCTCTCTCTCTCTCTCTCTCTCTCTCTCTCTCTCTCATATATATATGCATATGCACTTTAAAATAAATATTTATATTTATCCTAATCTCAATTTCAAAGCCTTATGATGATACATCTTTTGAAAAAACTTTTCAATAGGCAAGGTGGTTACATCGACACACATGTGTACTTATAAACCATGCTCTTTCAATTTGAATATATTTCAAGTAATTTTGATTGAGATTATGTGCACTGATTATACATTATAACATGCTCTTAGTTGTAAGCTAGTCACCATAAAATCACTTAAACCCATCTCCATTAAAGCACTTAAATTCAACTCAAACAAAGACAAGGTGTGTAGACACACCTAAGTACTTATTAATTTCCTTTAAACTATAAATTTCATTATTAGATTAAAGGGGTGGGATGTAGATGAAATTTTGTGATTATGTAGCACCTAAGTCTTGTACACTTGGATAAATCATAACCCTAGTTTTTCCTCTTAGTTCTAGACATGCTTTGCTTCCGTAAGCCTCACATATACTGTATCATGTGCCACTTGGCCTATCTCTTAGTCCAACAAACCTTATATTGATGACACAAATAACCTATCTTTCCTAAAATGATTAAAATTTACTTATCTTACACCTTTTCAAGTTTTGAGTATGTACCTACTTTCCTTCTCCCTAGACATTAACATTCAAGTCAAAAAATAACATCGATGTTACTATCCTAGCCTAATGCAAGTCTCCAGTGCCCTAAAATTCATCCAAATTGAAAATAAAATGAATTATAATGGTTGGCCTAAATTATTTAGTTTGAGTTATCTCTTGATAGGATTGGTATAAGTATAATATTAGTGCTCATTCATTCCTCACCTAGAAAATACCAACGAAACTAAGGCACTTATTCAAAATCATTCAATCAAGCACTCGATCAAAGATTCTCTATTTCCACACTAGTTATAGGTAAATCACATCTACATGTCCAAATTACTAAAGGATCATTCATAAGTATTTTTTTCAAGTTACAAATTAGGTCACTATTGTACTTGCTTTACACATTACATGATTCACACACAAGCAAATATATAAGGGATAACTACATGAGTCTGAGGCCATCTTCTAGAGTATTGGATATGTAGGGAACACTCTTTGATAGTGGGGTTATTATGGGTCAGATCAACAACATGTACCCACTAACCCATTTTCCCCCATTACCATTTCACCAGGAGTAATAGTCCATGACCTAGATCTAAATGCACTAGAGTGAAGGTAAATCCAAACCCAAAATCATCTAGGTGGTTACATCTTATTTAATTATATATTTTTTAAAAGACACTAGCATTAAGATAAGACACTAGTGTTGATGCAATTATCCCGAGCTGACACAAATGTCTAAAGAAAAAGAGACACCAAATCTAGAATCTAACAATTGATCTAGAATCCACTTCCTATATATTTCCTACCTTACTAGATCCAACACTCTATGATCATCAAAAATAACTAAGTACTTTATTTTATGTCATTTGTATATCTAGCATAGTTATAATTTCTATTAATAGCCTATCTTAACTTTATAAATTTAGAATATAGTACATCTAAGTTTAACACATTAATTATCTGCTGTATATCTGATATTCACCCCTTTGATTTATCATTTATATATCATTAACCCTAACCACTATAATATCCACATATAAATTAGGTTTAAATAGGCATGTCCCTCTCCTAATGGACATGAATGGATATAGGACATGAAGGGATATATGGACATGAAGGGATATTGTAGATATTTTTGTTATACTATATGATGTAGCAATATGTATTTTGTAGAAAACTAAGCTATTATATTTATATATGTATATAATTTTGACTCATGGGTGTTATTTATTATACATGATATGGTGTTATAATTTAGTCTTTTCTATCATTCATCATTATTTTAAGGTCATGCTATGGGAAAATGTTAAAGGGTAATGGTGTATGTTCTATTATTTTCTATCAAATGTGAGTTAATGAATGGTCATGTTTAATCGTAAAATAAAAGTGCATAAGTTTGGGGTGTACCTAGATTTGCATTAAAGGGGAATATAGAAATGAAATTTCATAAGGGTGATAATTAGATTTATAGTAGGCCAATTACATGTTAATCTTAGATGTAGGCATATGGAATTCATAAAACTAAGATAGTCTAAATATGAAAATTACAACTAAGATATCTATAGATATGACATAGAAATCAAATTACTTAGTTGGTTTTGATGCTATAGTAGTTCTATATCTATAATAAGCAAAAATTAGATTGGAAGATATTTCTAGAACAATGATCAAATTATGGATCTAATGCTTGTAGAGCTCAGGGCACTAGCATCATCCTAGGATGGTTGCATTGATTATACTATATGGGTTTGACACAAGTGTATTGTACATAATACTTTTTAAAATAAGATGTGACCACTTGGATGATTTGGGGTTTTACTTTACCTTTATTGTGGTGCATTCAGATCTAGGTCATGCACTGTTACTCCTTATGAAAAGGAAAACCCCTAGTTATCCATCTCCATAGTGACCTCAGGGAAAAATGGGTTAGTAGACACACAGTGTTGAGTTGACCCAATAGGCCCCACTATTAGTCTGTGCTTCCTACATAACGAATACTTAAGAAGAGGGCCTCAAACTCATGTAATTATCCCCTAAGTATTGGCTTGTGTGTGAATTATGTAATGTGTAAAGAAAGTAAAATAGTAACCTAGATTGTAACTTAGAAAATTGGGCTCTTGGGCTACGTTTTAGTAATTTAAACTTGTATATGTGTTGTACCTATGATTGATGTGGAAATAGGGAAGCTTTTCTCAAGGTTTGAAGCATAATAGTGTGTCCCACTTTTTGGTACAAAGGGGACAACAAAAAATGAAAATGTGAACATTTCTCAATTTTTATAGATAATAATGACTTAACCATATAAAATGTTAAAATGGTGTAAACTAATGAAATGTTGAATTTTAAGAGTAGACTACATTTAATATTTTTTTAAAAATAAAAAAATAAAAAATAGATTTTTAATATCTAAATATATAATGTGCATGTTTCATGTACGAAACATTTTATTGAGTGCTTGATTTCTAATAATTTTCTCAAAACATAATATTTTTTCAAGATTTCTTAGAAAGTTCTCAATTTGTATAGATAATCTGTATAAATGTGGAACTACTCTCTAATATGGATTTTGACTTAGGAATCCAGTTGATGACTTTTAGATATGATTCCATCTCAATTTCCAACACTCAGATCGTCTATATCAAGTGTTTTATAGATGTCTTTATTTGCATATTTTTATTTTTATTTTTAAAATGTCAAAACCTAGTCAAATCTATTAAAAATTAGTATCGATTTTTTGCATATTATTTCCCTGATTTAGCATACTCAGCTCTTTAACAAACATGGGATTTACATAAGCTAAACTCTAAAAGGTTAAAACATTTGGTGAACCTAACTTACTTCCAACATTGCTCAAACCCTAACCCTATATACTCTTAGGGTTTGTATAATTTTTGTGTCTATGCTCATATTTTAGTTCCAAATTTTTATATTTGTTTAAATTTTTTTTTTTTTGCAATATTTCTTAAATTAAAATTCTTTAAAGGTTTAAAATATAAAACTTGTTTTCCTAATTCCCAAACCATAATGGCAAAATTTAAAAATCAATTTGATGAGACCAATACAAAATAATTTCAAAAAATTTGTGTCCAAACATGTGGACATGTAATATCACCTCATCACTATTATTCAAGAACTCCAAAAAATAAATAATACTCAATATTCAACTCCAAAAACTAATACCATTATTATACCTATAGTGGGGCCAACTTATCCAACACAACCTAAAATTGTAATTCAACAACCTTCAATGATAGCTACACCTCTTGTGTCTAGTTCTTACACTCCATATGTACAATTCATTATGCATGAGGTTCATACTTTACAATCTAAGGTGTTACATCATGAGAAGGGAGTCACTAAGACATCACATGCCTTAGATTCTAACATTATATTACATACACCTTTGGCACATCACATAGTATCAACTACCTTACCATCCAAATTTGTGGAGCCTAAGCTTACATTATATGATGGTAAAAGTGACCCAGAGAACCATATCTAAGAATTTTATGCCTCATGTTTGGAATACATGTCCAATGATTGTCTTTTCACAAATTCATTTCCACACATTTTAGAGGATTATTCCCTATAATGATTTTATAACTTATTGAATCAATCTGTCACAGCATTCAATCCTTTGGTAGACGTGTTTTTATCACACTTCTCCATCAATATCAGTGAAAAAATATCATATACCCAAGATGTATAGTTGAAACAAAAGTCAAATGAACCTATATTAGAATAGATCTTGTGATACAAGACTATATTAGCTAAATTGACTAGCCCCATAGCATAGAAAGAGCTTTAGGACATCTTAAAACAAAGTATTTCACCAACATTACATGAAGCTATATTTTTTAAGAAGTTCCCAACATTTAAATATTTATGCCACACAATAAAATAAAGAGAGGTCAAGCTTCTATCAATGGGAAAACTAAAATATACCAATCCATCATAATCAACTAGAGTTCAAATAAGCCTCTATACAAGGTAAGGGCCATCAATTCTAAGATTGATCAAAAGGCCATAGTTAACATAGCTTCAGATCCATCTCCTTACTTGGTTTAATCTTCTCCTTAGCTTCAAGTCTTCACCAGCCTTCCAAAATCACTAGCATAGGTTTTACAGTAGCTCTTGAAATGTAATGTTATATTGTTCCCTTCTATTAAAGAGGTTGATATAACATGGCCTCTTCCAAAGAACTATGATTATAATGTTTTATGTGAGTATCACAAGGCACCAATCCATACAACAAAAAGATTCATAAGCCTAAAATATAAGATACAAGATTTCATTGAGGATAACATTATTGATATGGAAAAACCCACATAGGTAGGGATCACTTCAGTTGTTCACTACACATATCAAGAACATCCAACACTAGATTCATATCAGGAGGCATACCCATTGCACAACATCATTGGAATGTACCACACTATTCTTCTAGATCAACCACTCATCACCTTTTTAGAGTAGGAGATTGTTGATGATGATACTGATTTACATGAACTCTTTGTATGAGATTATATCATTCATCACCCTATCCAAAATGTTATGATTAATAAATGGTCAAACACTAGCATGTGAACTATGACACTTTCATAGCATTTGGGGTATTTAAAGTAAAACATATTCCACATAGACACATTTATTACTGGTTTCAATGGTCATGTTCAAAGCTCCAATGAGGAGATTGTGCTTCCATTATGGGTTAGAACAACATATATAACCACTTGATTATTAATAATACCTAGTTTGGGTGTGTTTAATATGTTATCAGGTAGGCCATGTATACATAAACTACAATCCATCTCATCTATAGTGCATATATTCTAAAAATACATACACACAAATCAAGTGGTCAAAGTTGAGGGTCTTATA
Source organism: Torreya grandis (assembly GCA_037957365.1). Taxonomy (NCBI): domain Eukaryota; kingdom Viridiplantae; phylum Streptophyta; class Pinopsida; order Cupressales; family Taxaceae; genus Torreya; species Torreya grandis. The sequence goes on from JARHVA010004601.1 coordinate 985,914, forward strand.
TGAGTATCCTCTACCTACCCCATAGGAAATTACTTCAGCTTCACCACTTACAGTTCTAACACAATTACCATATATAGCATAGCTATTAGTTACATCTAAAATCATAGATCCTATTGATACATCATAGATTTTATTAGAGCTACCAGTGTAGGTGAGGTCTACTCTTATAGTATTGATATGTGCGCATACTCTCCCATGAAGACCATTATTAGAGAGACCCATGTTTCATAGATATGTCTAAGATTATATAGAGCCTTCCTCTACTCATTTTTTGTTGAGATTAGTATTATTGTGTTCTCAAGGTTATCTTCATAGGGAAATTATGTCACCTAAAACTTCTTCTACTCTATGGGTTCTTAAGACCCCTATAATTCATAGGACACCATAATAAGTGTCATAGATTCTTAAAACTACTACACAGGCATATATAGATAGAGTTATAGATTACTTATTACAAAATATTATTATATCAAAGTTACCCTTTCACATAGCATGCATGATCATAGTTCCCTTATTTCACACAGGTCACAGTGATAGTGAGTGTCCCATGAGACTCATTGGTTAGTATGGTTTCTCCCTTCTTATACATGCTTTCCTTCTCTCTTGATCCTTGTACATAGTTCATTTTCATTTTCTTGTACATATATTATATCCATAAAATACCAAAAATATAATGTTTAAAAACATAAAAACATTCAAATAATTAATCTTAAAACATAAAATAATAGATCATAGGCATTAATATGTTTGTATTTCTTATATTTTACAGACACTACATATGTTATCTATCTTAATATAGTCAAGTTTATCATAATACATGCTTCACTTATTCTTTTTGAGTAATTTCAAGTTACATACATGACTCAGGTCCACTACATTGATCTAGATATGTTATTATCTACCCACTCATGGCATATATGTTGATCCATCATAATTCACTTGATAGATTCACCCACATGGGGGCATATTATACATAGTTTCTATTACCAATTTCTATTCTTACATTCTCTATATTCTATATTTAGCATTACTATATCTTAATATTAATCATTTATGCTCCTCATATTTTTGGCCAGCTATTACTACTTTAGAATTAACATATATATGCCCTAGATCTTACATAGATTTGTATTACATACTCATACACACTTTAATTTCTAGATTTCATAGTTTATATTTGATTATACTTCTTTGATTATTCTATTTGAGGGAATTTGAATATTTCATTACTCTTTAGTTCTATGCCACTTATACTCATAGTATGTATGCCTTGGACATGTGCCCATGTCCCTTACGTGTGATTTCCTGATTATGTATATGGACATTTGAACATGTCCTTCTAAGTGTCTCTAAGCCAACATGTTTTTTTCTTGTGTAAATGGAAATGTGAACATGTCCTTGTATGTCTTATTTTCTTAGATTTATTATGTGCCCATTTCGCTTGTATTGTGGCCCCTTGGTCTACTTTGTGTGCCTTATATATTTCATATATATGTTTTCTTATATGCATCATGGCCATGTAACTTGTATTTTATTTTTACACACACTATTTATCAATTCCATGATGGACCTCATGCATCTACCCTTCCTACTTGGTGTCATGATGGACATCATGCCCCATCCACCTAGCTAGATACTTAGTTTTACTTAGATTTGTTGTTACATGCATTGATTGCATCTATCTTGACACCCTTATGCAATGCTAGATATAACATACATCTTACATTACATACTTATGCTCATATTCTTTTGTATTATGATGTTATGTATTCACATTATATCAAATTATCATGACATTATCATATAGGCTCTAGCTAACACACATTATGCAGATTTTTTTTTATGATAGTTCTTTTATAGGTTCAAGAACTCCCCTCAAAAGAGGGGGAATTCACAAGGGTTTGTCACAAAGATCAAGCTCATATTTTGTACTAATAGTACATTTTTTAGCACACATGCTCAATTATAGAAAATAAACATAGGTAAACATAGGGGAAAATAGTGACTTAGAAAGTAATATACTGACACAAAATTTATATTAGAAAGACATTAGCACCTAAATAATGTAATTAACACCATATGGCACTACTGTCAAAAATGTGGCACTATTGTCAAATAGCCTCAGTTTCAGAATAACTTAGATTGGATAAAACCATATAATAGGTACAATATAGGTTTGTATATATTTAGTTAAATATAAGTTATACTCAATTGTTACTCAGATAAACATTAACTTAGCTCAGATACATATTAGTTTGTTTAGATTAGAGGCATCATACACTGCATGACCATTCCCATATTCATTCCAGATACTTAGATACAGTTATTACAACTTGGTTTAGAGTCAATATACTTAGATATTAGATTAGGGGCATGTGCATAGCACATTATTTCCATATACTTAGTTACATACCAGTTGATTAGATGGAATTAAAAATTGCATGTCATTCTCTACATTGTATACATTTGACATCATATTCTAGGTTATCACCAATTTCATGCCTTACTCCATCTATAATGGTTGGAATTCTCGAGTGGCCTAGAGCTACCTAATATACCTGAGTGGCCATAGAACTAACATACATAGTTACAAATCATCAATTAGACATTTCTAGTACTTTGTAAAGTTAAGTTTTAGATGAATATATTATACATGGGTGGGAAATTATGGATTAATTCCTACTTGAGTTCTTGATCCACCCATATGAAAGGGTTAGACACACCACCAATCCAATCCAAGCTATTCATAGATCATGATGCACTAAGCAGGGGTGGGAAATAATGGAGTCAAAATTGGATTGAGTTATTAAGACACCCACGCATGATGATTGAGAAATCTATCAACTTAGTCTAAGTTATTCACTTACTGATCACTATATACATGCACACACAAAGGTTGTCACCAGGTTCAGGCATTGGTTTATGTGCCTAATGAGGTATATTCGCTACTTTCCTCTTTCCCATCTCTTCACTCAGTTTTACTTAGTTACTTATTTACTCAACATATTCTTTTACTTTTGATATCTCTTAAGTATGGAATGATTTATGCACATTTCATTTTTAGATCATGTATTGGATCATGCTTCACATATGCAGACTCAAACTCACATACTTAGACTTAGCTTCGCAGGCTTCACTTCCTAGGTAAGTCTAAGTATGCTTCTTTTTCCTTTATACTAGTCATTTTTCTTTACTACATTTATAGAATAAAGGGGGTGGGAAATTTAATCACCTAATAGTGTTATTTAAGTGCTAAGAGTGTTAATTGAGACTACCTATCCATAGATTAGACCTATACCAATATTAAATATGTTAATCACACTTTTCTAACCTTTTTGTGAGCCACAAGCATCCCTATTTAGCTCAAACATAGTCCCAAACCCTCATTTCTCAATCCTGGACCTTTATTCCTAGTGTTTTTCCATCTAGATATTAACACCACATTAAGGACACTAGAGACACATGGGACTAGTGTCCCCAAAATAGATCCTATGTCCTTTACCCTAGCTTTCCCAAAGGAACATATTTTTAAAGGTAAAACCCTCCTAATGTCAGCCTAAACATCTTTTATTACTTACACAAGTAAAAAAACACTATAAATACATGGCTTTTATCCCTCTATCCACTAGATCAAAATTAGATGTAAAATAACTACTCAAACATGAAACAAGTTAAGTAAAATCAAGGTTATTAATCCCTAATTTATCATACTTCTACATACTACCATCTACAATAACCCTGAGCTCATATTTTATATATTTCCAATCTCAAACATGCTCGAGTCACTCAAGGCCACTATCATACTATCATCGCTTACATTTGCACTCGCATTAGGTGGGGAGAACTACATCAGGTTTGATCCCTCCTCAAAGTATTGGTATGTAGGCAACTCTCTTCACATCAACATGTTAAGAATGTCCAACCTATCCTACTAATAAACATAATTTTTATCTCATACCCTAATTTAAAAGAGGATTAGGTTTTACATCACAAATCATATATTACATGCATAATATAAAATTACATATGTTATGCATGTAGGAAAAGAACCCATAAACACATGCACATCTTTACCCAAAATTTTAGGATAGTCTTGCACAGAGGACACTGGTGCCAATATCAAGAAACTAGAGCTACATGGAACCTCTATCCAAATGCGGCACTAATTTCCAAGATAGGTTTTGACATAGGGATCTAGTTCATGACATTCAGATCTACTTCCATCTCATTTTCCATCACTTAGATCATTTGTATCAGGTGTTTTCCAGATAAGTCTTTATTTACACATATTTATTACTATTTTTATAAAGTCAAAAGATAGTCAAATTTGTAATAAATCATTAGCTATTTTATGCATATTATTTCCCTAATTTAGGCTACTCATCCCTTTAATCAAACATAGGACTTACATAAGTTATACCCTAAAATGTCAAATTAATAACAAGGACATTAAAGTCAAATACAGTGATATTTTTGAAGAAAAATTGGCCATAGTCTCCTATTTTTTCCAGTGTCACAAACATATGTTACTTCATTTTATAAATAATTATATTTTACTAAATAAATGAAAATAAATATTAAATATTATTAAATTTTGAAAAAAAATATTAGAAAGCTCATAAAAAGACATGTTTATATGTAAAGACACATGTTTTATTTTATTTTTTCACCCTAATATGTGGTATCTAAAGTCACAATTTGAGTCCAATAATATCTTTCCACTTGAATGGGTGAGGATTTGATGCCCCATGAGATTAGAATACTTCATTTCTAACCCCCTTCTTTCTAGCCCCCTCTAAATACATCATTTTATTGGCTACATTATTGAAATTGTTTATAACATTAACATTTTAAACCCTTAGTTCAAATCCCCTTCATTCAAACCCCCTTTGTTCTATCCCCTTTTTTATAAGCCCATGCAAAAAGTACACATAGGGGTGAGAATGAAAGGGGTTAGAAGAAAGGGGTTAGAATAAACCCCATTTTTCATTTTCAGATTTGGATGGACTTGGCCACCAACTAGGAACCACTTATATTCTTTAACCCTCAATTAAATGCTCTTTGGTAAGAACATTTGGTATTTATAATGTGTAGCTAGGTCTTAGGTGAGTAAATAAATGATAGTTGATATTGTATTTATACTAATCCTATCAAGAGATAACTCTCAATAAATCACTTAGGATAACCATTGAAATGTGTTTCATTTGTAAATTGGATGATTTTATGGCACTAGACAACTGCATCAAGTCAAGATAGTAATGTCTATGCTACTATCTATCTTAGACGTTAGTGTCCAAGGACTAACAAAATATGTACAGGCTCATAATGTGTAGATGTGTAAGATAAGTGCATTTTAAGATTTTTAATAATGATATTATGTTTGTTTCATCAACATAAGACTATTCAAACTAAGATATAGGCCAACGGGAAAAAGATAGATCATATGTGAGACTTGCGAAAGAAAGGAAGGTGTAGGGATAGGAGAAATAGCCAAGGTCTGAGTTTTCCAAGTGTACAAGACTAAGGTGTTATATAATCATAAAATAGTGTCTACATTTTCCCTCCTTTAATCTGGTAATGAAATTGATAGTTTAAAGGAAAGGAATGCATACATAGGTGTGTGTGTGTGCACATCTTATCTTTGCATGTGCCCAACTTGAGTTCTTTGCTAGTGACTAACCTACAACCAAGAGCATGTTACAATGTAAAATCAATGCATATAATATGGAATTTAAAATACTTTAAAAGATTGAAATTGAAATATCAAGGTTTAGGAGGACACTTGTGTGTCAATGTAACTACCTTACCTATTGGCAAGTTTATTTGAAAAATATGTATCATTATAAGGATCTAAAATTAATATTAGGACAAATACAGATAAATATTTCAAAGTTCATATATCCAAGGAGATAGATAGATAGAGAGAGAGAGAGAGAGAGAGAGAGAGAGAGAGAGAGAGAGAGAGAGAGAGAGAGAGAGAGAGAGATTAGAAGTCCCATGCCCCTAACCTTTGATCAAAAGTTGAGTTGCCACCTGGAAGTTGAGATTAGCTCAATCATGCAACCTAATGATGTTTATAACCTGGTGAGGTTCATTGATACTATCAATCCCAACCTAAAAACTTGGAAATATTGAGTGATTTTATCACCTAAACCATATCAAAAATTAAACCAACTACTACAATAGATTGGCTCAATAAAGTCCATAAAAGTCCTTTGGGTATCAGTATGTGAAAGAGTTTTGGAATATGAAACTGATTTGGATTTTTTACTATTATGCACATGTTACATAACATATGCACCTGAGATATGTCTCATGATAAAACTATGTATAAAAATAATACCAATGCATATAATTATACCATAACTATGAATCTAAATCATATAAATGTGTGTTTTGGCCAATTCAAAAAACTATGTAAGTGTGGAGAACATGATTCCAAATCATGCCCCCAATATATATGGAGAAATATGAAATTGATATAATTACCAATATGGAGGTCATGTTTCTAAAACATGACCCCAGTTTAAATTGGAGATGTTGAACATTGAATAAGTGTGGAGAACAAGTTTCAAAAGTATGCCCCCAATGTATCTGAAAAATGTGAATGCATGTGGAATCCATGCCGAATATGACATTCCCCCAATGAATCTAAAACTATTCCAAGTGTGGATAACATGATTCCAAATCATGCCCCCACTGATATGACCCCTTTTAAGGTGAGGTAAAGATAGGAACTAGTAGTTACCTCATCTCAAAAGGGTAAGCCAACTATTTAATCTATTAATTTAACCATGTAGTGTGTAGAATAAATATATATGGGTAGATATGTCGTTGAAGTGCATATAAAATTTTGATCATATGAAATCCTAAGATGCATGATAAAGATAAGTAGCAATAGTGAAAGCTTAAAAAATAAGCAAATAGGCACACACAAAAGAACACTCAAAAGTAATTTAAAAGGCAATGGTTCAAGGAGACTGTATGCACTTAAATTTGATCACTTCATCTTGTTACTAATTTCATCTCACTTCATCTAATTTGTCTTACTAATCCACCTAGTCATTTGAACCCTTATTCACTCTTCATATTCATACACCAACATTATGTCATCCCAAAAATCAATTAATTATTCTAATCATGTATTATTTTTCAACTAACCTCTACTTATCAATTATATGGGAATTTAAAATTCCCATAACCCACCTACCTACCTACTCCTAGGATTTCCTACAATCCTACCCATTATTCCTGACTTAACCCTTATTATAAACTAATATAAACTCCCTCTAATCATCAATAATCCCATAAATGGATTTTATAATTCTCTAATTCTAGAATCCTCTACTATCATATTCCTCCTCTCTAGAATATTCCAATTCTAGAGGCTTCTTGGTAATTTTTAATTCCCTTCATCTTCTCTATTTAAACCTGATCATCCTCTAATGAGACTAAATATTAAATCCATGAGCTTCCAATGCTATATTTAATCAAGGAATCATCATGTTAATATCATGAGCCAATCCATGATATCCATTGTCAAGATTCAAGCCAATACATGTCAAAAATATGAGTCTATGGTAACAATCTTCCATCTATAATCATTTAGTCTCTTTTTTTATCTTTGATTTGGATCATTTAGATTTAGGTTATAATTTTTATATGTTTTTCATGTTTATTATATTGTCTCTAAAATTTAAATTAGATTGGTGTTTTGAGTAGGTTTTGATACAATTGCATATCCAAATCTCATTGCTCAAAATTACCATCTTACATTTGATGACCATAGTGAGAACGTCCTCTTGTGATTATATTCTTGTATATTGAGTGTGAATTTTAAATCTTATAATTCTCAAATAAGGATAACTGGAGTCCCAAATTTTCCTTTTTTCTGATATTACAAAGGGATTTTGGTTGAATTACACATTCTAGTTTTGTTCCCTTTCTGCATATATAATATAATGGTGATCTTGAGTATAGTATAAATTATCATGTGTCTTTGATAAGTTTATCAAGCCAATTTTTTATTTTTATTGACTTATAGACTATTGTAATTTGGTTTAATTTTACTCTTATCTATTTTTGTCTAAGCTTTCTAGTCTAAGTAATTTATTTATTAAGATGTTTTGAAACACATGATCAAATTAATTATAATTAGTCCTTATTTGATGACTGAATAATTTGTAATATTTGTTGTCCTTGTATGGTATTTTGATCTGTATAGGTCCCATAAAACTATAAAATTTCCATGTACAGTCAATTCCAGACTATCATTGTTTGGCACACATTCCACAAAGTAGCTACTCTATTTTTTATGAAATTAGTGATTTTAATCCTATTTTCTACACACTTTTTTTAATATTTTACCATTTATAAAATCCAATGAATTTTGGTAACCTTTCTTAGGTTTTTACTCAATTTCAATAAGTAATAACATAGCCTATTTTTAAAAAAACCTCTATGGCGTAGTCCACATAAGTATACATGTCTTTGGCAAGTGGTGAGCAATGTTGTCATGTTTTGAACCTTGAACCTTTTTAAGCTTCTCATTCTTTGAGACATTTGGTTTACATTTAGTTTTAGGTATTAGACTAAATTTCATATCGATATAACTATTAGTGTTTTGTATTAATAAGATCTCTTGATATGGTATTGATAAGAGTCTTCTTTAGCCATACTTATTGAGACAAATGTTGTACCCCATGAGCTAAGTGCTATAACCCTTGAGTTGTGTTAATAACCACATTATATATAAATAATATAATATAATAATTAAAACATCCTACTAATATATTTATCTCATTATAATATTAAGTCTATAAAGAGATACACTAAAAGTGTCATTATATAGATAATTGTATATGACCTTTTAATTATCATCTGGTTATTTAGTCATTTTGTGTTGACATAAATACCAAAACAACAATAAAATGAGGGTCAATTTTATCACTTGAAGGTACATGTATGTCAAAGAATCCATTTCAAAATACTAACCCTATGTTTGCCTCCAAATTTTTCTTTTTGAGTGTGTTCCTTTTTGGCAAAATTTGGTGAATTTTGAGCCATTCCCAAAATCTCATAAGCCTCAAATTAATTTTGATGTCAGGGGATCTACCCATCATCCCCACACCTAGGGCTCTTCCCTAGACCCTACAAGGGTAACTACCCATTGACCCCATTGGGGGATGTCACCCCCAGACCCTTGCATCTCAACCCCTCATTTAATATCTATAGTGTACAAACTCATGACTTTTTTATAATGTTTTTAATAAAGGTTATTCGTCAAAACTAACATTTTGTTTGTATTTTTATAGGGTTGAATTTAGAGTTAGTTTTGTCTTGCTGAAGATTACTAACCACTTATTTTGCATGTCACAAAAATTATCTTTGTCTAACATCTTATCTTACAAGGTGCCCCTTAAGATTACCAAATTGAAACTACTAATCACTTGATTTGTAGGACATATGTCAAAGATTTTGTAATTTTAAAACCATATTGTATATATTTTATATATATATCACACTTAATTAATTAGTTAATAAATATTTTTTTCTTAATTGAGTGTCACTTGAGGGATACGGTTGTGTATTCTCTCCTCCCCTCATCTTTGTGGAAAGTTTAAGAGGATCAATATCCATTAATAAACCCTCCCTATTTTTATTTTATAGGGTGCAATGTGAATTTTAATTCATCTTGATGCACTTTCCATTAGTCTTAGGGTTTGGTGATGTAGATTTCATCATCACACATTCAACCACACTCAATGTTCTAGTAGAATATAAAAATCAAAGATAGTTATCACTAGGCCAATCAAGTGATCCCCATATATGCACTCATGAAGTTGAGGAGTTAATTCTCTAAAAAAAAAGTTATAAAACACCCTATACATAGTTTGGACCCACACACCTCATGTATCTCAAGGATGTCCATAGAGAGCATGTATAACCTAAATTAATACCTTCATCCATAACATACACTCTGTTACTAGGAAAAAAATCCCTTAAGTGGCACATGAAGTATAAATGAGTAGAGAGGGTTGGTAATTTCCATAAATGGGCACCAATATATCACCTCTTATTTGAATTCATTAGGTGGGGTGGCTGTTAGGTTACACTCCTAAATTAGCTTACTAATCTTAGGTTTGTGGTTTGCTTAGTTGGGTGTGTGTTGTACTAGACTAGTGTTTTTTGTGAGTTGAGTTATCCTTTCACCCAAGCCTATACATGACTATATATTTCTCCTATATAATAATCATGTATATCCTCATAATCTTAATCATCATATACATCCTTATCTACTTTACCCATCATCAAATCTTGTATATCTTTATCTACCTTATATTTCATCATATCTTGTACATCATTATCTTTTACATCCTCATCCATATTATCTTTAATTATATCTTCCTTATTCATCCTTCATCTTGTATAATATTTTATATTTTATACATCTTATCATCCCATTTAGACATATCCTAATCTATTTTCTATATCACCCTATCTAGCCTTTTTTGATTATCAATCCAACACATATTTAATCCTTCATCTTAAATCTTTATCTAAGTTATCCCATAATTTCCATATACCATATCAACCTAATTATATATTTTTATCCCATATAGTCTCCTTCATCATCATCTCATATTACATTCTTAATCATATTTTATATCTTTATCTTGTAAATCCTTGCCTTATTATTATCATTCATCTCATTTTCCATATCTTAACCTAGTCTCTTCTTATTTGTACACATCACATCTTACTTTGTCTTTATTTTTTCAATCATATAACACATCTATTTAGATTTCTAGGTCACACCCTTGTCCAAATCATTCACATCATACCACTAATCATCATCATACAATTGTCTTGATCATCTCCCTTAATCCCTTTACACATCTCCATTTATATTTTATCACATAATCCTATATCTATCTCATCCAATATATTATCTAAGGATTGAGCTAGTCATTTTGTTGTCCTTACATATCATCCTATCCCTCTAGTTTACCAGCATCTTTTCTATCACCTGTTACTCTATAAAAGTTCCTATTCAATCAATACCCTATTAACAATTTTTCACTTTATTGGTTTCAATCTAATATCCAATCATCTTTTATCTATTTATCTTTCCCATTTATAAATAACACCCATCTATTCATCATCTTGCTAGTCTGAATCCAAGCACTAGTTAAATCCTTGTGCTTTTACTAGCTTGAAATTAGACATTGATGATAAATCATTATCACCTATCATATTATTATCCTAAAATCTAACCTTAGTATAATATCACAATCCACTTATTCTATCCCATCCTTATCCATCAGTTGTCATACCAGCTCAATCATTTAGAATTAATTTTCCCAAATATTATACACAATCCAAAATCCCATTACACTTTCACCTCATTATATTGTCACTCATTCATCATATACCCACATGAAATGGACCCAGTTCTAGTAGATTAATACCTATTTTCCAACAAGGATGACTTATTTTTATGACTATTGGAGATAGATACCCACCTTCTTAATGATTTTAAGCCTATACACTTATGATTTCTTGAAAGATAAGTGTCTCATCAATCCACATCCAATTATTATAATAACCAATCCTAGGTATTTTTTAGTGGTGAATCTTTTTTAATTCATGAATATTCCATTTTCTAAAATCTAGATTTGGCTATTTTTTAGACCAAAAAAGAGCACTAGGCCACCAAACATTTTGGGTTATAAATGCAATTTAGAGGTCAAATTATTTACCATTGAAACTAATTCCATAATTTTGATTATAAATCACCATAGTGTCGAAGGACATTTTGCACTATTTCACTAACATATATTATACACCACATATATAATATATTCCATAGATGATCAAGATCATAAATTAAACCCAACCTTGAATGACCACATGGACTTGATGGAGGCCACATTTTTTGTGTGGTGATAAAAGACTATGAACAATGACTAGGGGACCAAGATGGTGACTAAAAGATATGGACACCAACCATAGGGCCCAAATAATAAATAAAATCTAAAGGCATCCACAATTTTTGGATGGCATCCACTGGGGATAGATAATGACCAGGTAGACTAGATGGTGTCCACAGGGTCTAATCATTGATCACAGGGTCTGGATGGAAACCAAATAGACTAGAAAGTGTCTACAAGGTTTAAATGATGCCTACAGGGTTTGGACACTATCCATAGGTTCTAGATGGTGATTAGATAGACTAAACAATGTTAATAAGGTTTAGATGCCATCATAAGGTCTAAACAATGACTAAATAGACTAGATGATGTCCATAGGGTTTGATCACCATCCACAAGGTATGGATAGTGACCAGATAGACTAGATGACATCTATAGAGTCTTGATAGTGTCTACAAGGACCTAGAAATGACTAGAATTGCTTGGTGGTACTTGGCATCTATAGTGACTTTGAATGATAACCACACAAAAAGGAAGACCAACTACATAGTACCTAAGTGGCATGCTATGACTTACCTTAAAAAAAAAAGTTGTCTCCAATTTCATCTAGTGATAATGGTAATAGAGCAAGCCAATTATCAATGACAAAGTGCATATTATCTTATTTTTGGCATCCAATAAGAACACCCAAATAAACTTAACCTACACCCAATCAAAATATAGGTACTAACTTATTTACAAAATTTATTTACTTATTTATAATAACTATAGTTTAACATTTGAAAGAAAGGTAATAAAAACATCTTTATGCATACAAATCCCTCTAATGATCATTGTTTTCCAAATGAAATATTTAATCACAATATTATTTCACCATTTGAATATATTACTGAAGATTACATGCCACCACTTGAAAACATCCCTGAATGTGGCATGGCTATAGCGAAGGACAAACTAGATGATATGATACAAATATTAAAAAAAAAATTATATCTCATAAAATAATAACCCCCATTGAAAATACAAATCTAAAATTTTTTCCAAATAAAATGAGACTTGAGAACATTACAAATGATGATATCAATCCATCAAAATACATGTCTACTTAACATACACAAATTTTAGTTGATAAAAGTACTCATAAATATGTGCGAAGAAAAATAAGTTGATTAACAATTAGAAGGTCTTTTAAGTTTGACTAGGAAGCGAAATTTCCTTTCATTAAACTAGTAGATCCATAAAATAATAATGACACCCCAACTGAATGTAAATGTATGATATGTTCTTGTAAATTATGAATGGACCATAAAATGCAACATAAATTGGACAAATTGAGAAACATTATGGCAAAGTTTATGTGTTGATTGAACAAGATGGACAAATTAAAAAGACTCATAATTGGAAATATTCTAATGAATGCATGTATATTAGATACATAATAAAGTACAAAATAATCAGAGATGTATGGGACATCTAATTAATAAAGGAGGAATAATTATGGCTCAAATAGGATAAGTTATTTAGTCTAATCAACATGCCAAAATATACAATTCTCAACGATCTACCAGATTCTTAGAAAAGGTAGACCTATATCTAACTTTTTAGATTATAAAACTCTATTTCAACATAATAGACTTCATAACATTACATAATCACATTATTCATATGACAGTGTTTGGGACATGTAAAAATGGCATGCAATGATTGAGAAGGAAGATTTGAAATTAAAAATTAAAAATGCAAGCTTTATCTCACTATCCATTGATGAGGTCACAATAGTTGACAACACATCATGGGTTTGTATCCATGTTTACACTTTTGAGAACAATTTAAGGATAAATCATCTATTATCTATACATAAAATGGTTGAAAATTGCAATGTAGAAAACCTTTTCAAGTTAGTGATTTCTAATTTAAAGTATGTTATAGGGATGATGATTATGTTATAGCTAAAAATTTGGTATGTGTTGGAGCTAATGGTGTATCAGTAATTCAAGGGAACATAAATGTTTTATTTGTTCTATTATATACAACAATTTCCACATATATTATTTTGATTCACTTCATGGTTCATAGAATGAATTTTGAATACAAAATTATAAACACATTTGAAAATGTCATAAAAGTGGAGGAATTTATCTGTGATTTGCATGCTTATATGTCAAATAGTCTAAAAATATTTTTAAAGTTTCAAAAAAATTCAATTGGGGTTATTAATGGTAAAAGTCTTCTAAAATATATTGACAAGATGAATTTCCATTTATGAGCCTACATGCAAAAATTTTAAAAATTATCCATCGCTAGGAGGTTTTATGTTTAAATACTATTCGAAAGTCGACAAGGCAAGTGATTTATTGTACCATTTAACAAATTTAGAAACACTTTTAACAACATGTGTTATTGTTCCAATGTTGAATGAAATAAATTGTTTGATGAAACATGATCAAGAGAGATACATATATATTTTGCACTTCATTCATTTGAGAAAATGGGTTTACCAATCTCTTAATGTCTTATACTTGGGGAAAAATAGTTTTAATCTACCTATTTTTTCTAGTTGGAAAACTTTAAAAAATATTACTTGGATCCAAAATCCTATTTAAAATTTAATATTGATGATCATCTTTGTATCTTTGATAATGAAAAGGAAATACTACTCCACACATTCTAAAAATGAGTTGATATAACATGATCAAAAATTGAAGAAGTCCCTATAACATGTATTCTTTATGAAATTATTATACTTGAAACATGAATAAAATTAAGAAAGATAAAGGATAGCTTGCTTATAGAAATTGGAAAACATTTTCAAAGTGATGATTTGCTTGAAGCCATGGTAGTGGTGAATCCCATATTTTGGATAGCTGAGGATGGTAAAGAACAAATCAATAATTTATTTCTCAAATACATGGGTACTCTCATTAAACATTTTTTTGAGTTTGTAGATATTGATGGAGTTGAAATTCAAGTATTTTGTAAAAATATTTATTGGCAACACAATCTACCCATTTTAGATTCACAATGATTGATCAATGTAAGTGTCTAAATAAGACAACTAAAAATGATGCTATTACAAGGCTATGAAAAAATGTATCCCAGTACCATCCTATAGGAATATATTAGTGAATATTTTTGATTGTATGAACTCTACCAAAAAATAATTTTGGGTTATGTGGAAGATGAAATAATATTTAAGTGCATTATCTATTTTTAAATCAAAACTTTGTAATAGATTGGACAGAAATCTAGACACATGTTTGAGATTGTATGTTTTGTGTTATCTACTGGATGTGTTTATCTATGATAGAGCACTTCAAATTTATAATTTCCTCAGTTATAGAAGAGGAGTTACTAGTATAAAAATTAACACAACTAATCTAGTTATTGAGACTATATATGCATTAGATACAATACATATAAATGATAATTATGAAGAATGGGGTATTCAAAAACTATTTCAACTACCTAAATTAAATTTAGTATGTATGTTTCAACTTTCAATTTTACAATTAATTTTTTATATTATCATTTGTATCAAAAATCAGTAAAACGTTGCTATTATATAAATTACAGTGCTTTGTAGATTATGTTATTATATTATATTAAAATAGTTTTGTGTTGTATTTTAATTATTTAAAATTTAAGCTTTGTTAGATAATATATTTAGGTTATATGTGTGGAAACTATTTATTTTATACTTTATGTTTAATATGAAGTGAATGTTTCATGTGGTTGTGAATACTATATATCGATGAATTATTATCTTATAACTATATGTATTAAGTAGTAAATTTTTAATATAATTTAAAACTTGTTATGTATAAAATAAACTAAATAAAGCAAAAAAATAGACTTACATTTAAACTTTCAAGTTTAATTTACAATATAAATTATTTTGTGTCAACATAACGTATATATAAAACATTAAAATCACTTATCAATAGTTTCATTTATTTGGATATTCTATTAGCATTGAAGTAAGAAAAACATGTAGTGAATAGATATCATTCAATATGAGGAGTTTTAGTTTGTTTTTGAGACTCAAATGATGTTGACTCAGCTTCCCCTTTCCTTAAATTAAATTTTAAGACACCTTCTCGAATAAGAACCTTGGCTGGAACATTAATATTTACAATTATTTTCCTTTCTTCGTGCATTACATCTCATGTCGATAGTATAGAGGGATCCACATTTTTTTATATTTCATAAGAACTTTTGGATCCATGCCATGTTCTTTGATGATCCTCCTCAACATAATATTCTATTTTTTACTAGGATAAGCTTTTCCTTCCATGCAATTTCTGCATTTAAGCTTTTCATTGCTTTTTCTAGATGAATATTAAGTACTTGTGTTTCATTATTTAGGTTATCATAGTTTGAATGTAATTTAGAAAATAAAGCGGGTCAGATAAAAATTTAAAAAGTGTATTTTAAAATAGATGAAAAAATTATTACTTACCAAAGCTTTATCTCTCTCTGTATTGGCAAAGTATCAAAGGTTTTGATCTTTTGCCCTTTCCTTTGTAGTATTCTTATGCCCCTGCATTCAAATTTTCTAATCTATTTATCATAACATCTAAAACATTATCATTATATTGATTTGTCACTTTAATTAATCCTGATTTAGCTTGATTCACTAAGTTGTCAATTTTGTAGGATCATTTTGATCCAAAAAATATAAATAATATCTTTATGAATGGTTATGATAACGCTCATTAATTTCGTTTACCAAAGCCTTAACCCAAATCTCCCATTGTTTTAATACTTTCAAATCAATTTATACTATGTCATATAACAAAGTGAAATCATTATATGAAACAATATTATTCAATGGAAATGATGTTAATTCATCAAAAGATTGCTCATCATCATTGCATTACTCAGGTGGTGAACTAGATGAACCATGTCCAACTATTTTTTTAGGAGCTCAGAATTGAGACCCTTGAATAATATTATGCAAAAAAATATGTCTATAGGAATATAATAAATTACCTCAAGTAAATAATCATCAATATTAGTATTCTACAAAATTACAGTGGCACCTATTGCAGCAAACACTCCACCCAAAAAAAACTAGGGAAATTTGATGTTTTTATATTCATTGTTCCCCTACTACTTATTAGCATTGATAAATTGTTCCCCCTAGTTTATATAATGTGTGGTGGTGGTGGAAAATTACTTCTTAAGGAACGTTTCCCTAAAATATAAAATGCCATCACAAATCAATAAATAAATTCCATCAAAATTTAAACTAAGTTAAATTGAAGCTCATGGATGTTAGAATTAAGATCCATACTTTGAGTTGTAGATATGTTTTATGGTAGTGGATCTATTGTAAGAGAAGGTGAAACTTCAATTTCTATCAAATAATGAAAAATTCAATTTAACATGTTGAAGTTCATGTAATTTAAAAAATTGCATAATTACAAACATGAAGTCAAATACATTACACTGAAGGAAAATGTTGAGCAGGTTCATGGGAAATGGTTCCAATGCTAGATGCCTCTATGAAGTTAAATGATACATTAATAATGTCAAAAAAACATTTTTGTCATTACATCAAATTTAAATAAACTTTTAATATTTTAAAACCTAAATTTAAGGATGTGCCTAAGGGAGCTAGCCAATGTGTACCAGTAGGTGAGACACATCTCCCTTATCAATGGTGTCACCACACTAGAATCTTTGTCATCACCCCTACCTGAATGAGAATCTTTAGAGCCCTTAATGGCATGATATTTGTTTAGTGCATCTTCTCTTCTCGATTCTAAAATAGATTCTCTTCTCTATTATAATGAAACAAATAAAATTAATTTATATTGTAATAAGAAAATAAAATTATAATTTTATGACTTAGAATTAAACTTAAAACATACCTCTAACTCAGCAAGGGCCAAAAAATTATATTTCATTTTTTCATGCAAGATAGTTGAATAGTTATTCCCTTCATCTCATAATACACCTCGTAGTATAAACCTAAAATATAATTATAAATGAAATTTGTGTCACTTTGAAAAGCATAATCCAAATCATTTCTTATCTTATTTGAAATGAATTTATGTTAATCAAATTTTTTCCCATCAAAAGAATGGACAATGTATGTTAGAGCCCAAAAGGGGTTGTCTATGAGTCTTCCCTATAAGAAAATCCTCTCCAAAAAAAAATTCAATGAGGGATTTTATATATGGGTTTGTTCTAATTTGAACTAAAACTCCCCTTCTAAAATGATTAGGGGTGACTGTAATGGAAGAAAAAAATTAATTACAAACTGAGACATTTACTTTCAAATTTTATAAATAAAATATTGAATATTAATTTAAAAAAATAAGATTACCTACCGAGGTGGATATATCAACAACCAAGTGATTTTATGGATATATTTTGCCTTCCATAGACAAAATAGGTTTTGTGGATATAGGTTCAACATTTCTATGTGCATCCCTAACAAGGATTCCATATATGAAGGTGATGTTCCAAAAGTAAGAGTCTGAGATTTAAGGGTACAAGAAAACTCTCCAGAAGTATATTTATAACTAGACATGAGAATATTCAACAAAGTCATGCTTGTCTCATAGTAGGGCATTAAATAAGGCCTCTTAAACACCATCTATTAATCTAGTCATTGTAAGAGTTCTCATCTTCTATAATCCTCAATATATTTGGGCAAATAAGATTTATATTAACAAATTTGTGAATGGGGGTAGAAGATAGAGGTTGGAATCCATTTATGAGATTTAGAGTAGAGGTTGAGGTTTAGTGCAGAGGATGAGATTGAGTTTTGGACTCATCAAATGAGATAAATGAGAAAATATAAGGGGAAATGGATATTTAAGCATTTCTCATGGATTTTAGGTGATGTCTAGATGAGATAGATGTTGAAAAAATAGATTGAATTCCATCCACATGCTCTAGATGACTTATAGATAATATGGGTCACAACTAGGTAGCCTAGACACCTTCCACAAGATTAATATAGTTTCCACAAGGTTTGGGTGGCATATAAAGGGTGTGGATGGCATCAAGATGGCCTAGACATTGACTTCAGAGTCTATATGTTGTTTACAGACTCTAGATGACATTCATAGACTCCAGATACCATCCTAAACTTTGGATGATGTCTAAAAACTTTGGACACCATCCATAGAGTCTACACAATGTCCACATACTCTAGATGGTGTCCACAAGATCTAGATGTCATCCATATACTCTAGATGACATCCACAAACTCTAGACACTATCCACACACTTTGAATGGCATCCATAAACTCTAAACACCATCGATAAATTTTAGATGACATCCACACACTCTATAAATTGTCCATAGAGTCTAAATAATGAATACATATTCTTGATGACATTCATAGACTCTAGACATAATCCGTAGACTTTGGATGTCATCTATGGAATCTATACATTGTCCATAGAATCTAGACTCCATCCACAAAGTTTGGGAATAGCCTATAGGTTTTGACTAATCTCTATAGACCTTAGATGTCATCCACAAAATTTGGATTCTATATAGAGGGTGATGCATAGGATTTGCCTTCCTGATGAAACTACTCTCCCTTTATTTCACCTTGATTTTGAAACTAACTTTTAAATTGCCAAAAAATTACATAGATATTTTTCTTAGGGGACCTTACAAAAAAACCTAACCAATACCTTTCCCCATCCACTAATTCTAGTCCTATTCATGACCTACCTCATCATACTAAAAAATGTTATCTTAGTTTATCAACCTCATCTAATACTAGTTCATCTCCTAAAATACCTCATATATCATGATCCCTTCACATCTTAGCATTACACTACCTGATGAAAATATCTAGTCTAGAATCAAATGCTTCCACTCTTAAATCAAACACTTCCACATATAATACTATAAATAAACAATATACCCCTCCCCATATTCATGGAAACACTATTTCATTAACTAGAGGACATAAACATGATCGAATATCCACAAATAAAACCTCTAGATTTATCCAAATAAAAGCTCGTGTGGTATAAAATGGACCAATTTTTTCTATACCATAAAGTACTTAGACATTCTATTGATCAATGTCATAATTTTAGATATTGTGTCCAAAATTTAATTGATAATGGTGATATTAAAATTAAAGTTAAATCTAATGCATCCATGCTTGAGAATGTGAAAAAAGGTTGTGCTAAAAAGTGATTCTTAAGTGTGATCAAGCTTATTACCTTTTCAACCAAGGTCATGACCCCAATTCTCTTCATGCCACAACCACCCATAATAAATACATCCCTATATCCCACTGACATTGAATCCCCCATTTTCATAAATCACTTAAGCCTAAGGCATCCATTCATAAACCCAAGGTGAGAAAGGTACTTGTGGACAACAAGGATATCAATAAAACCCTCTTTATGTCCATTATCAGATTACCACTTATCTCCAATATTAATTCATCTATATCCTTATTATATTTAGCATCATAATGGTCATCTACATTAGGATCATGTCCAACACCAGCATATGAGTCAAAATCCATGTCAAAATCATCATCCCTTAACAAAATTCATGACAACATCTATCTATTTTAAGATGTATCTAGTGTATCTTAGGATGATGAAGTCATAATCTAATTATTAAAATCTTTATCAGTAGATGATTTTCAAAATTGTAGACACCTAAAATTGGCCACAACTGACCTTTGACTAGACTTCAGACTAATTCCTACCAACCATTTTAAATTAAGCCTAGGAATCACTAAACATCCAAAATTTACTTGTGAATCATTCATCAAAGCTCATAATCATGTTGAGTTATCCCTATTTGGGGTATTATATAATATGCAATAATAACCTCTCATTGATTCATCCCTAATCACTTTATGGCACCACAATTGTTAATTTGGCCTATGGACCTATTAAGTGGGGCACTTGCACACTTAAGTCAAATCTTGAAAGACTAAGGATAATCTAAATCAATTAAAAAGTTAAACAAGATTAAATGCCTTTATGAGTTGTCAAGCTCTTTGAAAATATCATAAAATATCTAATTTTGAGATCCATGATTAGTGTTACAAATCATAATTACATAAAAAATATTAACTCAAATGGAGTTAGATTTGACTCACCTAGGTCTAGTTTGAACCCATTCCAAGCCTAAACTCAACCTTAAGTCACCTTGGGTGAGAGTTAATTCCTAAGGCTATAAATACAAGGCCATGCCTATTCATTTCCAAGCTCTCATAAGCCAGAGTTATAATGCTAATTTGGAGAGAAACAAGCTTTACAATAGTATTATAATGCCAGAATATATTAAGCCAAGAAACAACACAATCCAAGGTTCCAAGGAGAGAAGGAGCTACATAAGCTTCATTGCCAAATACTTCTTGATGCACAAGCTGAGAAAGCCAATCAACCAAGCAATTTGGAGCTCCCAAAGAAGGTAAAATAGTTATTATATTTTATGTTTTTATTATGTTTTCATCTAGTTTTTTTAGTATGTTCTCCCTAGTATCTAGGCTAGGAGTCTAGTTAATGTATTTATTTAAGTTTCATTTTCTTAAACTAACACTATACTAACTTTCCTTCTTGGATTCCTATGATCATAAATGACACACCCGGTGGGACATCAAATAATCCTATATAAGCAAGGAGATCAATATAAAACTTTTAGTTTTTTTAATGAATGCTTAAGAATATTCAAAATTTGAGTTTTAACTTTATTTTTTACATATTTTGGTTTTAGTAACACACAAGTTACACAAAGACCAACGTCGATTCTCCAAAACTGGCATCAATCCTTCCAAAACTAACTTCAACCTATGTATGAAAAATAGAGAATGTTAGGAACATGATTCACAAGGTTTTCCTCAAGTTTTATAATTTTCACTATGTGTTTGAGGATCTAGATATTTTTTTACTAATTATTTGCTTGCATGATCTAGTGTTATTTGTTGGTTTTAAGCATATTTGTCTAACATTATTTTTTGTGAAAACCATTTTGTTTTTCCATTTTTTTATAAGAACTGATGTCTATCTCTATCGATTGACTTTCATCCCTCTATGGACCAATTGAGGTCATTTTCTATGAACTGACATTGATCCATGTGTAGATCAACATCGATCTGTGAGATAGAAAAATAAAAAAAATGAGAGAAAATTTTAAAATGTTGTTTTCTCATTCAATTTTGGAATTCTAAGCCAAAACAACCCCTCTAAAAAATTACAATACCTAAGGTGGAAAAATCCAAATTTGAACATGGTTAAATCTTACACAATTTGTCTTTGGTATTTATAATGAACTTGGTTTATTTTCATGCCTTAGTTATTTGTCAAAAAAAATCAATTTTTTTAACTAATGCCAAGGGGCTCAAAATTTGATAACATATCTCATTTTAGTGCATAAAAAGAATTTTCACACTTAGTTACATACTTTTAAGAGTTGTTCATTTTATGATTGTTTTTTAAAAAGTGGTTTTTTTATCAAAATGATTCATGCGTGTATGTTCTCCTTTATCCCCTTTAGGGAACTTGGGTGACCAAAAGTTCTCATTATTTGCCTCAGTTACTTTAGTCCAAGAGAATTAAAATAATGGCATTAGTTTCCTTTTCAAATCCATATGGTTTGCATAATCCAAATGTGACCCTAAAGTCTTTTCACTTATCTTTATCTTTTCATGCATTTTAGATTGTGAGCGGGAGTTCATCGCCTCTTCATAGGTTATCTAGGGAAAATTTACCTAGGAATTGGTCTCTCATCATCATTTCAATCCCATTCCCTGGTGGGTTATATAATTTGAGCTGGTGAATCACTGGGATGGTAGTTTGAGAAGTTAAACTATGTCCATTAGTAACTACTACCCTCAGAACATATGATCGATTCAGTCATCTCACTATACTAAGCAAGCGATGGATGTAGTGGTTATGAAAATGACAAGACCATTTCACAACAATATAGTTGATGTGGATCCAATTTATTTTAACATCTCTTGTGTTATCCACACTTGGAACCATCTAGAAATGCATGAAAATTGATAGTTTAAAACAACCCCACTTATTGAAAACATATTGTTGATGCAAGGTGAGTAGCCTAAAGTTCCATGTTGTAGTAAAAACTCTTGAGAGAAGAGGGGGCCTAAAACTTACTTTTCATGTACTTATATTTTTGGATTAATAATTAAAATCATCTCAAGAGCAAGTATATTAATAGAATTTGATAGTATTATGTAACTTTGTCAGTTTGAGGATATAGGATGTTACACTTAGGTGTTTGTGTCATTTTATCCATTATTTCATGGTTTTTAGTATAAATTTTTTTATTTATCATATCATGTCAAAAAATGAGTCTTGTTTATAAACCCCTCCTTTGTTTGAGGAGGCGTTATGCCACCCATTTGACACCATACATTTTCCTTAGTAAGTTGACAAGTCTTGTTTGTGTGTGTCATTTGATTGAAAAGGGTGTCATTACATTGTGAAATTCATTTTGAATCTTGTGTCTTAGAGTATTGAAATAAACCTTTGGTCATATCTTTAGAGGATGATAACATTGTTATGCTACTCAAATTATTTCATATACTTGTTTTCCTTGTGTCCAAAATGCCAAATTTGAAACCAAAGCCACATGTGTATTTTTGAGATCTTTACCTAGTGTCATTATATTATCCATTCTTTTCTAGCTTGTCTATTTAAAGAAGCCTAGTTTTTCTAAATTGAGTTTTTAATTAATCTTGACAACTTAAAATCTAAACATTAATTGATTTTTGTCTATGCCTTGCATAATTTTGGCCTAGACATCAATCTTTCTATTTTGGGTTGTGAAACTTAGGATAATTATTAATTCAATTTGAAAACTATTGTCTATGCCTAGATTTGGGAGAAATAACCTATCTTTCATATGCCTATCATTTCATGTCTTATACCAATGGACCAAGTTCATGTTTGATTTTGAATGCCTAGTTTATGCTAAAGTGTTTCAAATTTGATAGATTAAACCCTCTTACCTTGTTTTATTTAAATTTTAGCTTTTTTGTCATTCCAAAATCCTAGCATATGCATGTTTTGAGCCTATATTTCATGTCTTTTCTGAAATACTTAGAATTTTTTTTATTATATTAGACTTATTTGGAACACTTTGAACCTAGAGTTTGGAATTCTAGTTTTTATTCACCCACTTGACCATTTTATGTAAGACATTTGACGTTAGACATATGATGTTAGACTATTTTGTACCAAGTTTTAGAAATAGACCCTTTTTAGAGTTATAACTCCACTTTTTGACCAAGTTAGACTAAGGCTTGAACTATTTGTCCTTTGGACATTGTTTTAAGAGTTTTTAGAAATCTCAACCTTTTTGTGAAACATTCATCATTGATTTAAATATGTCTCACTATACTCATAGTGGAGCCATTTATAATCCAAGCTATGGTAATATGGTTGCACAAGAAGACTTTGTTTAAGATCCCTATGGTGATGACGTAGTTTATGAGATAAATGCCTATCCTCCTTAAAAAACTCAATTTGGGGGAAAAATATAGGATCCTTTATCCCACTATTTGTTCATCATGCCTCTATACTCAAAGTAGGACCAAGAACAAATAGTGAAATACCTAGCTCATGTACCTATGGTTGTAGATTGAGTTTAACAACACCTATACTATATTATGATGTCATCGACATATGATATCTATTTTTTTAATTATCACTTATTTGCAAATAAGGATTAAGTTTTAATTAGAGATGCATAGGTAGGGGCCAAGTTTCGAGTAAACTTCCCCCATAAAAATTTTCCAAGTCTAGCTAGAGTGCCTTATAACATGCCTTATAATCAAATTAATGAACATGCCTCTTCTGACAATCCTCAAGCTCTAGTGTCAATGTCATATCATGACCACATATGATTTTCATAAGAAAAAGTATAATGGAGGACCACTTTATAAAGATGCAAATATCATACTAGACCTATTTAAACTTAATGCTTAATTTTAATAACATGGCCATGACAAACGCTCCTCTTATCGAATTAGCTCCTTCAACAAGGGTCTTAATCAAATTGGTAGGCTAAAACAATTTAGGTATAGACCCATTTGCACAAATCACTTTAGTTGGAGACATGTTCAATGCCCCAGCTATCTAAGAAGTGTCTACTACTTTTACATAGACAAATGTGCCAAACATAGTAGATAAAATTCAAGTGTCATCTAATCTAGACCAAAGTGGTTTAAATGCACAAATAACTATTCCACAACAAGTGCCTCTAGTTAACACCATGATTGGTTCGTAATAGTAGGGGAAATAACTTCTACATCTCAACCATAATAATTTACCTCAATCCTCAACCAACTACTTTTTCAAGTGTGAAACCTCAAGGATTAAGTAGTCAAGCAAAAACTAGTGCCTTGACTCAATAAAATGTGATGAATGTTACTCTACCATAATAGGTGATGACTAACATTCCAAAACTATAGGCATAGTCTAATATACCAACATAGTAGAGGCAAAACATTCCTCCACCTCATTAAGGGAAACCAATGTTCCACCTCATCAGGTAGTCATAAGTGTACCTCTTCATTCTCAAACCAACATGACTTCATAAATGTTATCTAATCAATTATTTATGTCTATTGGTCAATAATAAATGTTGAATGCTCAATAATCATCTACTTCAAAATAAGTGTTCATGCAACTAAGAGGTTTTATTATTTTTCAAGTACCAATTAGATAATAATTACCTTTTGGTCCAAACATACCTTAAATTTAGTAATAGGGCCTTGCTTCATAATAATTTCCCCTTATTCAAGTAGGTTTGACTAGTCATCAGCAAGTCCCTACTCAACCTAAGTAGGCACAATACTTCACATAGAGCCATATCCTTCCATCCCAACCATAATTCTCTAGAAACCAGGCCTATATACCAAACCCAAAATAGAATATTGTACCATAATGTATGTAATTTCATCAAATGCATCCCAATCTATGTATGCATATTCCTAGTCAATTCCTTAACCAAACAAACATTCAAAAACAAACCATGCCTCCACTATACCCTGGTCAAAGTAATCAACTTTTGACCACCCAAACTTTACATCATGGCAATGTTTCATCTAGTTTCTTGGCACAAGAATGCAATAAATGAAGGATATAATTACCACCATCCAATCTAGGAAATAGACCAGGAAGTTTAAGTTAGATGATGTGTGTTCCTACCCATTCAACATGGAGTATCTTCAAATACCATTTCTTTCAAGGTATGAACTACCAAATATTGATAAATACAATGGTAATGGAGACCCTAAGGCCCATTTAACATAATTATTTATTTCTTACCAACTAATAGATTATAGTGACATATACCTTCTACTTTTTTTTCCTCAGAGTCTATCAAGACAAGCTTTGGAATGGTTCTTAAAATTTCTAAAGAATTCAGTATCTAATTTTTTTAAATTTTTAAACAAGTTTGTGCAGCATTTCTCCTACAATATCAAACATGAGATTTTAGTCGTATATTTGACCCAAGATAGTTAGAAGGCTAGTGAAAGTTTTAAAAGTTATACAATGATGGATACCACTTTTTAATAGATTCACCCATAGTTTAATATATAAGCAATTAGCCACTATGTTTACCAAAAATTTGCACAAGATATCTTACCATCTTGAGCTGTAGTATGCACACACTTTCAAGGAAATCATTGACAAATGTTTTATGATATAAAAATCCCTTATTAATAAATGGATTATAAAACTTACCTCATTGAAATAAAATCATAATCAAAACCAAGGAAATAGACAAAATCAAAATCACAACCAAGTCCCATTACAAGCATCGACACCAACACTGACCAGCAATTATGAAAAGTCCAAATAGTTTAATAGAAATAAAAATGTTATTTTAAATAGAGTAATTGAGTCATAACATGTCCAAAATGTGCAAATAATGTCTTATCAATCCATGTCAAAAATGCAAATTACTCCTCACCAACAACCCATTCATCAAGTGCAACCTTTGCAGCTGCCTAAACTAGCTCAAAAAACATCAAAACCTTTACCTTTGTAAACCCCTTCTCTAAGGAAAAATGGGCATACTCACCAAGTTTTTAGTGACCTTTGAGATCCTATTGAGGCCATGGTTTTCAAACTAGCCACCACTAATCTGATTAGTTGGCTCATTCTAAAGCACTATCCTAAGGGAATTATTTATCTAGATTGGTATAGATAAAATGAATTTTGTGAATGCCATTAGGTTACTAGATAGAATTTGTGTCATTATGTGTAAATAAAACATCTCATTAAAAATATGTTGGAAAATGGGGAGTTAAAATTAGATAATAGAGCATCTACATCCAATCAAAACCTAGGTATCTATCAAAACCCCTTTCCATAACATAATCACAACTAACATCAATAACATTAAAGGATAGAACAATAGTATCAATAGTATTAAAAACTAAGACAACAACAAAAATATTAGTAGCAACAACCATAATGTCAATCAAATGAATGAAACTAAGGCTAGAATGATGCCAACAACTAATAGACTTACCACATAGTTACACATGACTATAACAAATTTGTAGGCCATATTATGGGAGGTCATATTTCTACCATTTCCATCAATCCAATACCAAGTATTAATTGAATAGGACCATTTATAACCAATTCCAATCAACCAACCTATGTTAGTGATCCTTCTTTAACCTGGGACCACATACAAGTGTATCAACAAGTACAAATTACTAATTTTAGACCTTATATAGATAAATCATCCTTATCCTGTGACCACATACAAGTGCACCAACAATTGAGACTTATCCTATCTAGTCTCCCTTTATCATCATTTGTTAAAAAAAATTGGTTTTATCTCTAATCCCTGTTATGCAATCACAACTTAGTGGTCAAATATTACCATCTTCAGCCCACAAACATTTTCCACTACACCCATCCAACCCACCATTATGGATACGAACAAGCTATATACCACTATAAAATAAAATATTCTTGAAATTATGGAAAAAATCAAAATATTCCTACATAAATTTCCATTTTGGATTTATTGTGTACATCAACCATCCACAAGAACCTCTTGATAGAGTTCCTTGATGAATCGTAAGTTCCTAATCACCTATCCCTAGGTAAATTCCAAGATTTGGTTGGACATTAGGCCCCAAGACATCAATTATCCTTCAATTAAAGTGATATGTCATCCCTTATCCCTCTTTATAATAAGCCATTATAAATTTAAGTTATCATAATACAACATAAAGTGAAGTGTGTCCTCATAGTTAATAGATCAGGCTTAAATATTGTCTCGTTAAAGCTCATCAAGCATCTCATATACAAAAAAACTAATCTCAAGCCATAAAATATCACAATCAAGGTTTATGATAATGAATAATTAGAAACATAAGGCACTATCTGCTTGCTAGTTATCATTGGGCCTTTGACCCGTGATAAATTATGCCATGTATTAGACCTTGATTTGTCATGTAGTTTGCTTTTGGGTAGACCTTGGATACATGAAATTCATGTAATCCCTTCAATATTACTCTAGTGTCTCAAGTTATTACATTTTGGCATGGAGGTAATCATTCATGAATATATGTATCCTTATGAACTATCATTTTGGTTTAAATCTAGTTCTCAAGAAGGACAAAGGGAAAGAATTTTTTGTTGATTTACTAGAATACAATTGCATTGACCTAATTACCCTTTATTCATCTTCTAACATTCCACCTTCTGAAATGTCTCATCAGTTTACCATCATCATTAATGGCCTAGGAGAATATTTGACCCATGATTCATTCCACATTTCCAAGCTTACATAGAACCCCAATCCCTATGGAAGACCTAAATCCAAACCACCTTGCATGGAATGGTAATGAAATGGCAAAGGCAAACTACATAGTCTAGCTCCTATCATTTTCACACCAACCACTAGCCAAGAATAAGACCCACTTGTAGATGATGATCTTGGTTGTATAATGACAAAATGGTTGATTATTATAAAAATGACAAATACCTAATTCCTATCAAGATCATGGTGAATCACACATGTGAATGAAAAGGACTTTAGCCAAATCAATAAGGAAAACTTGAACCAATCTCTATGACTTGGTATAAAGGAACTTATGGTCTCAAATTTAAACTGCATAAGGTTAACCCCACATATATTAGTTATGCTCCAATGCCAATGAATAATGATGATGATGCCAAAAATGAAGTAGAGTCTAATCATAGACCTTATGAATGCCTAGCCAATACCAATCTATTTGACACCCATGCCATTTTTACCCTTAGACCAATTATTTACCACAATTTGATTCCTTTATATCACCCTCAACTTATATCCTAGGACCAACAAGAATCCACAGTGCCTATAGATGAGTTTGAGAATTATGAGGACATTTTCAAATTGTTAGGCCTAAGAGACAATGTTCTATTGGGAGACCATAAATAAGGTTTCTCAATTAAAAAATAGCCTAAAATCTACTTTATAAAATGGGTGAACACCCTTAGCCACAAGTAAATAAATAAAACATTGAGTTCCCAAAGTGAAAATCTCTTTGAGGCACTTTTGGACTAGTGTAAAAGTAAAGAGAAAGGCTAGTCTTCTAATGAAAACTTATTTCAGACACCATTCGATGGGGGTGTTCGACCTTCCTCAAACATATCTCAAGAGACCACCAATGATAAACTTAACTATGGGTTCAAGTTTAGCTTTAAAGAATAAGATGTCTTCAACCAAATCATTCGAGAGTTTCCAACAATGTTTATCACATGGCCATACCTGCCATTGAGAGATTTTGATTCATCTTGCCTAGGTGCACTTGAAGACCCAATCTAACCAAAGGACTTTATCATTGTAGGCTGATTCTAATCTTTTCCAACCATTTTGGAATATGGTTCAACTCTTCTTATGGATTATACTACATAAGTCAACATTGGGACTCTAGGTGACTTGAATTAGATCAAATTAGGTGCATCCCTCACTGAAGAAGAATGTGACATATTTATACCCCTTTTGAGGGAATTTGTTGACATATTTGCTTGGTCCTATTATGACATGCCAGGTTTGGACCCCACCTTGGTTCTATACCACCTTGTTGTACATCTTAATTCTAAACATATGAAGCAAAGATTATGTAAGATGCATCCTTACATTGTTGTATCACTTAAAAAAAGAGTTGGGAAAACTCTTAGAAGTGAGATGTATTTGACTAATCGAATATTCAAAGTGGCTATTGAATGTTGTACCACTTAGTAAGAAGCCACAAAGAATTAGAATTTACACTAATTTTAGAGATATAAACAAGGCCTTCCCCAAGGATGATTTTCCTCTACCAAACATTGACATGATTATTGACTCTATAGTGGGGTACAAAATTCTTTCATTGATGGATGGATTTTTGGGATACAACCAAATCAAGATGGCACTAGAAGACCAACATAAAACAATGTTCACCACTCCATGGGGAATGTTCTATTATTAAGTTATGCCATTTGGTCTCAAAAATGTTGGGGCCATATACCAAAGAGCCATGAACATCATATTTCATGATATGATGTATAACATTATTAAAGACTACACTCATGACATACTAGGAAAATCAAAGACCAAGGTTGATCATCCTGTATCACTACAAAGAATATTTGAGAGACTTCATGAATATAAGGTTAGACTCAATCCTAAAAAGTGTGTTTTTGGATTTATTTCAGGCAAATTGCTTGGCTTCATTATGTCTTTTAGAGGAATTGAAGTTGATTTATCCAAATTACAAGCCATTACCAAAATTCCACCACCTTCTAATTTGAAGTAGATCCATAGTTTTTAAGGCAAGATCCAATCTATCAGATGCTTCATTGCTCAATTAGCTAATAAATGTCATCTATTTACACACTTACTAAAGAAGGGTGTCACATTTCATTGGGATGATGAATGAAAAAAATATTTCCAACACCTCAAAGACTATATTTCCAATCCACCTATTTTGTTACCACCTATGCCAATAAATTCTTTCCTACTATACCTATTAGCCATAGATAAAGGCCTGGGGAACCTTTATATTAGCATGATGATAATGAAAATAACTTCCATGTACTATCTAAGCCATACACTGGTTGTGTATGAACATAATTATATGCTCATTGAAATAGCATATTTAGCTATGTAATTTATAACTCAAAAACTATGACATTAGATGTTAAACAAGACCATAATTATTTCAAAAGTAGATTCTCTCAAGTATTTACTAGACAAAATAACTTTACAAGGTCATATGGCTAAATGTATCATGCTTTTGAATGAGTTTAAGATCGAATATGTCAATCAAAAGTCCATCAAGGTACAAGTACTTGTAGATCAGCTTGTTAAATATCCCCTTATAGATATAGAACCTCTAACTTTTCAATTGCCAAAAGATTCCATTATGACCATCATTGAAACACCTCTTGAGGAGAAACACTGGAAGCTATATTTTGATGGATCATTCATAGCACATGAATTAGATTCAGGCCTATCAATTATTACACCACAGGGGGATATTATCCCTAAATCATTTTGTATCATCTTTACTTACACCAATAACATGTCCAAATATGAAGCACTTGCCATAGATCTTCGACAGTCAGTACAATGGAATATTTAGCATCTCAAGGTTTATTTTGATTCTCAATTAATCATTAATCAGGTTACATACCACTTTTAAAACAAGCATGACAAGTTGGTGTTGTAAAAGGCCATGATTGACATTCTCAAATAGTATATTATTGACATAAAGTTTGAACACATACCAAGGGATAGTAACAAAATATTGGATGTCATAGCCACCATTGTCTCTTTGATTCATCATCTAGACATGGTAAAAGAATATCAGTTCCTCATTGAAAATCTTCTAGCACCATCCCATGAGCTTTCAACCATCTTAATGATTTGTGATATTATTGGTCCCAACTCTATATGATATTCAGACCTTTGCATATACCTTCATGACCACACTATGCCACCATACCTATCCCACAAACAATCCAAGGCCTTTATCCACCATGATGCATAGTATACCTTACTTGGATGAACCCTTTTCCACCACAAATTTGATGAAACTTTGATTTGTTAGTTAACTTTGGTAGAATAAACATCAGTGTTACAAGAAGTTCATGAAGGAGTATGTGGATCCCATGCTAGTGAGGCCTTCCTATCCAAAATGCACCTATGTACTAGGTATAATGTGCCAAATATGGATGCAGATGTAGCTACTTACATCAAAAGGTGTAACAAATGTTAATGGCATACCAATCTAATTCATACCTTGGCCAAGACACTAAAACTAATGCTTATAACATGGTCATTTATAACATGGGGCCTCGATCTCATTAGGAAGATAAACCCAACCTATTATAATGGTCATAAACACATCTCTACCACTACCAAATATTTCACTAACTGGGTTGAAGATATACCCTCACTTACATGACTAGAATAAAAATTTCCAAATTAATTTTCAACCATATCATCTACCACTATGGTATCCCATCCAATATTATATCTGATAATGGTGAATTGTTTAAAAATAATGATGTCAAATCACTATGTATTAAGTACAAGATTACTCAACATTTTTTCACTACATATTACCCACAAGGTAATGACCAAGCAGAAGCATCCAACAAAACCATTGTCAACATCCTTAATAAGATTTTAAATGATGTTGGTCATGATTGGCACCTTCACATATTCCATGACCTCTAGGCATACTACACTAATTACCATACCCCAATAGGAGCTACTCCATATTCCCTAGTTTATGGCACTAAGGCCATTCTTCCCATTAAGGTTGAATTACCTTCTCTATGAATCTCACTAAAACATGTTCTAGAGGATGAATATTGTTGAGTAGCTCACCTATAAGATCTAGAGTTACTTTATGAAAAATGCATGGCCATATTCAATAGCCTTCAAGCATATCAGAACCAACTTTGTGTCCACTACAAATAGTGGGCCAAACACAAAGAATTCAAATTTGGTGATTTTATTCTCAAATAAAACCAATAGAATAACATGGTAGATAAGAAACACAAGGGTAAGTTTAAACCTAAATAGATAGGTCCATACATCATTATTTCAAAGTATGGATCTACAGCCTACATGCTCACTACACCAGACATGGATGAATTTGATGAGCCAATGAACATCATACACCTCAAGAATTATTTCATTTGAGAGACCTGAATTATTATCTATAAGGAACCTTTTTGTTGTAACATAATATCAACATTTTTATTTGAACTATATCATATACCATTCTACCATTCCTTACCTATCAAATGTGTTATTTTTACCTACCCTAACCAACCCCTTTGACCTTAGTTCTATTTACTTGGTTTCACACACACTTTTAGTAAAAATATTTTGATTAAGTTTTAATAATTGATTCATCATTCTAGATTGAGGCTATTTTTGGAGTAGTATGATAGTGGTTTGACAATTATATCCTACATTCCTTGTTTCATTCCATTCAATTAATACTAATTATAACTGCCTTTGGGCAAATCAAAGTGACATTATTATGCTACTAATTATAACCACCTATGAGAAAATTTATATCATTGACCTATGTTTTTATTTATTAATTATAACTACCTATGAGAAAATTAGGGATAACACTTTTATCATGCCTTGAAGTACCACCTTGCCATTCCTATGTTGTACTATGCCATTAGCCTACTTTGCTTAGTTTATGAATTTACCAGCTACTTAGTCAAATTCCTCCATTGTAAGGTATAACTATAATAACTTGAGGTCCCATCCTAAAACTATGTAGGTATCACTTGATTTAGATTGAGGTCAACTTAGTCACCCCTTTGCCATAGTCTCTCCATTTTGTAAGCAATTGCAAGTTTGAATGCTCTCATTGTTTTGCGATCATGGACTATTTCATGTCTCATAATCCTCCATCGATTTGAGATGCTCCAAAAAAATTTAAAACATTTGTAAATAGACCTATAAAATCCTAAACATCAAACTCTTCTTTGCCTTAAGGATTTTTGGAACCCTCATTTAGTCACAAGAAACCAATTGTCATTTAGTTTCCCCATCCTTATTGGCCTAGCATCCCATGCTCTCACAATTTTATGAGCTCATTCCCATATTCCTCTATAACATATTCATGTTTTATTATCATCATTTTATTCTATCCCATTTCCTAGGAGAATTACATTTGACCTAAAGTTTTTGTTGGACCTTACATCCACAAAACTATGTAGGTAGCATCCACTTGCCTATTGCATCTAGAGTTAACTCAGCCACCCCCCTTTCATTTCCTCTCTTCCCCAATTTTTATTTGTTTTTTCTTTTGTCTCCTATGGTCTAGGGGCAATCTCATCATCTTATTTGTTCTTTGTTCACACTAATGTTGTATTTAGCCATTGTTTGTGTTTGTTTCATGTTGTTTTGTTTTGTTTTGTGATTTTTGTTTCTTAGGTTTTTGTCTTTTTGTTTTTTTTATTGTTTGCCTATTGATTTCATTATTGTGCCTTGATTTAGTTTATGTGAGTACATTAGGTGATTCCTTACACATTATTATTGAATCCATCCATATTCATACGTCAACATTGTCATCATGGTCTTTATCATTGGTGCATTATTTTTAATTAAGTATTGGATCATATGTTAGTCCTCATGCATATTTAGGATAAGTACTCATGGTGTTTTATATCATGATTCCTACCATCACGTGCTATAGAAATAATCAGCTCAGGAAGTCTTACAAGCAATACATCCAAGATATATCTCCTTTGAACCTTAAAAATTCCCACTCTACCCAAATCATTCCAAATATAGAATAATTAAATCATGAAATAATTTTAATCCTTTCTAGTTAGGATATGCATCTCCATACTAGCAAGTTACCCAAAATCATCTTTCTTCTCTATATTAGCTTACTCTTACTTTATGACTATGGATTCAGTTTGTAATCCTCATTATCCAATTGGCCATCATATTTTCCATCATCATGGTACCAATTATTATAACCACCTCAGGTTACATCATTATATCTTGTCCCACTTTCACTACCAATGATTCTAACTACCTTTGGGCAAATCATTGTGTATCATCCCACCCATAAAGCTGATGATTATAACTACCTATGGTAAAATCATTGTGTTTCACTCTATCTGGAGGTTAATGATTATATCCACCTTTAGAAAAATCATTATCTTTATTCTACCCATCTGGGGCATGTTTTCATTGTGATAATGCTTATAACCACCTTTTAGGAAGCTATTATCTCTATCTACCCAACTAGGGCATGTTTTTATCCTGCTAACGATTATAATCACCTATGGGAAAATCATTTTTTTTCCCTTTTCTTGATTATAACTACCTTTGGGAAAATCATTCTCTTATTACCCTAAGCCTTTTTAAATTATTATAACTATCTTTGGTCAAATCATTATCTTTATTTGTCCCACCTATATCGATGATTATAACTACCTATGGGTAAGTCATCTTGTTTGTCTACCCCATTAGGTAGCTTCTTATGCCATTGATTATAACTACCTATGGGTAAGTCATCTTGTTTGTCTACCCCATTAGGTAGCTTCTTATGCCATTGATTATAACTACCTATGGGCAAATAAATCTCTTCCACCCATTTTATCTTTTTGGTCTCATTATTTCCTCCTTTTGAGGGACTGATCACTGACCCTTTTTGTTGACCACTCCCTTGAGGAGGCATCTATAGTTCATCCATTATCATTGAATTAGTAAGAATACAAGACCTTTTCATTCTTTGAGAAGATGCTACTATGCCTATAACTTGTAACATATTCCTAAACAAAGACAAACTATAGACACCTAAAACTGGCCACAACTTTCCTTTGATTAAATTTTAGATTGATTCCTACCAACAATTTCAAATTAAGCCTAGGAATCACTGAATGCCCTAAATTTTATTATGCATCATTCATCAAATCTCAGAATCACATTGAGGCATCCCTATTTGGGGTATTTTATCGTATGTAATAATAACCTCCATGAATTCATCTCTAATCACATTGTGGAACCAAAACTATCAATTTGGCTTAGAGACCTATTAAGTGGGGAACTTACACACTTAAATCAAATCTTCAAAGAGCTAAAAGGCTAATCTATCAATTAAAAAAATAAATAAAATTAAATGCCTAGTTGAATTATCCATTTGAAATTAATGAATATCTAAAAAGGAAATTTGAAAATTAAAAATATCCTAGACTTTTATTATTACCTTTATGAGTTGTCAAGCTCTTTTAAAATATCCTAAAATATCTAATATTAAGAGCCATGCCTAGTAATTAAAAATCATAATTACATGAAAACTATTAACTTAACTAGAGTTATATTTGACTCACCTAGGTTTATTTTGAACCCATTCCAAGCCTAAACTCAACCTTGACTCACATTGGGTGAGAGTTAATTCCTAAGGTTATAAATACAAGGCTATGCCTATTCATTTTCAAGCTCTCATAAGCCAAAGTTATAATGCTAATTTGGAGAGAGACAAGCTTGTCAATAGTGTTATAATTCCAAAATCTTAATCCAAGAAATAATACAAGTCAAGGTGTCAAGGAAAGAAGGAGCTACACAAGTTTCATTGCCAAAGACTTCCTAATGTACAAGCCAAGAAAGCCACTCAACAAAGAAATTTGGAGCTCCCAAAGAAGTTAAAAGAGTTATTATCTTTTATACTTTTGTTGTGTGTTTCATCTAGTTTTTGTTACTAAGATCTCCCTAGTATCTAGGATAGGAGTGTAAGTGTTAGTTTGTTTATTTGAGTTTCATTATCTTGAACTAACACAATACTAACCTCCCTTCTTGGGTTCTTATGATCATAATAATGAATATGATCCTACCTCAGATGTGTGTCTTATGAAGAGCCCATGGAGCCTTTTGAGATTCTTAAGGAAACTTCATCTATCATCAAAGTTAGGTCTCCTAGGAACCTCTTTGAATATCATGTTTCCCATCACTCATTCATTAACATCACTAATTTTTCCCTTAACTTTGGTTAGCATACAACACCAATCAAAAATGTTCCATCCACCATATACAATGGTGTATGTAACTATTGAACCACATTTTCACCCTCCTCCCAATCATACCACCCATAATGATCATACCATACATATACATCACCATATCCAAGACTTAAACACATCCATTCCACACATCAATTTCCTAGGCCACATTGTCTCTCATAGATGTTATGATGATCCCTGATTAATATGTTTGGAGGATACTAAAACAAGAATCAACAAAGGTCACCATGACATCAATAAACCTAGCATTGACAACATGATCCTAACAACATGATTCTCCAAAATGATCATTAGTTAAATATTAATACAATTTTAGCATCCCTTCATCTCACACTCTAATAAAATTGAGATGATTATAAAAATTCAAAAAAAATATTTCTCTAGTGATGAAAATTAGTTTCTATAGTGCCTTGGGAAAGTACCATAGTGAAAATTGGTTTTTGGCATCATAGTAAATGATAAATGTTTTCTATATGTACCTTGACACTTGGAGGATAGAATCCTACCTCATAAAGTTAGTCATCTAACCCATCTTAGCCACTCTTTATATCATATTTAATCTACCATTTCTTCATGTCTTAACCCTGGCCATAGGAATAGAAGGTGTCTTATTACATGACATTATAACAATTCTTGGCATATCCTTTTATCAACACCTCAATTAGAAGACATTTATTTTTATTTCGCCATAACATAAGCTTGATCCATAGTCTATTCCTTATCATTCCTCACATCCCTTTTCATTTTCCATCAATCTCACTGTGATTTATCAATCTAGGTTGCTAGGTTTGGACTTCCCTTTGCTAGTAACCTCATTTTTTATATTCATATTCCAAAAAGCCTTAATAATTGAAATATGCCAAAAATCACAAAAAATCACAAAATCTAGAAAAATCCAAAAATATTCCAAGATGTTTTATTTTATGCCTATTCCCCCATTCACATCTATCTCCATGCCCTTTATCTCTCATTTACATAACCAATTCATATCCATCCATCCTACTATTTTCTTTCATCCCCTATTATAAACTGAGGAAAATATAATCTATATTAAGCTAGCATTGACATAGTCTCACTTTAGACTGATAAGTCCTAAGTCTCTCATTTAAGTTCAAAAGATGGTCAATCTATGAGTCAAATATCTCTTATGTCTAAGTTGAAAGTTACTCCAGCACAACCTATTCACAACCATGTTTCATCCTAATCCTGATCAAGGCAAGGATATCCATACTAATTCATTAGCCCCAATTATCATCCTCATTCATCCCATCCTTATGCATTTATACAATAGTTAAGACCCTATTTTCATGATGTGTACATATTTACATATGTTATTTGTATGATGCATGTGTCTTTAATTTTATTTTTATATACATTTAGTTATATAAATATATATATATATATATATACGTTTTTTCTTATTTTTATCTTTCTTGTAGCATAAATATTTTTGTCTATTGGGCAATGAACAAGGATGCTATGATGACACCAAAATCTACAATGATGATTTTATGTGCCCTCGATGATCCTTAGTTCATTATTTTCCCCTTTTATAATTATGCACACTCTTAAAAAGTCATCATGGTCATAAAAATATCATGGTTCTTGATGCCTAGTGTTACATAATATCAGATTGCTTAGATTACGATTAGAATTATTTCAACATAATGGCTTGACAATAGAAAAACTTATCACCACATCCACATCCCATCAAATCTTGATCAGTTGTCCAACCATTTGATCTAATCATGTCAACCATGCCTAACTTATAATATCCAAACTTTTCTCAAAATATGATATCTTCTATCTACTCATTTACTAACCTATCATATATTACTATCTAACGTCTAAGACTAGTGATCTATATAATAACTAAAACCATCTAACTTAGCCTCATCCTACTACCTATCTCTAGTCATTCCTTTTTTCACCTTGGTCACTCAAATTATCCTTTAATTTTCATGTATCTATCTTATTCTATCTTCACCAAACTAATGCTTTGATATAAACACATCATAATCAATCAATTTGTAATTTGTTCCTAGCCTACAACTCTCCCTTGCATACATCCTTACTTTAGATACGTTGAAATATCATGAATTATTATATCAATCATCTTGATCTATAATTTTCCTTGGCATGTGTCCTTGTTTTAGATATGTTTAAAGTTATGGACTTTTATCCTTATCTTACACCTGTTGGTTCCCATTTGGGATGTGTTGACAACCATGACAAAGTCATTTTTGCTCCTTTACATGTGTCCTTTCTTAGGGAATTATCCATTTATAATTCATTCCTATCATGAATCCTATTCTTTTTTTCCATCATCTTCATCATCTAGCATTGTAACCGCTTATCTCTTTACACACCTCACCCCTCATTTTCCCTTTCAAGTGGCCATTTGACACCTTACTCCCTACATGTTCCATTGGGGTGGCACTTAGCATTCATCAATGAGTATCTTCCTTTTTTGAAATATCATTACTGTTACTTATTTCAATCACAATTCCCTTTTGAAGAGGGTAAAAATGTATGCACATAAATTTTCTCTCTTCATCTTGTCACTAATTTCATCTAACTTCATCTAATTTATCTTACTAATTTGCCTAGTCATTTGATCTGATTTTCACTCTTCATATTCATACATCAACCTTATATCATCCCAAAAATCAATTAATTATTCTAATCATGGATTATTTGTCAAGTAAACCCCACTTATCCATTATATGGGAATTTAAAATTCCCATAACCCACTGCCTACCTACTCCTAGGATTTTTTGCAAGCCTCACCCAACCCTTATTCTAAACTAATCTAACCTCCCTTTAGCCACCATTAATCCCCCTAATGGATTATATAATTTTCCAATTTTAGAATTATCCACTATCTTATCCCTCCTCTCTATATTCCTCTAATTCTAGAGGTTTCTTGGGAATTTTTAATACCATTTAATTCCCTCCATATTCTCTATTTAACCCATGTTCATCCTCCATTGATTCCAACTATGAAATACATGAGCTTCCAATGCTATATCTAATCAAGGAATCACCATGACAATATCATGAGCCAATTCGTGTTATCCATTATTAAGAATCAAGCCAATACATGTCAAAATTTTGAGTATATGGTAACAATCCTCCATTTATAATCATTTAGTCTCTATTTTTTAACTCTGATTTGGAGAATTTAGATTTAGATTATATGAATGATTAATATTTTTGTATTGTAATCCTATTGGCTCTGAATTTTAAAGTAGATTCGTGTTTTGAGTATTTTTTATATAATTGCATATCCAAATCTCATTGCTAAAAATTACCATCTTATAGAGATCGAAAATAAGGGGCATGTTTAAATGCCACACAATATAAGGGAAATGACTTAGTCAAGTTTCCATGAAAGTAAGAATGACATATTCATATTTTCATACCACAAAAAATGACATTATGTAAATGTCAAATAAAACACACATAGGCACATGGGTTGCAAACAAAGGAGCATATGCAAATGCTTGAACAATCAATATAATAGAAAGGTAAGAAGCTAAATGAAGTGCATAAAGGAAATCATAAGCAACCAACATAAACGTGTCATATTATCCCATGGATCAAATGTGTTAGAAAAAAATGTCAAGGTAATAACATGTAAAGTACCATGTGTAAGATATAATAATAGATAAAGGCATGTGTAAGTACATATGTAAACTCAAACATGACAATTAAATGTGATCATAGAATGGTATAACATGTTTATATCATGATCATAAGAGAGTATATGCCCCCAACATCCTATTGATGTGAATAGAGGGAAATCCAAAAATCCATAATATAAATGTATCATGTATTTATGTATGATTGTATCACACTTCAAGTAGAAGTATGAAACAATGTGTGTATTTAGAAGTATTGTAATATGCCATCCATCAGCATGTAACTAACACATAAGTGCCAAGGATATAATAAAACATGTGGTTGCCAAAAAAAATTGTATTTTTGAATGTTTTTTATTTTTTTGGTATTTTTGGTATGTTTGACAGTAGTTTTAATCAAGTAGGTCCTCATACTCAAAAGGTAGTGGGTCACTTGAAATAGATTTATGGTTTATTTATATAAATTTAGTTCTAATACCTCAATGTTTATGTGTAATGGTTTACCTGAAGCTAATAGTGTAGGAAAATAATCATGTCCATCATGTTGGTTATAAATTTATATACCCATATTATGAAATTTTACACACATGTTTGTAGGATCTAGTTTATCATTCCACTCAACTAGCCAATTTTTTCCAAATTTAAACTTTAAATTTTGTTCATGTTTTGATATCCATATAGTTGAAAATTTGACATGTGGGCCACAAGAAATAGGCAATCAAATGTATCCTCAAAATTCAAGATCTAATGGAGAATATGTTAACACATCGGTAGTATGTCCTAATCATGCAATAAAATTAGTACCACAAGTGGTATCGCACTTATTTGGATCAAATAAGATATTGTGATAATATACCTCATCGATATTAGAAATAATAGTTAAATATTCATTCTTTTTTCACTTTAAGGGATGTTTCTCTTTTAGAAGATAGGAAGGATTTTGTCTTTTGCCTATTTAGTATAGAAGGTGTATGCATCCTTCACTCTTATATTATTGGATGATGTTTTTCAATGTTGAACATTAATTGGTAGTATGGACAATGACCTAGTGATAATTACAATATAGTACTCCCTTTGTGGGTATAAATATACTACCAAATGTATGTCAAGTAGAAGGCAAAGAAATCATATTATGCTCAAGTAACAAATATAATATTGTACTGGTAGTATCTTATTATGGTGTGATTTGTAAAGTCTAATTTTAAGGCTTCTGATAAATCCCCACATTATTTACATGATATACATGAATTTGGACCTTATAAGGTTTATTAAATGATTTAAACAAGAGAGATATATGGAATACTAATAATAATAATTGGCATGATTATCTTCTATTTTTGTTTTGTCCTTACCTAGATTCAGCTCTATATTTTCTACTTGTGGGTTTAGTTTATATGTGCCAAGACTTGTAGGTTAGAATAGGTTATGGGATAAGTGATATAATGGATCAAATTTTAATTATCACATTTTATCATCCATCATACCATAAGTGGTATCATCATCACTATCATAGTAATTTGTAACATGGCCATTGTTTTACTTAGTATTAACTAATAAAGGAAGTTTAAATGTTGCTGGTTCTTTTGATTTGACTGGCTCTTTTGTTAATGGGTCTTGTTTTTTATGTGCATGTATATGAATTTAAAAATTTAGTGTTTGATTTGTATTGGGAGACAAAGGAGTATTTATAATTGACTCACTTACCTCATACATATGTATATGTTTAAGAGATATGCATTTTTGAGGTGGTACCACTATAGGAATGCCCTCAATT
Organism: Torreya grandis; assembly: GCA_037957365.1. Taxonomy (NCBI): domain Eukaryota; kingdom Viridiplantae; phylum Streptophyta; class Pinopsida; order Cupressales; family Taxaceae; genus Torreya; species Torreya grandis. The sequence continues at coordinate 1,028,309 of JARHVA010004601.1, forward strand.
TCAAAATTTATCATTTTTTTAAATTTTAAGGGCTCATCATCAGTGGGCATGGATAACAAGGTCCCATAATGTATGAATTTTATACATATGTAAAGTGTAGATGGGATAGCCATGATTGAATGTATCTAAGGTCTACCTAATAGCAAGTTTTAATATAATGATTGAGACATTACCTAAAAGGTAGTGGAAATGATTTTGTCTCCTAATATCACATCTAATGTGATTTGAATAATCAAAGGGATATGTGAATTATCAAACCCTTTTATGTGTAGAATTATTTTTTGAATAAGGTTTGTTCTGATACCTATGGTGGTTATAAATTTTACTACAAATTTCTAGGCCTGGTCCATTGTTAACGATCACCCTTTTGATACCTTTATTTTTTCATAGTTAATTATATGAACAAAGGCAAATTTTGGTTGATAATGTCTTTAGATGGTAAATCAACTGGATCAAATATAATGAGCTTGGAATTATTCTTGAGATATTTCATCATATCCATAAAATAAGTAGGCTTAATACTTCTTGGGACTTATGTCTCACATAATGATTCATATAGAATATCCTTATAAACATTAGATTGATTTAGGAGCTCAAGGACTGAAATCCTAGCATATGTATTACTCAATTGGTCAATAATGGAATATCCTTTAGATTTAATTAAAATATTAGGTTTAGGGGTAACCTTTTGTATTTTAACATGTGACATAATGGGTTGAGCAACTTTACCTCTTTCAGTAGTGATAACATGGACCATAAAATTCAATATAAGTCATGGGTAAATAATGGGTGTGGGATGGTAGTTGACATTTAAATAAGAGTGAGGTGGGATAAATGGTACTTAAAATTCATTTTGGCATCTAGATATTGGTTTAATAATATTTCAAAATGAATTTTTAAGAGAGATCAAGTGTTATTTTTACTTAAAATCCCTCTCATGATAAAAATTAGGAGCATGCCAGAATAAAGGCTTTGAATCTATTATGTCTCAGAGTGATTTACTCAAACATCAAATATAATAGGTAAGGACAATTATAAGGTATTTTACCATGAAATGTTTTAAAAATATATTCATAGTAACTATGGTTGAGAAATTTTAGCAATCAGGGATTAGCAACAACAAAAAAATCATAAAACCCTTACTGACCTAGGGTTTGGTGTTCAAAGATTGGGTTTACCAAATGTTTAACCCTAAAATGAAAGTGTCTAACTTTGGAGTGTACCTATATTTGCATTAAAGGGGTATATAAAAATGAAATTGCATAAAGGTGACACTAATATCTATAGTAGGCCAATTAGATGTTAAACTCTGATATAATAATTTTGGGAATAATTGGGTTTTATTCCTAATTTAGTTAAATGGTTTAGAGTTATAAATCAGTAAATAAGCTATTGATTTGTGAAATTTATTTTTAATTAGAGCTTTTCTAAAATTAGTAATAAGAGGGAGAAAATAAAACTTATCTTAAACTGTGTTGATCTGACTAAGACAGGGTCTGATATTCACTATGTGGGCCTAAGACACTATCATAAACATGATCTTAAATTTCATTTCATAATTGGATAGGAGTGATAAAATTGGATAGGATTGGCACCGATGCTATATTCCTTGTTTGAAACTATTATCTTGAGGATTTAAGCTTTTTGGGTTTTGTTTGGTAGGTTTATGTGACACTATCTTTGAATTTGTGAAGCTTTGTTGCCTTATAAAGCTAATTATATTAATTTATATGCCTTAAATATACTGAATAAAAATTTATCAAATATGTAAAAATGGGTTAGTGTGTGTAAGATGTACTAGACATGCTTCACACCTCGTGTGTGGGTACATTGCCTACATACCAATACTCTTAAGAGGGATCAAGCCATATGTAGTTTCCCCTTTGAAAGTGATTGGTACAATTGTCATATGATAATTCAATAAATGATAGGCTAGATGTGCTTAAGGATGGCTAGGGACTAATGTGGATATTTAGATGTGTTTAGGACTATATTGGATGGATGTGTGCAGAGAATAGGGAAGATTATTTGAGTGGTTTCATTTGTATTCTTGTTTACTTGATAATATTTTCCAACCCTCTCTAAATAATATTTGAATGGAATTTTATAGGGATCTATTATTCATGGATATAATTTACTCATGTTAAGCTGATAAGGATAAGGATAGGAAACTAGAAGAAATTGACCATTAGGAATATAAATAAGCTTGGATAACAACACTGAAAGTAAACAAGAGTGTCATTAGCACTATTATCCTAGTGTGGAACTAGTTTTCTAAGTAGACAAGACATAGGGGGATGGATTGGTCATGAAAAGAGGGTCCTATCTTAGCTAGGGTTAAGTATAGAAGGATATAGATGACTGGGAATCAATGAAAACAAGCCTATGAGGGTCATGAGAGCAAGAAAGAGGGACATATGGATTGGGTGTCATTAGCCATGCTCAAGTTACCAATTTTTTAATTTTATATGACTATATTTGCCCCCCTCTTTATTCTAGTGATGCAAAAACGAGACATACTAGGATAAAAGAAAAATAGAAAGGGTACAAAAAATTACCTATAAGGGTGAAGCTCTTGAATCTATGTGATGATGGGTGTGCATAGAGAGAGCATGTTGTGAAGTGTAAAATCTACAAGTGGGAAAAAAAAGTAGATCAATTCTTACTAGATACACTATATATAAAATAAGAATGTACAAAGCTGGGTAAGAGAGAAAGGAAGAGAAAGAAAATAATATACCTCACTAAGTATGTGAACCAATACAAAACTTGTTGTGATGTTGAGCAATACTAGGTGATGTTTGAGTGATGTTGAAAGGTGTTGTACCAAGAGTAATATCATGAATGGAGCTAAGTGCTCAATTCCCCAAAAGTGTCTCAAAAATTCAAAGGTTGGACCTTTGGATCCATCATATCTCATTAAATGAAGTTAGGTGGTCATGCATGTGTTGATCTATGTTTGAATTATGTGTCCAATCCCTCTAAATAGGTGGCTCAAGAATACAAAGGCTAGCTAGTCATTTGGCTCCATAATTGCTTTATGAAGTGAAGCTATAAATTGATACTAGTATGGAATGTATGTCATATGAGATGGATCCTAAATCCCATGAATGTTGGTGTGGATAGCCCAATATATGCTAGAAACTAGGCCACTCTTGGCCACTCCAAAACTAGAACACTAAGATTATATGAAAGATACTTGGGAACTTAGGAGGTTAGGCTTATATGAAATCCAATCCAAAATGATTCCAACCACTTGTAGATGAAGTAAGCCACACAACTGTTGAGAATTCTTGGGTAATGCTAAACTCGAAAAGAAATAATATAGATGTGTCGTACACATTATCCCCAATCACTGGTGTCTAAAACATGGATTATGATCTAAAAGTTTTAATGAATTCCCTATCTAAAATTGGAAGAGATATCCATCATATCATGCATGATTCCCCATATATCTAGATTCTCCATGAAAAAATGTACTAAAACTGATGAATTTGGTATGAACTTTAACTAACAAAACTATAACTAAACTTACCTTTCTATCTATTTCTAGAAAATCTAGTTTTTTTATTTTTTTGGATAGTACCAAAAGTGGACACTAGTGGCACTAACACTGTTATCCAAGTTATGCACTATTATTTATGGCCAAATGTGATAAATGTTCTAGATTCTTGACTATTTTCTTGGTCTATTTTGATTGGTTTGATGTCTGGTTATTGTTTTGGGTGTTCTGAATATTGTTATTTTGACCGTTAAGAGCTCTGATCTCTAAGACAAAACCCATATTTGTTACCCCCTCTTCTGAGGGTAGGATTGAAAACCTTGCAATTACCTCCCTCAAAATAAATATCCCTTCCATTGTGTTATGTTTCAAAGATACATGATATAACAATGATAATTGGTAAGATATATCAAAATATAGCATGGTTTGTATTGAGAGATTATTAGATCAATAGGGGTATGTCTAGATGGATATAACAATGTAATAACATGTGTAATGTACTGAACTAGAAATAAAAGTGTTAGTTGTTAGTTATTATTTATCATGGAAGGATGGAACATGATGTCCATTATGGCATCCAAAAGCAATATAATGCATGATTTGGATCATGGCATTACAAATAATTGAAAGCAATCAAGCAAAAATCACACAAGGCAAGAAGCATACAAGAGTGGCCAAGGGGCCAAGAAAACAAGGGACATGGTCACATGTCACTCAAACTATAAATAAATAATACAATACATGTTCAAATACCACATACATATATAATTGAAACAAGCAAGGTTGGTATGAAAGCCACAATCACATGGAAGAGTACAAATAAAGGACATTGGCAAATGTCCTAAGGCACACACATGAATAGAAGTAAAGGAAATTAACAAATGTCCTAAGGCACATATAAGAGACAAATAGGAACTGAAAAATGCAATCATATCAAGCTAATTCTAAGAAATAAAATAAATCATGTAAGAAACTAGAATATACAATCATGTCTAACTAATCAAAGAAAGAATTGAAAGTATGTAAAACATGTGTAGTACAAGAGTAGGTATATGTTAAGAAATACACAAGTGTTATATACTAGTGAGTGTTGATAGATTAATTTGTGTATGCTAGTGAATAATGTACATCAACAAGATAACTAGAGTGTATGGTGTAGGAATGACATAACTTGGATGGTTTAGTCATGTAGAGGATGCCCCCATTGGGTGTGCATATCGATGTGTGTCTTGAATGTAAAAGTAGGATACCCCCTCAATGGATAAAATCAAGCAATCAAGGAGTTGGATTTCACTTCACACACTCAAAGAGGATCAAGTGAAGCATGGTAATGTAGATAATCTATAAATAATAAGTATAGAACAACAAATATAAGTCCAGCATAATAGTAGAAATATAAAGCATAGATGATGCATACAATCAAAGTGTTTTTGTTGTTTTTGACATATTTGAATTTTTTTGTGTTTTGAAATGTTAAATTTTTTTTGAATTTTGAAATATTTTAAATATGTAAAATCAATCATAAGAAGACTGTGTACAAGAAAAATTGAGAAAATATGTATAGGAAACACTGGAAAGAAATGATACTAACCAATGAGTCTCATGGGAGACTCCCTATCATGGTGTCGTATATCAAAAAAGGAATCATGTGTGATTATTAATCACAAGGGAATGGATGTGAATATGAATTTGAATATTTGGATTCATTGTTATTATCTTGGAGATTATAATAACTTGTATTGTTCCACTCATCATTATCATCTTGATTTCAGACCAATGGAATGCTAGTGTTAACTTTTTTTATATCTAGATCTTTTCCTTTGATAAATTGTGTATATGAATGATTTGCCTTAGGATGTTTGATAAATCCAAAACCTTGGTGAAAAACATTATCAGTTTCTAAAATAGGAGTAGTGATGCCTTGAGCATGCTTGCCCAATTTTTGACCTTGATAATCAAACTATTGTATATATTTTTTACCACACCCATACTACTTTGAAAGTTGAGCTTTATTTTGGAGAGGTATATTTGCATCTTTTTTGTGCTTTACCTATGCTTGTGATACTATTTCTTGATTTGATTTTTCTTTTTCATCCTTTTATTGTTCTGAGTTATGCTTTGGTAACCATTTTTGTACTTTTTTTGGATTTGACCCTTTGCGAATGTGTTCCTATGTCATTGTGGCATGCTTGACTAATTTAGTTTATATAGGGTCCTCATTAGCAATTATCTATTGTATATATGTTTTCAATGCCAAACATGAATTTGTGTGATGCCCATACATTCTATGATATGCACAATAATATCTAGATTTTCTCATTGGATGTAGAGGAGGTAGTTTGATCAACTTAGATTTAATCATTTCCCTTAGTACCTCACTTTAACTCTTATTTTATCTTTGAATTTTGTTTGAATCTCTACTTTTAAATTTATTTTGTTATGATTTCTTGATTTTATATGTAACATTGCTTACAACCAATTGACTAGGTGAAGGTACATATACATGATTGGCACTAAGATGCCTTTAAAGATTTTATATTATAATCTAATTTTATAATGTTGTGATCTTGTCATGTAATAGCTGATTTTGTCTTTGTAAATCCAAAATTAACTTCCTCATACTAGTGATTTGATCCCTTAGAGTCTTACAAGTGCAAACCCTAATTGTTTTCAATTGAACATGTAAGCACATATGTTGAAGAGGTCTTGAAGAAGATATAGGCTGAATGTATGCATTAGGAATAATAGTATGGGGTACCTCACCTTTTATAGGGGTGATAGCATGGACCTAGTTAGAGGGAAATTAGTTATCACCCTCTTAGGGGAGAAGAGGAGAAAGGAAGTGTTTCTTATGCATAAGATATGACTTTAAAACTTGATAGGTGGTTGTTATCTTATGAAATGGATCCTCTAGTTAGAAACCATGTATATCAATATGAGTATAAATAACATCCCACATGATAGATAGCAAACAAGGGATGGATAGCATTGAATTGTGTGCTAATACATAGAAAACTTTGACTTGTAACATGACATTGCTAATATGTTTGGCAAGATAATCTTGAAAAAATTTCCACATGAGAGATAGAGAGCATGGATTTGTGTAAGAATATATAAAAAAAATTGGCATGTGTTCTGACATTTCTAATGTGTTTATCATGATAAACTTTAAAATCTTTCCATATGTGTGATAGAGAGTATGCAAAAGGAATATTGAAATTTTGAGCATTTGTAGCCACGAATTTTGTCATATCATTCCTTATTGTAAAAAATAAGCATCAAATACAAAGAATAAAGCTTTGTATTAACACATGGTAGGCTTCATCATTCATGTACATGATAGGACCATTGATGGTCTCTATGTTATTTGCAAGAAATGTAAGAAAAAAATGTAAATAAAAGAGATCTATTTTGTGCAATCTAATTATAGATATAAGGTGATACCACAAGAGCAATGAGACCTAGTGTAAGCAAATAGGGTTTTAAAGATGATATTTTGAAAAGTACTATGAAATTTTGAAAATGAAAGTGGATTTTTGGTTTAAATATGCAACTAAAAATTTAGAAAATTATTGGAAAATGCTTTACTGAATAGGACCTACTATGTCCAACTAGGGTTTTGAAAAATGATTATTTAAGTAATTTACTATGAAATTTTGAAATTGAAAGTGAATTTTTGAGTTTATATGCAAATTAAAAAATCAAAAATTTATTGGAAAATTAGTGATTTAATAGGACATAGTAGATACAACCAAGGTTTTGAAAAATAAATGTTTTTGAAAATTACTATTGAATTTTAGAATTTGAATGGATTTTCTTATTTAAATATGCTATTAAAAATTCATAAAATGAGTGGAAAATTACTAGAAAAATACTGGTACCTAGTATGGGAAACTAGGGTTTGACAAAAAATTATTTTAAAATTACTACAAAAATTAAAATTTAATGTAAATTTTTTATTTTATTACATAGGTAAAAAAAGAAAAAATAATATGAAAATCAGTAGGAATATTACCATAGGGTTTTTAGGGTTTTTATGCATGTTCAAAGTAAGTCAGGTTCACCAAATGATATGATAATTTTGGGAATAATTAAGGTTTTATTCCTAATTTAGTTAAAGGGTTTGGAGTTATAAATCAATAAATAATATGCAATAAATAAGCTACTAATTTATAAAATTTATTTATAATTAGAGCTTTTCTAAAAATAGTAATAAGAGGGAGAAAATAAGACTTAGCTTAAACTATGTTGATCCAACTAAGATAGGGTCTAATATTCATTATGTGAGCCTGCTACACTATCATAAATAGGATCTTGATTTTCATTTTCTTATTGGATAAGATCATTGAAAGTGGATAGGACTAGCACCGGCACTGTAGTCCTTATCTGGCACTATTATCCTGAGCATCTAATCTTTCTATGTTTTGTTTGATAGGTCTATGTGACACTATCTCTAAAATTATGAATCCTCATTGTTAGAAGTGTTCCTTTTAGAGTTGATTTTATTAATTTGTATGCCTTCAATATACTTGAATAAAACTTTAACAAATAGATAAAAGGGGTTAGTGTATATAAGATTCACTGGACATACTTCACACCTTGTCTGTGGGCTTGTTGCCTACATACCAATACTCCAAAGAGGGATCAAGCCATATGTAGTTCTCTCTTTGAAAGTGCTTGGTGAAATTGTGATATGGGAATGAAATAAATGCTAGACTAGATGTTCTTGAGGATGGATAGGGACTGATGTGGAGATTTAGATGTGCTTAGGACTATACTAGATGGCTATATATAGAGAATAGGTAAGATTGCCTAAGTGGTTACACTTGTATTCTTACTTTCTTGATAATATTTTCTAACCCTTTCCAAATTATCTTTGAATGGGCTTTTATCAGGATCTATTAGTCATGGATTGAATTTTCTTGTGTTAGGTCGACAAGGATAAAGATGGGAAACCAAAAATAATTGACCATTGGGGTCATAAATGAGTTTAGACAATAGTGCCAAAAGTGGATAGGAGTGGCATTGGTGTTATTATTGTAGTTTGGCACTATTTTTTTGGGTAGATGGGACCTAGGAGGATAGATTGGCCATGAAAAGAGGATCCTAGCTAAGCTAGGGTCAAGTCTAGAAGGCTATAGATGACTGGGAATGATTAAAAACAATCTTATGAGGGTCATGAGAGAAAAAAAGAGGGACCTATGGGGTGGGATTCATTAGCCATACTCAAGTTACCGATTTTTACATTTTATATGACTACAAACTTAGATATAGAAATATGTTAAACTCATTAAAGTGAGATAGTCTAAATATGAAAAGTACAACTAAACTATTTATATATATGACATAGGAAAAAGGTACTTAGTTGGTTCTGATTATATAGTAGTTTTAGATATGGATATGGAATACATAGAAATTATATTGAAAGATAGTTATAGAATAGTCATCATATTCTATATGTGATGCTTCTAGAGCTTGAGACACTAACATCATCCTAAGATGGCTATGTTGATGTTATTTTCTAATTTCAACACAAGTATCTTTTATAAAATACTTGTTGAAATAGGATGTGACCACCTACATACTTCTAGATTTTACTTTTCCTTCACTCTAGTGCTTTCAAATCTAGGTCATGGATTATCACTCCTTGTGAAATGGTAAAACCCTAGTTATCTATATTCATAGTGACCTTGGGAGAAAATGGGTTTGTAAGCACATGGTGTTGAGTTAACCCCAAAGACCCACTATTAGTGGATGTTTACTATATATCCAATACTATAAAAGAGGGCTTCAGACTCATGTATTTCTCCCTTATGTGTTGGCTTGTGTGTGAATCATGTAATGTATGTAAGGCAAGTAAACTAGTGACCTAGCTTGTAACTTGGCAAATCCGGCTCTTGAGATAATTATTTAGTACTTCAAACCTATATTTGTGTTATATCTATGACTAGTGTGGAAATACAAATATTTTCTCAATTGAATGATCTTTGGTAAGAATACTTGGTGTTTTTTTTGTGTAACTATGTTGTAGGTAAGTAAATGAATGAGGTTTGATATTATATTTATAACAATCTTATCATGATATAACTTGCACTAAATCACTTAGGCTGATCATTAGAATATGTTAAATTTGAAAATTAGATGGCATTAGGGAACTAGACAACTACTTCATGTTAGGACAATAACATCAATTTTTACTTTATATCTTAGACATTAGCATCTAAGGAGAAGTAAAATAGGTACAAGCTCAGAACTTGTAGAAGTGTAAGATAAGTATATTTTAAACATTCTAGGAAAGATAATATGTTTGTCTCATTAATAAAAGACTATTTAGACTAATATACAGGCTAAGAGTCACAAGATAGAGTAGATACAATACTTATGGAAGCAAAGAAGGTGTAAGACTAAGAGAAACAACCAAGGTATGAGTTTTCCAAGTGTATAAGATTGAGGTGTTATACAATTATAAAATTGTGTCTACAAGTTAAAAAGGACAAACATAAAATGAAATATAAAAAACATCTTAAGTAATAAAATCAATCAAATAAAATATTTGGAAAAATAAATGGGATAAATGATGAAATTAATATAAAACACACCACAAAAGATGAGATATGTAAACCATTATAAGTTAAATATAAATGTAAGACTAATCAAACAAAGATGTGTAAGAAATTTAAATATCAAATATCAATGTAATAAAAATCAAACAAAGACATGTCATAAAATGAGATGTCAAACATAAATATAATTAAAATCAAACAAATGTATGTAATAAAATTAAATGTCAAATATCAATGAAAAATAAATAAAACAAATATATGTAATAAAATTAAATGTCAAATATCAATGCAAGAAAAATAAAATAAAGACATGTAATAAAATGAATTAATCTCATGTAAGATAAGTAGGGAAAATAAAACACAAAGTGGATTAAAATTTTGAAATATAATTCAAAATGTAAGACAAACATAGATAAAAACATGTAAGTAAATAAATTATCCTATTTAAGATAAGTGATATCCATAAAAAGTGGAAAATAACATGATAGATAAATGAAAATTAAAATGAGGATATCTAAATAATGACAACTTAAACTAAGTACTTACTCTAAAATGTGATGTTGGAAAACACAACCACCTAAACACATGATGAAAATGACAATAAGATGGTTTGGAAATAAAAAGAGATGAATATTTTTGAGGAATGGCCTACTCCTATCTAATATATTATGGTGAAAACTAACAAACTAAAACCAAGAGGTGTAACAAATGAAATTTGATCAAGGATGTAATCAACTAAAATCAATATCCATCAAGGGGATATCAAAAGAGAATATGGTGTAAATAAGGAATGTGAGACACCACACATGTGAAATATATATCTTTAGGGGGATGAGACACTATAAATAAGTGGTAAAGTCTAAGAACTATCAACATCAAGGACATAGAACACCCCAACTAGTGAACACAAAGCTTGGGCTAATAAGTGAAGTACATAGATCATCCCATGAAGGCTATATGTATGAAAGTAAATTGGTCATACCTTCCCACAACATGTTCCCCACTCTTCAAGACCCATTACAAATATGTTGTCCTATTGTGAAGATCATGTACTTATATGAGAATATAGGTGGCACTAAAATGTAGGAAGTTTTGATATCTTTCTGTCCCTAGACTTAGAAAGGATCAACTCTTGCTTAAAACACTTGGACAATGCCTTTGTCATTTCATTAATCTTATGTGTTTCATAACATTCTAGGAGGGGGTCACTTGTATTTAGGTTCATAGGTAGGGTATTCATGTAGTGTTATTATGTAATTATGTGTTGTGGTAGTCACCATTTTACCTTGTTTGAACTTGTGTCAAGGTTTCATCTTGTGTGACTATGTCTAAGATTATACAACCAATCTTAGTGTGGTCTTCATGATCCAAAATCATTCATGATAGGATGAACTATGGTGTTGTAACCCATAACCAATCATGTGTCTCATACAAATAACCTACAGAATGTGGTAGAATTCAAGGAATTGGATCTAGTATGAAGAGAGAATAGTAACCATGTTTGAAACCTTTAACATATTTTAAGTTGTTTTAGCAAATGTTAAGGTAAATATTTCAATGGTTATTAACATTTGATATCATGAATGTGTTACCTTCAAGGGGTGTTCAAACCATGATAATATTTTTAATATGGTTTTAGGACATAATTAAGTCATCATCATGGGTAAAATTTATTCAAAAGGGTCCCATGGCCATCATAATATCATTATAAGGTGGGTTTATATGCAAAAAATGTCTTTTTAGAAGTCAAACACCCCTCATTCACAAAAAGGTCCCCACACACTTGAAAAAGTGACTTTTTAGCTTCCCCCCATCTATACCCTCTGATTTTAAAACATACTTGACTTCTCATTTCCATCCTCTTTTTCTACAATGGTTTTTCAAGATCTCAAACCTAAAAAAATGTAGAAAAATGATGTTTTATAGGTGTTTCCAAGACTTGTACAAAATTGTATGGTCATGTCATATTTAAAATAGGTTATACATCTTATTAGGGATCCTTTTTAGGCATCAAAGATAAGAATCCATGATCATATATCCAAGTGAAAGATATAAATAATAGAAGGATCTCCATCAATCTCTTGGCAAACTCACAAGGGCCAGTTTGAGTTGAATGGTATGGTCTATATAGGGGGAGTAATATCCCAAGATCTTAACCATAGGTTGGGACCCTATTAGGATTTTAGTGTTTTTGGATTATATATAAAATCCTTGGTATTTATAAACAATAACTAAGACCCTAAGGTAGTATTAAGCCCTTTACAAACCACATAAGTTAAGTTACAAGCAAAATTATGAGGAACTCAAGCTCATTGTGACATCTTGAGCATAGGGTAAGATATATAAAAGTTTGATGAGCATAATAAACTCCTCTAAGCATGCTCTCATGGCATGTTTAGGGCTAGATGAACAACCCATCTCCCATGGTTCATAGGCTACAAGATTATGTGTTAGAATTTATGTGTTTCATGAAGGTATAGAGCACAGGGATGATCATTGGAAAGTTTATAAGATTCCCCCATGATCCTCATATAATCCACATGGTAATAAATGGATAATATCATATCTCTATCAAGTCTCCTCAATGCCCATAATGTAAATAAGTATAAAATCTTTAAGCACATCTCAACATGCCCTCATGACAACCAATCTCAGGTTACAAGTCTATAAGTGATGCCTTCTTTAAGTTGCAAAGGTGATTTAAGAGTGTGGAGTACTTCCTCCTTCAAGGGGAAAAAAATTCTACAAGGCCCTTAAGACCAACACCCAAAAATCAATTCCAAAATAATCCATTAGTTGTTTAGCATAGTTTAAGGTTTCCTTGCATTGTTTAAGGTTTTTGAGGATTCTTAGGTTTCATTTTCTCCATCAAGATGCTTGATTCACTCAATTAAATGAAGTACCTTATTGAATACCTAGTTAGAATATGCTTAGGTATCTATAGGTGGAATTTAGTAGATAAGATTATTTAATATGAGGTCTCACAAAAACATTTGGTTCATAGTGGACATATCAAGCCATTTTCACCTTATAGTGAGCCTTATCTCTCAAAAATGAAAACTTTAAAGGACTACATGATTGCTTGGGTTTTCAAGTTGGTCTTCAAGTTTGAAGGAATATAGACAATGCATGTTATTTAAAGGAGTGATTTTTTATGTGTAATAAGATGTATAAGGCCTTGAATATTAAAATAACCTACTCACACAACAATTGATCACCTACATATCCATCTTAGGCTTGAGGTATCACATTGGTCTATATATAAACTTATTAAAAGGACTTATATATTTTGAAATAGATGTAGTCATCAGGGTTTTAGGGACCTAATTATAAACACCATCAATAAGGGATAATAATATCAAAGATGTTAAAAGGACATAAGGTATGTAGTCAAGGCTCCAAGTGATCAGCTACAAGCAACTGGGTTTGTTCTAAACCCTAAAGAGAGAATACCATGCATAATAATAATCTTGGCTCTTATAGAGCTAGACAAGGTGTTAGTAATAAATTGAGGATAGAGAGACCTAAGGAAAAGTTTCAAGTGGAGATGATTAAAACTGACTCGCTATGACCCTGTAGATATACACCATAAACACCTATTGATTATCTAGTGGTTTAGTGGGCCTAGAGACTAGAAAGAGAAAACCTACTTAGTTTGAAGGAAGAGAGGTAAAAAATAATTAAATCACATGGAAATGGTTTTATAAGTATCTATCATAATCCCCTTGTGATTATCTCAATCAATGAGAAAGGGTGGTAATGTTGGAAGGCATGTTTATGTATGTTCAGTCTAGAACCCTACACACAAACCTGCTTATGTATGGTTAAGAAAGTGTGTTTTATTGAAAAATATGAGGGATACCTAAGCTCAATAAGGTATTGATAGATCTAGGGGGACAATCTATTTATATATATTATTTTTAAACTTTTATCACTTACTAATACTTTGTATCTTGTAGGAACCCATCGAGTCTCAATCTCTTTGAGTGCATACCTTAAGGAGTCCACTCAAAAAGGGGTGGGTAGACCATTGGTGATTCATAGGATTATTGTCCCTTTTTCCACTTGTTATCTTAAAACCATTATCCCTAAGCTTGTTCTTCTTAGTTATACTAATTATAGACATTTACTACATTATATCCTCCTTTTCCTCACCTAAATCCCTTTTTGTTATTCACATGTACTATGTCGACCCTATATAGTTTCAAGATATGTTCACATAGGAATTAGGTTATCCTTTGGCTAACCTAGCTTGGGACCTAGTGAATAATTGCTCAGAATTATATTGGGTTGACTACGTTGACCCTATCAATCAGCATTTTTAGAAGGGTTTAAGGAAAGATCCACCTATATATACAAGTTCATTTCATAATTATTAACAAGGAATAAGTGAAATGATAAGTAAGTATGAATGAATATATACTTATTGACCATTCTACTTGATAATTAAATCTTAGGGTTCCATACTTTCTTTGGAGATATGAATCTTATCTTATGGAGAAGTCGTTTGGATGCATTGACAGGTTGTGTATCCTAGAGCTGATTTATCTTTGTTATCCTTTCATACCATAATAGTTTCTTGTGAAGTACCTTGGCCAAGGGAGATATTGAGGCTTGGTTGGTTAGTCTTCAAGGTAAGCATTCCTAACCTTATTTCTCCTTTGTAAGAGTAGATAGATACTACAGTTGTGTTTCTATTCCATGCATTATAATTATGTATAAATTGACACAAGTATATATCTCCTATGGGTGTCTAGTTTAGGTTTATTATTTCTAACCCCCACTTTGTGCCACAATATTTGGTAAGTAATAGATTAGATTTACTTTTCTTGTTATTACATTAGACCGAAGTATCAGACCTAATAACCCCTTAGGGTTATTACATGATTGTGTTAGACTATTAGATTTGGAACCCTTACTATCATGGTGTATTATGATAAGTTATTCCATAATCGGGTCTAGTGGATCCCCATATTGATCATAATATAGCTTAACAAATGTTTTCGCAATCAAAAGTGTAGGTATTCTCTATATTATCTAAGCCAAGATTGATTTATAGACATGATGCATTTCTGATTACATACATTCTAGTGAACCTAATGTGAATTTAACCCTTATAGGGTTTGTTTTACTTATTTTTTAATTTTTATTATCATATATTTATCATACTAAATTGACTGCATTGATGTAGTTATAACTTCTATGTGCATGTTTAACACATAGTCGTATCCATATGACTTTATTTTCTCTGTGTAGGTTCTTTTTTAAGTACATGCTACTAAATCAACTTACTTGACCTATCACAGTTTTTAAAACTTTCAAACATCCAATCTAGAATACTAGGTCAACCTAGTTGACCCTGTACATTTTTAGGGATCATGTTCAGCATACTAGGTTGACCCAATCAACCCTATACCTTTTAGGCACTCAACAAAAAGTTTATGCAAAGCTTGATCGACCTAGTTGACCTTGTCAACAAAATTTTCAATCATTTATCAAGGTTATTTGATAATAATCTCACTTATCTACATCTTCAAACATAATAAGGTTCCTTTATATCCTTTATCTCTTTCTTTATAGTCTTTCCTTTCATAGTTTATAGTCTTTCAAACTTCCCTTGTACAGTTAACTAGATCGACCCTATCGACCCAGTTCTATATTATGTGTGTTGTCTGGATAACTAGATCAATTATATTAACCCTGTTAATTTTTAGACCTTGATTTCTTAGTATAAAGGTGACACTATGGACATTTTTTTGTATTCTATGCATACACTATCGATAATGTAGCATGTTTCAAAGTTAGAATTAACCCTTGTATACTAGTAATTAGCTCACACTTTCATTTCTTGTTGCTTGCATTCTTATAATAGATCACATATTTTAATTAATTGGTTTTAAATATACCATTTAGTTTCACTCTTTTCTATTTTATACACACATGACCAAATCATAAAATATTAATAATCACTTTAACAATTGACTACATAAGGCCAACCTACTTGGATTTCATCACCAAGGGGGAAGCCAACTTTATGTTCTAGCCAAGTATAAATCATGGTTAATGGTATATTTTGGCCAAAAACTTGATACCCTTATCATTATGGTGTGTGAAGTGATGGGGCATACCTCAATACCAATCCAGTATTAGTACCCCTATAGATCCCTTTCAACCCAAACTTCCTAAAACCATCCTTAGATTGTTTTCTAGTTCCTTGCTTATATCCAAATTTCCATTACATTTAAAATCATATTCTAATAATATAATAACATTTAGGTTGACCACTTAAATATTTTTTACTTTCAAATTTTATTACTTGTACTTTGCTCAATTGTATTTTGTATTACAAAAACTTGTATTAGCTAGCATTGGTGCAAGGTTTTGTGTTATGTGCCTCAATTGGGTCAACCTCATTGATCCAATTGTTTGTTTGTTTCCATTCATTTATTTATTTTAAAATTACTTTCAAAATAATTCTTGTCTTAGTACATGGTCATTTCAATCAACACAGTTTGTTGTAGATTATCTAATTTTCCCTATCTATTTTACTAGATCGACCCAATCGATCTTGTACACTTTTTTAGCCTCTATCTACTGTACTATATCAACCCAATCAACCTTATATAGTTTACAAAACTTGTTTAATATTATAGGTCAACCCAGTTGACCCTATACTATTTTTTTATTTACTATTTCCTTGTTTTCTCATCTTTATTTTGCCTGGTTTTAGTCCTCTTCCTTCATTATGATTTTTTTATTAGAAGACAACACTAAGTTGAATTCAACAAACATGATGAGTTTTACCAACCCTCATAGGGTCTCCCATATGTATATTAGGGATCCTCTCTTAGATTAGATTAATTTTCAAATAGCCACTCTCACAATGAGCTATGGTACCTCTCCTCAAACCTCTTCACATTGTAATCCTCTCTTTTCCCTAGAAGACCAACCCAAATTAGAGTATACCCTTGAAATGATTTTTTTTATCTCCAAATTTCCTCAACATTGAGGAAAGGATCCCTCTAACATTTACCATATTATTATCAGTGGTCAATCTGAAGAGCCTCATTCACCTACTCCCACATTCTCAAATGGATTTTGAGGTACTACTTTCTTTTATTCTCGACCTCTTCCCTTGATTATGACCCCTTCTCATATCATGACTTATTTTTCTTTGACTTATTCTACCTCCATGCCTAGTATCTCCATTAACATGGTAGGTTCTACATTTAATGGGCCTCTTATAATATCCACTATCCTTAATCCTTCTACTAGCACATCATTTGCTACCCAAGGTAATCATGCTTATAGTGCTTCCTCTTCTCATCCATTCACTAGTCCATCTTTTGCCTCACAAGAAAAATTTTCCACTAGTGCCTCACATTCTCATAGTTCATCTCAATCTCATATTAATACCAATAGTGGTACCCAAGCCACTAATACTAACACAAATGATTTAACTAATTCTAACAATGCCAATCAAACCCACCAACTATTCTTATAAAAACTCAATCAAATGAATACCTTTCAAGATCATAACACAAATCAAATGATGAGAAGGAAAAATCACCTTCTCCATCTTCAAACTCATCCTCAACAAATGACTTAAGGAACACATAATCAAAATGTTCCCTTTCCTCCTCTTAAATATTCCCAAGGAAATATCATCCCTCATCTTCCTTTGGTAAACAAAACCATTAAGCATCTTCAAAAGGAGCCTCTTTTAACTCAAATTTCTAATATTGGTATAGGAGGTATCACCCCTACAATTTATTATAATGGATCAATTGATCCTACCCTTCATCTTAAAATATTCGGAAATCTTTATAAGGACTGGGTCAAATTAAACACCTTTACCATTACCAAACTCTTATCCAAAACCCTCATGGGTGATGTCTTAGATTGGTACAACCAAATTATAACTCATTCTATTACTAGTTTAGAAGATTTAGTGAATGCTTTAGTTCAAGTATTTCAAACTAGTGATCTTCCCAAAAATACTTTGGCCCACTTCATAAATTATAAACAACTTGAAAATGAAACTTCTCAAGCTTTTGTTAAAAGGTGGAAAACTTTGTAAAACAAGTATGAACATAACATGGAAAAGGATAGCCTTTTCATCTCTTCACTAATGCTCTTTTTTCCCAATTTATAATATTAGGTCTACACTCTTTCTCCACCTACATTGGAAGAGGTTATTAACCAAGCTAAATGTCAATATTTCATTATGCATCAATTCAAGCCACCCCAACCTTCTATGGGTCCTCATCGCTTACTTAAGAAAAAAAACATAATGCTACTAGTGATGGTGTCATGGACTCTTATGACACCATTCACACTATTCAAGTTGTCATTCCTAACCAATCTTCAAAACCATCTCCCCCTTCTCAATACTATATAAATCCTCACTTATCTTCACAAAATAACATTAATGTTCACAACCTCTATCCTGAATTGAATTAATTAAGCATATACCTAGGCCTCTTCCAAGAGAACTTGATCTTACCCATCCTATGAAATCATGAAATGACTGTAACAATTTTTGTTGGTTTCACTCTAGTTGGGGTCATTCTCATGAGACCTATAGGCAACTCCATAATTTAGCTATGTATTTTCTTATTGGTCCTAATTTTGATCATATTTATATCATGCAAAAGTTTCAACAAGCCTATGACATTGATTTTAAGGATTGTAAAATAAATGATAAATCTCAAGCCTTAAATCAATCTAATACTTAGTTGGCTATCTACAAAGACCCTCTTCCTAATCATCAACCTAATCAAGACAACCAAGACAATCCACCCCTTTCACCAATAATGTGGAAAGTCTTGTTGACCCCACTTCTAAAGAGAATGTGTTCAACATGACTAATATGTGAAGAGTGGTGGATTTCATCGATTCACAACCTATTTACACTCCACCATTATCCCAAACATTCTATGTTATCCAGGATTCTTCTCCAAATCATTTGAATGAGTTGGGGCAAGATGATCTTATAAATTTTGATGATTCAATTCCAAATTCTCCCTTAGATGACATTTCCCATTCTATTTCAACCATCCCTCCATCTTCTCACACTAATGATAATCAACTTCTACTACCACTTTTCTACCAATTCTCAATACCAATCTGAACTAGTTGCTTCATCTTCACAACATAATTTATAACATTATTCTAAACCTTCTCTTATTATCAACACAAATTCCAATCCACTTCATTTCTTCCTTATAAGGACCTTCTTAATCACTAACCACTTATTTATATCAACCTTATTTTGGGTTATGATGAGTGGGATCCTATCCTGGAGCTCACTAATCTCCCATCCCAAATTTCATACCTTGAACTGATGAGGACCTCTTCGCATCATAGAAACTATCTTATGCAACTAATATTAAAAATTAATATCCCTCATCCTCCCTTAGTAGGACATGAAGCTACCTTATCTGGATCTGAGGATAGCATATTACATCAATGTGAAGAGATGTCCATCAATGTTGATGAAACTATGGACACTTCTCTTTCTTTAAAATTTCTCATAGCCTCTATGATTCCTGATGATATTTTTATTCATGAATATGATCCTCCTTTATTCATTAGTTTCCAAATAGGTGATATCCAAGTCAATCATGCATTTATTGACAAGGATTCTATCACCTATGTTGACTCTCTTTATTTTATCAAAACCCTTAGATATTATGAATGTAATCTCAATTCCACACATAACACATGCCAGGGATATGATAGAAGGAAAATTCCTCCTTTAGGTTGTGTGTGTCTTCTCATTACCATATTACTAGTAACCTTTCATGTGAAGTTGATGATCTTCAAATTTCCCCTTTCTTATAATATATTGCTTGGTAGGTCATGGACTCACTGAATGAGAGCAGTTACTTCTTTCACCTGCCAATGTGTTAAATTTTATCACAATGAAGCCATTTATAAGATTAAGGGTGACACTAACCCTTAGAATTTTGAACAATTCGAAGACCGTGGTGTCTTCAAGATTCCTACTCTTGAACCTTTTCTAAGTGTTTCATTTTTTGAGTTTTAACATTTCAATTTTATCATTAATTCAACTTGAGGTTCCAATGGTCATCTTAAAATCATTAGGAACATTCCTCCTAACCTATTAAATTATGATGATGATGATGATGATCCTAATGATATCAACCTAAATATTAAAACTTTTGATCTCCCACCTCATCTCATCTTGTAGCTTCTAGATTTCTTGTAACCTCATTCTCTCAAACCTCTTTGTGATGATATTCATGTTGTCTTGACTAAGAATCAACATTATATTCACCACACTTCATCATATGACAAGGTCATCCCTACTTGCATCATTGACCTTCACACTCTTGACTACAACTATGGTTATTTCTTAGATAATCCATTCTTAGGTGGTTTTATTTAGGCCCATGATGTTGAGATTATTAGTTATCATTATTATTTACTCGAGTACTTTTGTGTATCTTCATGTATTCCCTCATTTATAGTTCATAAATTCAATATTTTCCCTCTTTATCATAGGGTAGAGATGACACCGACACCTTTTCTTTTTGAATAACCTCATAGGATTATGCTCATGGATCACATTATGACTGGGCCTTACCACTTTGCTAGGTAACCTAACCACCATAGCCTACTTATCCTTGAGATGCATGTAACCCTTATTTTGCCTTCTGTAGATCCTACCAATCCCTTAGTGGAACCCACATTGGAGTCCATTCCTTTTCCTGCTATAGCTTAGTCCACTTTTACTCTCAATATAGTTGAGCCTATTCCTAATTCCACTATTATTAAGTCTATTCCTAATTTTGATCCCATCGCTCCTTCTATTGAGCCTAGTCTAATTCCTTCCCTAGCTTCATATTCTCTTAGTGATGGTGTAGGCTAGATATTTTACAGGCAGTCAAAATTACCTAGGCAATCATGGGATTAAATCCCCTTCATTTAATAGTGAATCTCCCATGTATTTATGTCTATCTATTTCTAATTACTTATAACTTATAGTTATTCATAGAGTATACAAATTATGTGTAATTTATTTTAATTAGGTGTATTACTTTAATCACTTTGTTCATGAGCCATAAAAAAGGGATTTTGCAACAAGTAAGCAGTTGGTTTTGGAAATGTGAACATATTTTTAGATAGATTAAAAAATATAGAAAAGACTAGACTACAAGAGAAATGAGAAAAATAAGAGAAATGCACTTCATAATAAATAGTTTTGTAGAGTTTACTCTATATGTGCAAATAGATAAACATATAATGGTGATAACCTTTTCAGAAAATGACCAAGAAAGCAATGAATTCAATTTAGATAAATAGATAACACAAAGTTTACCATTTTATCTTCATAGAATGCACATAATGATTCCCTCAGACACAAAGTTCTCCATAAAACAAACTTCCTTCTTATTCACTTTCAACAAAATGAATACAAAATAGTATAGATATATAAACATAAATTTTTAGATTGCTTAAACTTTTGTGTACAATGGTTACAATTGATTTCTTGCCAAAATTATCATTTTGAAGCATGAAAGCCTACACTTATATTTATATGATTTTAGATACCAAATTCAAATAAGAAATAAGTCCTTCAATACCCAAGTATAGTGTTTAAAATTGAAAATAATTGAGTGGTGTCCTCCTCAAATTTATCCTATGTGACATGCAGTAGTTGATGACAAGTGGTGATGTTTTGTCTCCTTGTTTGGATGAAACACTAACTCCTTGCATGCTATGTGGAAGTAGCTCTAGTAATCTAATTTTATAAAATAACTTTAAGTAATGGAATTTTTTCCAAATTACTTAAGTATTTTAATTTAAGTAACTTTACTAAACATCTTCACTTAAAATTAATTTCTTTTAACAAAGTTACTTTACAAATAGAATGAATAAAATTTAATAAAGTGTGAAGAAGGAAGAAAAAATTTATAGAAGGAAAAGTAAAAACAATTATTCCACCTCCTCAACCTTAGGTCTACTTTTCTCTCTTTACTTGAGGTGTTGAGACATCATCAACTGTATTGTTGCATCATCATATTTGGTGATTGATTGTCTTTTTATTTCAAATCTTAGCATTTCCTTTTCAATTTTTATACTATGAGATTTCATCTATTCAATTCTTGGCTCCAACCTCTTTATTTGATGTTGAAATTTGACTAACTTCTTAATATATTTGGCTATAAAAGGAGTTGTAGCTTTATCTATTAATTACTTCAATTGCTTATACAACTGCTTAGATGTTCTTGAAATATCATCAGATCAATCACCAGTAAGACGAAAAATGTAATCTTCTATATTTACTTTATCATCACCAGCTTCCTCCTTTAAAGTGTTCATTTCTTCACATATTTCTTCCAAAATATGCAACCAAAAAGACAAGAGATAATCCTCTTGTTTTATCTTATTTACAGATCCTTCTTGAGCAATCTTTTCTTCAATCAAACATTTCTCATTTAAATTACTTATCATTTGCAGACTTTCTAATTATAACCTAGTAATTCCATTTTCAAGCTTAATCTCCTTTATTATTATCTTCATCTCAACGAACTTATTTACAATGTCAGTATGAATACCTAGAACTTTAGGGAAGAGATTATGAACACTCTAATGCATCTTTTCAATCTAGTCATCAACTGATTTTACCTTATCACTAGTTTCCTCTACT
This sequence comes from Torreya grandis, assembly GCA_037957365.1. Lineage (NCBI taxonomy): Eukaryota > Viridiplantae > Streptophyta > Pinopsida > Cupressales > Taxaceae > Torreya > Torreya grandis. Next base: position 1,051,053 of record JARHVA010004601.1, read on the forward strand.
TCAGTAATCACTTGTTGCTCAATTAAATTTCCTAAAATAATAGATTGTCATGGACAGAGATGGAAACCTTAGCTGTTATTTCACATAATTATTCATTTTTCTCCTTTAACTTGTCCTTAATATCCTTCCCTTTATCAAGCTTTTTAAAAAGAGTAGTTATCAAATTTTGGGTATTTTATTTCAATCCTTCAGTAGTAAACTCTCTAAAAGATACCTTTATGATTGCTAAATATTTCTCAATAACTTCTCCTTTACTCATCCCCTCTAGTGGAATTGTTATTTTTACAAACTTTTGCCTTAAAAATTTAATTATTAACTTTGAAGTTAGCTTTGCAAACTTGGGCTTCTTTCCTTTCTTATCTAAACTCTTCAATAGTTACAAGTCTATATCCTCAAGATTTATTTCTTTTGCCTCTGGAGTTGTTTGCAAGGCTAACCAAGATGATAAATCTATAAAAGTGGAAGTATTAGTATGAACTACCATATACTGCTAATTATTTCTAATCATTAGTTCTTGATAAGGAACTTCTTGGGTCTAAACCTCTTTCTATATCTCTTTCTCAAAATCCTTTTTAACATGTCTCTCAATTTCTATTTCTTTTTCTCTATCATATTCATTATCTTTCCCTATTGCTTTTTCAATTACTACCTCCTTTTCCTTGGGTTTTTCAATAATGTTCTCTATTAATACTTATACCTCTTTTTCTTTCTCAACTTCTCTCTCTTTTGTTGCCTCTACTTTCTCCTTTTCAGGTTCATCTTCTTTCCTTATCTCAACTTCCTTTACCTTTTCAACAACTACTTTTTTTTCCCTTCACATACTCTACTACCTCTTTTTTCTTCTCTTGTAGTTCATCTTGAGATGGGGTTATTTCCTTTGTGTTCATTACTTTTTTAGGCCTCTTTTCAATGGTGTATTACTCTGTTGAGGAAGGAGGGGGTGGAGAAGTAGGTGGAGAAGATGGAGGAGGATGAGAAGGAATATATTTTTAAATGGACTTATTAGGGGATTGGTTCCATGAGACTTAGGGGGTGACATGAGTATCGATGGATCTATGATGGGTGTAGTGGAAGTTGGAATAGAAGGATTGGTAGAAATAGGAGGAATAGTAGTATAAATAAAAGAGACTAATAGTGGAGTAGAAATAACTGGCTGAATTGGCTCTTTATCCTTTACTACTAAATATGTATCATCAATATTCCTTTTGAACTTTATCTTCTTCATAGGCATTTGGATACTTTCTTCTTGTACCATCTCCTTCTTCTTCTGACTTACATAGGTGGTTTCCTTCATCAATTCCTTCATGTAGTAACCTTTTTTGAGGAGCCAAGTAGAAGTCATTGCCAAAACATTTGAGGTCCTATCTAGAATAATCTTATCATGATTTTTACTAAAAATGATTACTAGAAGTGGGATATTATCTCCCCTACTACTTGAAAATCATCTTTGGTGATAATCCCATCATCTTCCATATCCTCAAGGATGGTGGCCAAATCAAAAACATAAATTTATTCAACATTCAATCTATTGTTGTCCCTTCTCATATCAAATTTATCTCTATAATTAGTCCATCTAAAAATCCTCAAGTGTTGGAATATGCATGTATTCTAGAGACTATATTTTAAGCCACCTGTCTATAATCAAAGTTGACCTTGGACTCAAAATGTGTTTGGGTGTGATGATGATACATCTCTTTCTATAGATTTTTGGCCTTGTAAATGCTTCGGAAATGGTAATGACCAATGACAATGGAAAAGTTGATAGCTAGATAGTGAGCTTTTGATTGCAAATCATGTATCTCAACAAGTTGTCTACATAATTCCATGAGAATATATTTGTCACTTGGGTACCTAGGTAATTTGATAGGTGTTCATAAGAAACCTCCAACCCTGATGTATGTAAAGTCAAAGAACTGAATGAAAAGGAATCCATATTATGAGACTATATCCCATGCTTCATCTAATGCTCTTTTATGTTTCATAGTTATATTTAACTTTAAAATGAGTCCATAAAATAACCCATCATTTACTACAATGTAATGTTTGTGATACTCTAAAAGAATAAGTTGAGGATAATACTCATATATTGACATAGATGATAGTGTGCCTTTTATCCTTAGCCTTGAAAAGGTTCCACTTGAATCTACTATATACACCAAATAAGAAGTCATTTTTAAATCAAAAGTATGTAATACATTCTTTAACTATTGATCCATATTTTCACGTATCATTCTTGTGCACTCAATCTTAGTAGAGCTTTGGGTGACATCAATGGTTATAATATAATCATACATCCAAGGTGAGAAATATTTAACATTACTATCTCCATTGATTCTACATAATTGAATGATGTCATCTACTTCTAGAATAAAGTTTTATGTTACTATCTTCTTTGGGAACCTTGAGGCTTTCTTTACTTTATTCAAGTAATATGTATTCATTATCTTAATACATTATGATGTCTTAATTTCTCAATGCTTATTAGCTTTCTCCATTATTACATCAATTATTTTTGGTGATGTTGGGATATTTAGATAGTAGTTTTGATATTGAACATCCAATCTTATAACTACATTTATAGCAACATCTCTCATAACCCAATTAAGGGAGTCATAATACTTGGCACATGTCAGCATAAATTTAAGAAGTTGAGTTGATCTTGGGAAAGTTGTAGCTTTCAAAATTCTACTACTAGTCATATCATGCATGAGTGGATTCTTAGCTATGACCTTAGATCTCTCTAATAATTCTATCATAGATACATGTCCCATGTTTGTATCACTTATCTTAGCTTAGAAATGATGCTTATTTCAATTAAGTATCCCTTATATTTGTAAATCATCTTGGGCTCTTGTGATTTAACTCTCTTAGATTTTGATTTTCCTTTCCTACTTTGCTCTAGAATCTCTTCAAGTGCCAACTTTGGGAATTATTCAATTTGTGTTTTGGCACTTCTACTTCATCTAATTTTTTTTATCTTCTTGATCCTTTTGATCTATACATTAGCTTTGACTAACTCTAAATAACTTGATAAGTGCTTTTAAACATTTAGTAACTGCTCCAACTGGTTTAGAAATGTTGATAAAAGAGTCAACTCATTGTTCTTACAATATCCTTAAGCAAGTCTCAAGTTTTACGTAGAAAAAAGTCTTAAAAATCCCTAAGTAACTCATATTTAAGCAATAGGGTCTCAAAACCTTGGGTTGGTTTGAAAATTGCACAAGTATTAAGCATTTGGTAACCTAGGTAGGTTATCTAGAGTATGCATAGAAAACTTTGGGTTTTTCTTAGCTCACGACTTCAATTTTTCATTACCAAGTTACTTGTAATCAAAAAATCAAGTATGGGTAAGAAATCTAGGTAAGTCTTGAGTAGTGTTATGCAGGGTTCTCAAGGTTTTAGACTTTGGGTTTTATAGGGGAAGTAACTACATTAATAAAACCCAAAGTATTGAAAGATGGGAAATCTAGGTAAGTCAACTCTTTTAGGGTTGGGGTTTCCAAGATCAACTACTTGGAATCGGAACCCCAAGTGAGTAATTTTAGGAAACCCATATAAGCCAAAAGGTTTGGTAAACTTGAGTGGGAAAAAAGGTTTAGCTACTAGGGTTTTCACGTAAGTTTTAATTTTACTATATTTTCATGCAAGTTTCTAACATGATAAATGATTATGAAAAATAATTATGGTTTTCAAAACATCTAATCATGCTTGAAAAACAAAGGTAGAAATGAACAAAATGAGACAAGACAAAAAGAAAATCCATGACGGCAAAATAAAATTATAGAGAGAAATAACAAAGATAAACATAAACATAAAGTTATAAAAACCACATGGATGAGATCCACCTACCTCAAGCACAAATGGGTTGAAGTGAAATTACTTGAAGATGCTCTAGAGGCTTGAATCATGTAGTTCAAGGTTTGCATGCATGGTTACTTGGTTGAACAACTTAACTACCACGTCAAAAATGAGGTGGTTTTTCCCCAATATTTATATAAATAACAATGCATTAATGATGAGTGTGGGAAAGGCCATGTAAGCCCTCACCCTTTTTATAAATATTTTCAAACTACTTTACTTGATTTTAGTATTTTAAGTAAATCACCTTTGTAAAACTAACTTGGTCTAGGTTGATAAATAGCTCAAGTTTAGAAACTTGCATTAATTTTAATTGTGATTTTATACAAGTAAAGTAATGCCAAAATCCTAGTTTAATTTGGGTAATGCTTGATGGGTTTATGGGACTAATTTGCTTTGATTTTGTAATGAAGTAAATTTGTTTGATAACTCTAATTTAAACTAGGTAAAGTAGGTCAGGTTTACAGGACAACTCTACTTACTTTCAAGTAAGCAAAGCAGTTTGGAGAACCCAATTTACATTACAAATGAGCCAAACCATCTTTAGATTATTTGATCTACTAAAGGAGATAAGTAAATGGATTTTAGTGATGGATTTAATAAATTATTTTCAACCCTTTAGAGTAACTAGGATCAATTTGGGAAAGAAAGCAATCAGACACAACAACATCTATAGACTAAGGTTTTATTCAGAGGACTGGCTTAACACGGAGAATTGACTCACATAAGATAAACTATAAAAAAATTAATAGGGGTACCCCAAAATTTGAAGTTTGAAAGTTTGGGGACACCAAATGGCTCCAATTGGGGACATATTTATTTGTATTATGAATAAAGACACAAGGATGAGATACCAATATCTCTAGTTTTGAATTTTATCCATTGGGTATGGAGTCTTTGCAAAAACATGATCATAAAAACTACAAAACAATAAAACAACGTGAAAGCAAAAATAAAACCAAAATAAAGACTAAAAACTTTATTTATATACATACAAGTGTTACCATGCTGATCAATTCTTATAGATCTTCAAGTGATGCCCATTGAATGGTAGTGGCAGTGCAATCCCATCCTAATAATCTAGGATGAAATTATCTTTTCAAGATATGCTCTTTATAGTGAAAGGCCCTCTCCACATGGAGTCAAATTTACCATGATTCACTTTTTATTCATTTTGTTTATCCCATAGGATCACCAAATCACCAACTTCAAACTCCCTATCCTGAGCCTTCTGATCAAAGATATTCTTTACTTTCATTTGATGATCATCTAGTCAGTCAGTAACTTAAACATGGACTTCTTACAGTTCAGTGAGAAACATGATTATTTTATCCAATGAATCTTGATAAGTGGCATATTTAATAGCCTTGGACAATTACAAGGTAGGTAAATCAATGGTTATTGGCATCTCAGCATTTATTCCATATAGCAACTGAAAAGGAGACATACCTATGGCTTTCTTTGGGGTGATCCCGTCAGCTGATTTAACAATTTTGGGAATATTGGTATTTTATTCTTAATTTAGTTAAAGGGTCTAAGTAGTTAAATTAGTAAATAAATATGCAATAATTAAGATACTAATTTATGTAATTTGACTATAATTTTAACCTTTTTAAAAATAGTAATAAAGGAGAGAAAATAAGACTTAGTTAAAAAATGACTAAGATAGTTGTTATAGGGTCTAAAATTCACTATGCAAGACTAGGATAGTGTCAAAAATTAGGATCTAGAGTTCATTTTATGATTGGATAAGAGCACCAAAATAGGACACTAGTGACACTGGTGTTGTATTCCACCTTTGCTACTATTATCTAAGAGACTTAAGCTTTTTAGGTTTTATTCATTGTGTTTGACACCATCTGTGAAGTTTCGACTATCGAATGTCTATGAAACTCCATATAGAATAGATTTTGTCTTCAAACCATATAATCCTTTGTAATTTGACCAAATTTGAGAAATAATGGGGTTAGTGTGTGTAAGATTCACTAAACATGTATCTACATCCCTTGTGTGGGCATGATACCTACATACCAATACTCCAAAGAGGGATCAAGCCATATGTATTTCTCCCACTTGATGTGAATTATGAAATAGTGTGTATGAAGATGAAAAATACTAAATTATATGTGCTTTAGGTGGATAGGGACTAGTGTAATAATTTGAATAAACTTGTAATAGTATTGGCTAGTTGTATGCAGAGAATAGGAAAGATTGCTTGAGTAGTCTTGCTTGTATTCTTGTTTACTTAGTAATAATTGCCAGCCCTTTCTAGATAATCTTTGAATCATATTTTATAGGGATGTATTGGTCATTGGTTGATTTTAATCATGTTTGGCTAACAATGAGAAGGATGGGTAACTAGAAAGAACTGACTATTTGGGCCAAAAATATACTTAGACAAGAGTATTGAAAGTGGACAGTAGTGGCATCGACACTATTATCTAAGTTGGTTGTTATTGTCCTTAGATGATGGGATTAGGGGATGGATTTATCATGAAAATAGTAGTCTATTTGAGCTAGGGTTAGGTTTGGAAGGCTATGGATGACTAGGAATCAGTGAGAATTTACATATGAGGGTCATGAAAGCAAGTAGGAGGGACCTATGGTTTGGGTGTCATTAGCCACACTCAATTTACCAATTGTCATATTTTATATGACTACATTTGGCCCCCCTTTATTCTAGTAATGTAGCAAAGTGAAATACTAAGATAAAGGAAAAATAGAAAGTGAACCTAAACTTATTTGTAAGGGTGAAGCCCATGAATTTGTATGATGTTAAAAGTGCATAGAGAGAGCATGGTATGAAGTGAAAGATTTATAAGAGAAAACAAATAGTAGATTAGTTCTTACTAGATACGCTATATCTAAAATAAGAATGTATAAAGTTGGGTAAGAGAGAAATGAAGAGAAAGGAATGAATACACCTCACTGGGTACATGGACCAATACAAAACCTATTATAATGCTGAGTGATGCTAAGTAATGCTAGATGTGTGTTGTACCAAGAGTAATATCATAAATGTAACTGAGTGTTTAATTACATAAACATGGCTCAAGAATGCAAAGTTTATACCTTTGGCTCCATCATTTTCCAATAAGTAAATCTATTTGGTCATGCATGTGTTGATCAATGTTTGGACTATGTGTTCAATCCCTTTGAGTAGGTGGCTCAAGAATACAAATGCTAGCTAGTCCTTTGGCTCCATCATTACCCTGTGAAGTGAAGCTATGAACTAATACCAATATGAAATATGTGTCATATGAGATGGCTCCTAAATCTTATGAATTTACTATGATTTGACATTGTTAGTGTAGATAGCCAAATGTATGTTGGAAACTAGGCCACTCTTGTCCACTCTAAAAGATGGAGATTAAGCTCGTATGAAATCCACTCTGAAGCTAGTGCACTAGGATTATATGAAATCCACCTCAAAATGTAAAAGTTAGGATTATATGAAAGCCACTCCAAAATGATGATAACCATCTACAGATGGAATAAGGCATGTAACTGATGAGAATACGTGGGTAATATTAAACTCAGAAAGAAAAGAAAACAAATGTGTCATGCACATTACCCCCAATCACTGATGTTATAAATATTAATTTTGATCTAGAAGTTATACCAACTATCATGTCTAAAACTATAAGTGAGAGCCATCATTCCATTCATGATGCCCCCTATATCTAGATTCTATGAGCAAAAGTGTACTAAAAACTACTAATTCTAAATTGTTCTAACTATGCAAAATTATAGTTGAACCTACTTTTTTACCTACTTTTGGAAAGTCTAGTTTTATTGCTATTTGGATAGGAGTAATAAAAACAAATAGTAGTGGCACCAAATTGTATTCAATCTTGGTTCTATTGTCCTAGGCTAAAATTCATGATGCTTCTAGAATTTTCACTATATGCTTGATATATTCTATTTGGTTTAATGTCTAGTTATTGTTCTAGGTGTTTTGAAAGCTACATTTTTTATCGTTAGGAGCTTTGATCTTTGTGATAAAACCCCTATTTGTTACCCCCTCTTTTGAGGGTAGGAATGAAGACCCTAAAATGTCTACCCTCATAATAAAATGTCCTACAAGTGTGTTATAATACAAAGATACATGATATAACAATGATAATTGACAAAATATTTGTAGATATAATATTATTTATAATGGAAATTGTTAGATCAACAAGGGTATGCCTAGATAGATATAACAATGTAATAGTATGTGTAATGTACTAAATATAATTAGAAGTTTGGTTATTTTATAGATGTTCGTTATTAGTTTTGAAGGAGGGATATATCATGATGTTCATCATGGTATCCAAGAAAGTAAGATAATGCATGATGTGGATCATGACATTGCAAACAATGAAAAAGTAATCAAGCAACAAGCACACAATGCAAGAAGAAAGAAGTGTACAAGAGTAGCCAAGAGGCCAAGAAAATAAGGTACATGGGCACATGTCACTCAAACTAGAAGGAAAACATATAATTCATGTTCAAATGCCACATACACATACAATTGAAACAATCAAGGTTGGCGTGAAAGCTACAATCATATAAAAGAGTACATGCAAAGGACATGGGCAAATGTCCTAAGGCACATACATGAATAGAATCAAATGACATTGGAAAATGTCCTAAAGCACACACAAGACATAGAATCAAAGGACATTGAGAAATATCCTAAGGTACATATAGGAGATAAACAAAAACTGTGAAATATAATCACATCTAGCTACATAAGGCAAGGAAGGAAAGCATGTAAATACTGAAAGTACAATCACACCTAACTAGTCAAAACAAAAAGTGAAAGTATGCAAGACATGTTAGTACAAGATTAGGCATATGCTAAGAAATACACAAGTGTTATCTACTAGTGAGTGTCAATAAAGTAATCAATGTAAACTAATGAGTAATGTAAATCAACATGATAACTAGAGTGTGTGGTATAGGAATGACATAACTTGGATGGTATAGTCATGTATAAGATTCCACCAATGGGTATGTATATTGATGTATGTCTCTATGTAGAAGTAATATTCCCCCTCAATGGGTGGAGTGAAGCAATCAAGGATCTTGATGTCACTACACAGACTTAAAGAAGATCAAGTGAAGCATGGTAATGTAGATAAATCAACAAACAATAGCGTAGAATAGTAAATGTAAGTCTAGCATGATATTAAAAATGTAAATCATGGATGATGTATATAATAAAAACATTTTTGGTATTTTTTGAATTATTTACGTGTCTTTGTATTTTGAAATATTATAATGTTTTTGGTATTTTTGATATAATATATGTACAATCAATCACAAAAAGGCTATGTACCATAAGTCATAAGGAAACTATGTATAGGTAATGTTGAGAAGAGATGATACTAACCAATGAGTCTCATGGGAGACTTCCTATCATGGTGTCCTATATCAAGGAGAGGAATCATGCATGATCATGAAGCATGATTGCAAAACTGAGACTATGGCTCTAAAATTTGTATATGCTATAAATGCTCTAAAATCTCTAAAGTGAAAACTAAATGTGGGGTACCATTGTAACTATAAGAAGTGGATGAAAATTTAGGGCTCTTAGAGACCCATCTAGTAGTAAAATAAGCTCTCTGAACATGTGCTCTGTGAGTAGATTCATGGGATCTCAATGATACTACCCTAGGTGTGAACACTATAACTAGAAACTGTTTAGAATACTACATATGTGGAAGTGTATAAACTCTCTATGATAGTGATGTATTCCTCAACTATTTTTGAATCAAAATTAGAGGATGACTTATAACTAATGGAGAAACTAGAACTAGAGGTTGAACTAAAACTGGTGACTACAAAGTAGATCGCTCTGAAGTAGGGAGTGGTAACTCATATAAAACTCTACCAATTATAATAACCTAGTTAGCATGAATAAATTTCATGCATATGTGAACTATAGAAGGTACTACTCAAAGTTTTTAAATCCATGGTTGACCAAGTAGAATATCAAAAACTCTTACACTAAGAACTATAGTAAATGGTGTGGCCACATGTGTTGGACTAACTTGTAGAGGAAGTAAAATCTCACTCAATGAAATATGTATGTGCCCACTAAATCTATTGATAACTATGCTTGTTAGGGTAAGATCCTACTCTAAATATCCCAAATTCTACAATAATGTCATAGTGCACATATTCACACTAGATCCATTATCTATGAGAACACTATGAATATGATGATTATGAATGTAAGCTCTAATAAAGAGTGCATGATAATTTGAATCATCCTCGACTATATCCTACTCTAAGAAAGAGATGGAATGTCTAGATATAACTCTAGAATTATATACACCTATCATATTACTTAAAGGATTTATCTCAACTAAAGGTGCCCTATATATATCTGGTGGTAGATGTACATGATATGCATAGTGAACCCCTGATGTGTCCCCTACCTCTTATTTATAATGTTATGGAAAGGGATATGATAAGATTTTAAAATATTTATCCTATGTTTTATTTTTTTGATGAGGCTCAACTGAAGTTCCAAGATCAATATGATTACCATCTATCAGGTTATGTATCTTATGTCTCAAACTGATGCATATATTTGTTGTATGGACTGGTGCCTTGTTAAAATCAAAAAATGCATGTTGATCATATATCCATGGAAGAGGCTTTGTTGGGTCAAATTTTTGAAAAGGAGGGATAGATATGATGTTACATTCTAATAGCTATTGTAAAACTCTAGCTAGAGAAAATGATAGACTGGTAAAAGTTCACCGAGGAGGTGTTGATAAAATCACACACTGAGGGGGATCAGAAGTCATATTAACTATCGATTGATTCTTAATCTTGTTATCATTGACCTTAAATTTGTATGGGACTTTATTTTTACTCTTATTTTTTATGTTTGAGATACTTGTGTACTTGAGTTTGTCCATTTAAATTAATTTGACTTTTCTTTCCTCTAGTGTGTGACATAATTCAGTGAAGGAAGAGAATATTTTGAACATAATTAATTCATGTAAAGCTAGTAGAAGACTCTATTTATAGAGATCTTATAACTCTTGATCAATAATGGGGCTAGTCATTTTATCCAAAATAGTCTTATATCGAAGAACATAATCTATGAGATGCTCATTTGACCTTTGTTTCTATTGTGAAACTTGGGAATATGAAACCTTATCACCAATGTTAATGCTAAAATGAGATAGGAACATGTCAACTAAAGGATTGAATGTATTGACTGACTGATTAGATAGGATGTAAAACCATTGTAAAGCATAATCTTTTAGGCTCCATATAAATATCTTGGTAAGTAGCCAGTCATTTGGTAGAAATTTCAAGCATGCTACATAAAAAGCTCTCAAATGTGTCTCTAGATAACCCTTGCCATCATTACAGTAAACTTTGATTGAGAAAAACCTTTTGGTAAGGGTGTAGAAGTAATGTGACATGATAATGGTGTATGCAATATAGAAAAATAATCCAAATATTATGTAGGTCTAGAGGCACCTTGATCAATATGTAGCACCTTGGATTGAAGAGATCTTATCTCTTACACAAGGGCTACCACATCAGGAAACAAAGATGTACTAGTGTAGTTGGTGGCATAGAGGTAGGTTAGGTTATAATAGGAGGTTATTGAGATATAGTTTCTCCCTATTTTATTATTTTGGGGAAATTAGTGTTTAGTTCCTAAATAATAAGGGTTCTAGAGTAAGGGGAAAATCTAGTTTAATTTTAAAAATATAGATTTTTATCTAATAATTTATATGGAGATAAAATGAACTTATCTGAAAATGGGCTAAAATGGATGATTTAGGAGCTAGAAATTGAGATGTAGGACTAGGACACTATCTGGAATCTAGATCTAAACTTCATTATGTGATTGGATAGGAGTACCAAAAGTAGACAAGAGTGGAATTAGCACTATATTCCACTTTGTTGCTATTGTTTTGAGGATCTGAGATTTTTGGGTTTTATTTGTCATGTCTGTGTGAACCTATGTACCAAATTTTAGATGTTGAAAGTTAATAGATCTTGTTATAGGTTCATTTCAATATATAAATTCTATATTTATCTATGCACATGGAAATAATAAATGCATCAAAATCAAAAGGGGGAAAATTGGGCTAGGGGAAGAATTATCATATGATCTAAAACCCCTGTTGTCCTAATCACTACCTATATTAACCCTCAATCTAGTGTCTCAGATCAAATGTAATTCTCCCTTAGAGAACATACATAATCAACATGCATGATAGATGTAAGAATAACTTTTGTCTAGGCCCTTCCTTGATCAAGCATGTAAATCTTTGTGTGATGTAGAATGTTGAGTTATATTATTGACTAATTTTTATTATCTCTAATGTGCCAAAGTAGTAAGTGCTAGATATAAAATTCCTTGTGTAGTCCTTTATATAAGAGACTCTTTATTTTAAATTTGAGAGCTTTATTTTCATTTGGCCTACATTAGTAAAATTAAGGAAAAAGCTAAGAAAGGGGCTAGACCTATTGAGTGAAGGAAACTAATCATTATAGGTGAAAGTGGCTTTGGACAAGAGAACTAAAAATGGACACTAGTGGTATAGGTGTTGTTGTCTAACCCCAACACTATTATTCTACAGTCTCAAGACTTAGGGGGATGGGAAGAGGACAAAAAACCTAACCTCCCTAAGGTGGAATGACTATATAAAAGGCTTATAATGACTATGAATACGCAAAAAGGTATCTAGGTCATGTAACAAGACCGAGATGACTAAAACAAAAGACCTAGATAAATGTAAACAAAGCTCATATGCTTCAGTCAGAGTCTCCTATGAAAGGACTATGAAAAGATAAGATATGTGTGGTTTGTTGACCAATTTAGGGTGTATATACCCCCGTAGTGTCATTTATAACTGGTTGCTCTGTGGTTTGAGAAGATTGACCATTGTTCACTCTTTGTTGTTCTTCATTTAGTATTTTAAGCATGTCATCTTGCATGTTAGGATGTTTAGTTAAGATTTCTTGAAGTTTCCTTTTATCAGTTTCATCAAAACTAGTGTATTGGGCCATTATTAAGGTAGAAAAACAATTTAAAAATTGATTGAAGTTTTTGCAATAATTTTTAAGAGGCAAAGTGCTAGAGAAGGAAAGTATTGAATATATGAAATGTAAAGTCTTAAAACAATGAACTAGAAATTATGTAAAAAGGATATGAAGCTCACGAACATGTAAGGTGATACCTCAAGAAGTAATGGGACTGAGTATATGCAACTAGGGTTTGAAAGATGATTATTTTGAAATTTATTATGAAAAGTTGAAATTTAAAGTGAATTTTTTAGTGAAATATGCAAGTAAGAAATCAATAATTTATTAGAAAATTGGTGAGTTAAAAAAACCTAGTAAATGAAACTAGGGTTTTGAAAAATAAATATTTTTTAAAATCACTATTAAATTTTGAAATTTGAGGTGAATATATGATTTTAATATGCTAGTAAAAAATCAAAAAAATATTAGAAAATTATTGGGAAAATACCGGGACCTAGTATGGATAACTAGGGTTTGAATGAAATTTATTTTAAAATTAATACAAAATTTTAAAATGTAATTCTAATTTATAATTTTATTATGCAGGTGAAAGATTAAAAAAATATAGGACAAATTAGTAGGAAATTTACCTTAAAGTTTAGAGGGTTTTTATATGCAAATGAAGTAAGTCAAGTTCACCAAATGATTTAACAGTTTTGTGAATATTGGTATTTTATTCCTAATTTAGTTAAAGGGTTTGAGTAGTTAAATCATTGAATATATATGCAATGATTAATCTACTAATTTATGTAATTTGACTATAATTTTAACCCTTCTAAAACTAGTAATAAAGGAGAGAAAATAAGACTTAGCTAGAAACTGATTGAGATGACTATTGCAAGGTCTAAAATTCATCATGAAAGATTGGGATAGTGTCTTAAATCAATATTTAGAGTTCATTATATTATTAGACAAGAGATATAAAATAGGACACTAGTGGTACCAACACTATAGTCCACCTATACCACTATTGTCTAATAGACCTAAGCTTTCTAGGTTTTTTATTATGTCTATGTGACCTTTCTTGTGAAGTTTTGACTGTCAGATGTTTGTGGAACTCCCTATAGAGAAGATTTTGTCTTAAAACCCTAGACTCCTTTGTAATTTGACCAACTTTGAAAAATAGGGGGGATCAATGTGTGTAAGATTCACTAAATATGTATCCACACCCCTTGTGTGGACATGATGCCTATGTACCAATACTCTAAAGAGGGATCAAGCCATATGTAGCTCTCCCACTTGATGTGCTTTGTGAAATAATGTGTATGAAGATGAAAAATGATAAATTGGATGTTTTTTATGAGGCTAGGGATTGGTGTAAGAATTTTAATAAGCGTATAATAGTATTGCCTAGTTATATTCAAAGAATAGGGAAGATTGCCTGAGTAGTCTTGCTTGTATTCTTGCTTACTTAGTGATAGTTTCCAACCATTTATAAATGATCTTTGAATGATATTTTATAGAGATATATTGATCATGGGTTGAATGTACTCACATTAGTCCAATAAGAAGAAGGATGGGGAATTATAAGTAACTGACCATTGGGGCTAAAAATGCACTTGGAAAGGAGTACTAAAGGTGAATAGTAGTGGCACCAATGCTATTATCTAAGTTGGGTGCTATTGTCCTTAGCCAACGGGACCTAGGGGATGGATTTGTCATGGAAAGAGTAATCTAGATAAGTTGGGGTTAGGTCTAGAAGGCTATAGATGACTAAGAATCAGTGAAAAGATGCCTATGAGGGTTATGAAAGCAAGTAGGAGGGACCTATGGGTTGGGTGTCATTAGCCATACTCAAGTTACCAATTTTCACATTTTATATGACTACATCAGTCCACAGTGAATCAAATAACTTGTTCCAAGTTTGTTAGTTATTATCCACTAGCTTATGGATGATGGTCATCAAGTTCTTATTGCTCGATTCAACTTGACTATTTCCCTAAGGATAATGATTTGAAGCATGAACCAAGTCAATTCCATATGAATAGCAAAAATTAGTTAATTCTATAGAAGAAAATATGGTTGCATTATTTTTTACAATCTTATATGAGACACCAAACCTTAATATAGTGTTTTCTTTGATGAAGTCACGTACTACTTTAGAAGTAGCATGCTTGATAGGAATGACTTCCACCCATTTATTGAAGTAGTCAGTAGCAGTTAAAACATGAAAATGTCCAGCACTTGAGGAAAGATTTAACATAACAATAAATTCCATGCCCCATTGACAGAAAGGTTCATTAATAACAACTAGTTTTAGAGGCAAGGCTCGTAACTTGAGTCTTCTTATGAAATGTTGACATGCCTGACATTTAGCAACCTAATCTAAAGCATCTTAAAATAGAGTAGGCCATAAATACCTTACTCATAAGATTTTATGTGTCATGACTCTTGTTGATAAGTGACCTCCACATGCCTTGTCATGAAATTATTCTAATATTCTAGTTTGTTGCTCTTTATCCACACAACAAAGGAAAACACCATCAATTCTTCTTTTGTACAAAACATTATCCCAAAAGACATAATCCTTTGACTTTAACTTGATGGTATGTTTTTATTTATGTGTCAAATCAGTTAGGTGTAGAGAGGATTACAAAGTAAGTTAGTCAAACATTAGTCCATAAATAATGAAAAATGCATAAAGAATTAACTAACTAAGCTTATCTATTCTTATGAGAATTATAAAGGATAGCAAGAAATAAAATGAAATAAAGCAACATCATATTCCCTTACCAAATGGATCCACCATACCTATATGGCTCAAAATCATGTTCTCCCTTGATCAAGAATCCTTTTCTTTGTCAACAAAGGTGGAAAACTCCTCCAATGTCTCAACAACACTCCATAAAACCTAGGCTCATGATTCCAAATCACTAAACTAGCTTATAAATGAAGATTTCAAACAAAATCAATGATCAAATGCAAAGGATTATGGAAATAATTTAACATTATAAGTTTTCAATACTCAAGCTTAAAATTCATGTCCACGGCCTCCCTATTTATAAATTTTTGAGATTGGTCAGGATCAACCATGACCGTCCATCTCAAGATTGAGTTGTGTGGTAATGGATAATCCTAATATTTATAATTAAATCCATAATTATCTTCATCATGACCTTGGAAGAAGGGGCATTGAAGAGGCATGGGAGGCATTAACTAGGCATGGGTGACCCATAATCCTGATATTTGTGGTATTTATAGCTAATCAACATTTGTGAAATTATTTGAAAATTAGCCCTCAATTAATCAAAATGGTCAAAAAATCATATTACTAAGTTGTAAGTTGACTCGATAAGAATTAGAAGGTGGTGTTAGATGCATCAAAACCATATTTCCATTTAGGATGTTTCCAATATAAAATAATAAAGGTATGTGGTATGTACCAATGAATTTAGGAGAAAAGAGTGATCTAGAGCACAAAAAGCAAAATCATCATTTTGACTCAAAATGAATTGATCCAAGTTAGTTGACCCATAAATTACATTTCCTTATTTAGGGATACTTTTACCTAGATTGGCACTTGTAAATGAAAATTTCAAACAATTTAGTGCATTTTGACCTCAAATGTACATTTGAGTGCAATTCGAGTAAGATTAACAATTTAAACACAAATGGTGTTAGGAATTAGATGTCTACATTTTGCCCCTATTTGAGAAGGCATAGCAAGACATTCAAGTGAAGCAACATCTTTTCAAATAAAAGAGTTGTCAAGAAGAAATTGAAATAGACCCATGAAACCCCTTGAGAGGACAACTAGGATGAAAGAGAAGGATGAACTCTCAAAAAGAGAGAGAAATTGAGAGGTTAACCCATGGAGTAGATCACATCTAGATGAGTTAATGCTTACACATGTGATTAACATCAATGATCAAGATATAATTAGAGGTATAATAGGCCCTAGAGACATAAGGAATGGAAAAGATACAATCCATAAATGTTAAGGGACACACTATAAACATACCTAATTTGAGAGTATAAGCTGCGCACTTATGGTATTGATCAATCTTGAGATAAGTTACACACTAAATAATTCCATCATGGGATTTAATGTGGAAAGCTTGGAATTAGAGGAAAAGAGAGAATGTTCTGCTCAAGAAGGAAGCACCACTAGAATGGGGTCTTTAAAGACAATATAATAAGAAGTACTCTAGTAGAGTAAATTTGATCGTGATAAGATAGTTTTACCCCAATAGGGAAAATTTTGATTATTGATAAAGATTAAATAATGATTTTACCCCTATAAAACTGATTTGATTTAAACATGGTTTAGTTGTTGTGCCCCATCATGGGCAATTGGCAAAAAAATAGTTCAAAGATATAACCAAAAATATAGGTTAAATCAAGTGGGTGTAAACATACATGCGATGGTGTAATGGCTTAGAAATATATATAAATCCAAGCATATGAGAATGCAAAAGTGATGAGAGAGAAGAAAAGGAGATGAAAATAATAATAGAGACAGTTGAGCTGACCTTAATATAAATTGAGCACTGCCTACATAGTTCCATGGACTCATGTTCCAACATGAACTTCAAGCCAATGTAGTTCACCCAAGTTTTGGAGAGAATGGAATGAGGAATGATGAAAAATGACCAAAAATTGATTAGACTCACAATGTATGCAAAGATATGCACATCTAAACATAGACAAAGAAGCCTAAAATGCATGTTACCTAGAATCCTAATTCCATATCATGAGCCTAGGTTTGGTAAAGTGTTCTTGAGAATCATTTATTGGAGTTGATATTGATGTTAAGATGTTGATACCTGAGCACAAAGTGCTTGATATAGAAAAAGAAATTAGGCATCATAAGTATGAATAACTTAGAATGACATAATATTCCAATTGTGCTAATCTAGTTCAAATGTGAATATCTATAACTAAGGATAATGGTAAAATAATGACCAAAACTAGAGTTACAGTGATTTACATTTAAACAAAAAAGCAAAAATAAAGAAAAAAACAAACATAAATGAACATAACTTGAAATCAAGATATGATCTTAAGTAAGAACAAAAATGTTTTAAAAATAAAAGGCAAGAACATCTTAATGAAATGAGACCAATATATGAATAATCAAGATCCATGTGGACTATCAAGGCATTCTTGGACACAGAAGAGAAAAGCAAAATCAAATAGAAAAATAATCAAGGAAACACAAGACTAAGAATGGAGATAAGAAGTAATAAAAAGAAAAAATGAGAAGAAATAAAAAGAGAGGTGTGAAATCACAACAAAACACTAATAAAACACAACAAAACACCAAGAAAACTCAAATAAACACACATAAACAAAAACCAAGCTAGTGCAGTTTAAAGATAAATGTTCATGCATGTGTGGTAGAGGCATTACTTTACACCACATCATAATAAATAACAATGATAATTATTCCCTAATTAAATACGAACAATGAAAAAATAAATGGGGGGAGAGAAGAAAAGGAAGGGATTGGCTGAGTTGACTCCAAATGTATCAAACAAGTGGGTGTTGCCTAAATAGTTCCATGGATGCATGTTCCAACATGAACTTCAAGCCAAATGTAGATCTCCTAAGAAATAAGATAGAAAAAAAATATTATTAGACCAGCATGATTAATTTTATAAAATAAATGAAAGATATAACAAATAAATGATAATGGTTTGACAAACAAGAAGCTGATGAGATGAGAAAGAATGATCTTGTAAAATGGCAAGTGTGTGGGATAAGATGAAATGAACTAGTGTTTTTGTGCTTACAAAATGGCAAGAGTGTATCATGGTGAAATGATAATGTATAAATTTATAAAAGCATGAGACAATGTTTTTATTCTTTTGTGAATCATGTTCTGATATTTTTGGTATTTTCAAATTATTTCTAATTTTTTTGGTATTTTTGGGATAAAATATGCACAAGGTGGGACCATCTAGTAGAGGAGATGCATGTCCTAAGAGTAGAGGTTCTTATAAGATAGCGAAGTTGGCTACAATGGCCCATGATCACAAATCAGCAAGATCAAGGATCTTGATAAAATAATAAAGAGCAGCAAATGTGATATAAAACAATGTGCAACCTGAAGTAAAAAAGAAGTATTGGCATTCACCTATTTGTAATAGTGTAGCAATGGTCTAGAACTGAGAAGATGTTTCTATTCACTTTTTTGAAGCTACACAATACTATTTCTGAGGATGTTCATAATGTTCATGAGACATAATCGAGATCATAATTGATTAAGGGATAAAAAGTATTCAAGATTATAACATGCCTTAGACATAACAAAGAATATGCTTCTCAAATAGAGAAATCCAAAATGGGATGAATAATATGTTTAGAGTGCCAAGGATTCAAGCCTTTACTATCAAGAATCATGAAAAGTGGACCAGGGTAGTATAAAATGTGTTCAAGGTAAGATAAAAGGGTGGGATAAAATTATTATAGCACAAGTTACCCCCAAGTCAGGGGTCTTATAGACAATGGTTCAAAGTTGTTCATGTGTAGAACCTCTTAAGGTGTATGATGTTCATGGGCTCTGAAATTTCTTCACCATTAGGTTTAGCCAATTGAGATGCTCTTGATCCATAGTTTGTTGTGACAATATATAGTCCTAACCAATTAGGTTGAAACTTGCCTTTTTTTTAGGTTCAACATTTGTATTATTATAGTTCTCTTTCAAAACTAAGTCACCAATCTCAAATTCTCAAAGGGGAATGCATTTATTTTAGCTTCTCCATAATCTATTTTGATAGGCATACAAGTTTTCTAGGGTAGCCAAATGTTTACCATCAAGAATATCTAGTTCATGCAGTCATGAGGTTCCATAGTCTTCATTATCTTCAATGTGCTCTAGTAATAGTTTTAATGATATAATCTCAATCTTGATTACGACGATAGCTTCAGTGCCAAAAAATAATGGAGTATGGAGTATATCCAGTTGGGGTGAAATGATTGGTTCTATAAGCCCAAAGGGTAGAAAAGAGTGGTAAGTGCTAATTACGGCCAACATCATTGACAATATTCTTTAAGATGGCTAGAATGGTTTTATTTGATGCTTCAGCTTGTCTATTGCCTTGCGGGTTATATGGAGTGATTTTTTTGTGCTTGATCTTGAATTTTTCACAAAGAGATTTCATAGCTTGGTTCACAAAGGATCCATCATAATTGGATATAATACGGGCTAGGATGCCATATCAATAGATGATATGGTAATGAATGAATTTGGCTATTTGTTTCTTGGTAATATAAGAGAGAGGAATGGCCTCAATCCACTTGGTAAAGTACTCAGTTGTATTCAAAATGTGCTTATGACCATTTGAAGATGTCAAGTTAATTTTCCCAATGAGATCGAGACTCCATGTTGAGAATGTCTTGGGTGTTGTAATCAGCGACGATGGTAAGGAAGGTACATGTATCAAGTTACCATGTTGGCAACAAAAAACACATTTATTTACATAATTACAAGCATCTGTCTCCATTTTGGACCAATAATAGCCTATTCTAAGGAGTTTCTTTTCTAGGACTACACCTTTGGTATGGGCGCCACACATTCCTTCATGAACCTCCTTTAATGCCAGCTTGGATTCTCCCAAAGATAAATAATGAAGAAGCATTCCATCATAACCTTTATGATAAATCATGTTTCCAAGGAGGATATAATGTGTTAAGCAAGGAAGGAATAGTTTTTTTTGGTTATTGGAAAGGTTAGAGAGAAATACATGAATATGGAAATAGTTATAAAAATCTTGGAACCATGGTAGCTTAGGTGAAGGATTAAGATCAGTAACAGTACATATCCTCTCTAAATTTGATATAAGATGTGTTGGCTAAATAATATTTTCAATTATGAATTGATACTCTTTAGCACTGTCATGCATTTGAATCATGGAACCAATTGTTGCCATGGTGTTAGTAGATCTATTGTTGACTTGCAGAACTTGCTCAAACTGTAGAGATTTAAAATGTGTTTTGAGGTTATTAATAATTTGCTTGTAAGGAAAAAACTTATCATCCCTTGTTTGATACTAGTCAATTGTTTGAATTATGATTATCTACAAATATCCATAGACCTTTAACCTTTGAATATTCCACTATATAGCAAGATGGAGTCCTATAGCCAATGCCTCATATTCAGCAATATTATTTGTACACTAAAATTGTATATGGAATGCATTGAGGATCAAATCCCCCAGTGGCATGGTCAATAATATGCTAGATCTAGACCCTTAATATTTGAAGGATCCATCAAAATAGAGCATCCACTATTCATGTTTGTGTGATTCTTTTTCTATCATCATGATAGAATCATCTAGAAGGTAAAAGTTGAGAGATTGAGTGGCTGTAATAGGAGCCTTTACAAGTTGGTTAGCATTAACTTGTCCTTTGATTGCCTTTTGATTTTGGTACTTAATATCAAACTCACTAAGTAGCATAATCCATTTAGTCATGTGTCCTTGAAGCAATGCTTTAGATAAGAGGAACTTGAGAGGGTCTACCTTGATGATAATAATAGTTTTGTTATTTAGCATATAATGTCATAATTTTTGAGTGGTAAACGCCATAGCTAAACATGCCTTCTCAATAGGCATATAATTATGTTCATAGGATACCAATGTGCAACTTAAATAATAAATAGCATGTTCCTTACCATGATCATCATGCTGAGCCAAAAGTGCCCCCATTGCATGTTATGTGGCTGAAATATAAAGAAGCATTGGCTTTCCTTGTGTTGGAGGTCATAATACTAATGGATTAGCCAAGTATGTTTTAATATTTTCAAATTATATCTAAAAATATTCATCCTACTAAAATTTTACCCCTTTCTTTAAGAGATGGTTAAATGGGTGGCACTTATCTGCCAATTGAGAAATGAACATGTGCATAGATTGGGTCTTTCCTTGTAGACCTCACAATTGTTTAAGGTTGTTTGGTGGAGGCATTTCCATAATAGCATTGACCTTTACAAGGTAAAATTTGATCCCTTATTATGATATAATGAACCCTATCAATTTTCCTAATGTGACTCTAAAGACACATTTCTTAGGATTCAAGTGGACTTTATATGCACGAAGCCTCTCAGATATTCTTTGTAGAATGTCAGGATGTTCAGTTCTTATTTTTGATTTTTCTAGTATATCTTCAATATAGTCCTCGATAATGTCATGCATCATGTCATGGAAAATGATAGTCATTACATGCTGATATGTGGCTCTAGCATTCTTGAAACCAAATGGCATGACTTGGTAGCAGAATGTCCCCCATGGAGTGGTGAATGTGGTCTTATGTTGATATTTAGGGGCTATCTTGATTTGATTGTAACTAAAAAATCCATCCATTAAGGATAACATATCATACCAAAAGTTGAGTTGATGATCATGTCGATGTTGGGCAGAGGAAAATCATCTTTGGGGTATGCTTTGTTGATATCATGAAAATAAGTACAAATACATATGCATGGGGTCTTTTTACTCACTGGTACTATGTTAGAAACCCATTCAAAGTAGTTTAATGATTTGATAAAATTGGCTCCTAAAAACTTTTTCAACTTGGCCTTAACCAAAAGGGTGATGCATGGATGCATCTTTCTCAACTTTTCTTGAATGGTTTAGCACCAGGGTGAACAACAAGATGATGCATAACTAAATATGGGTCCAAGCCTAGCATGTTAGAGTATGCCCATGAAAATATGTATATATAATCCTTAAGAATGGATATAGTATGTTCACATTCTACTTTAGTAAGGTAAACTCCAAGATAAACAATTTTGGGATCCTCATGGGTTCCCAAATTCACTTTTTTTATGCTCTCCATAAGGAGTGTGGATCCATCTTCTAGAATTTTAGGCAATGTATGGTCATGATCATTTTTATCTGCTATATCTTCTTGTTATTCTTCCCAAAGATCTAGATAATATGAAGAATCATAATCTACCCTCTCAAGTAAAGGCCAATTGGCAAAAATGATCCAAAACTTAGAAGATTTGGTTGAAAGATAATTCTTGAAATAATAACAACATAATTGTAACAATGCTATCTCTGAGAAGAGATGTTTTATTGCTCAAAATTGTAGATACAACATATGCCTATCTCTAGAAAGAGATGTATGATTTCCATTCTAGGTTACATCTTCATTTATACACATTTTTAAGTTAGGAGGAGGATGTGAAAGGTCACTAATATCAAGGGAGATTAATTGGTTTGACTTCCATGATTTACAACAATATAGAATTTGAGGAATTACTATTTTCAATTTGCACTACTAAATTGAAAATTTGGGGAACTTCCATTTGGTTTTTGGGGGTCAAACCCACTAATTAAATCTTAGGACCATCTCATTATGTTCCCCTCATTCTTAGTTTTCCAACAGTTTAAATGGAGAGTCAAACAAAGCTATATTGCAAAAGTTATGGCTCTCAAAAGTTCTACCACCAATTGGGGTAGAACCGTCACCTAAATTATCACCTGAAATATTGCTCAGATCATTCCTCCCTCCTTGAGAAGTAATGGCCCCCATTGCATCAATATTTGTCATCAAGTGTGAAAGTTATATTTTTATTTGATTCATGATGCATACTTGTAATGGACTATGCTTTGTGGAGCTATGTAGGGCTCAATTATTCACCATTTTTATCTGACCATCAATTTTTAGATGGAAGGCCATGAACTTCTTCAACTTGGTATCTATTTACTTTTTGTTTTGTTTTTTGTAAAGTCATGGCTACAACATCGGCCCCTTTGGATTCTTGTCGCTTGACCATCATGAGAATGAATTTCTTGGCACTAATCAGGGAGATAGATGTAGAAGGTGGTACCTTTGGTACCTTGTAGCACCATGTTCAAAGAGCGAGGGTGATATTTCAATTTCTTGATTCATAGATTCTATGTTGATCATACATGAATGGTTGACCAAAGATTACATCACAAATATCCAAATTGACGACATCACATAAGAACTCATCGTGGAAAGGTTTTATTGCATATGAGAGAAGAGATTGGTGGGTGACACATAGGTTTCTCCATGGACTCAACCATCCAATACTGTATGGATTTGGGTGAGGCTTCATGGATAAATTTAGGCTTTTCATAATATTAGCAAAGATTAAATTCTTTTGACTCCCACTATCAAGAATGAAATGCAGAGGCTTACCTTTCACCCATAACTTAGAGTGAAACAACCTTTCCTTGTCATTTGGCCTCCCCTCATAGGTCTTTGATGAAGCAATGATGGCATCAGGCTCAACATCTACAATCTCTTCTTCATCCTCTTCAATTGTAGGGTGTGTATGAGGTAGAGTAGTAGATGTTGAGGATTTTGACTCAGAAAGCAGGGACTTGATGGCTCAACATTCTTCTTTGGAGTGCATTCTAGATTTGTGGTAATCACACCATTTACAAGTCTTCCCTTCCTTTTGCTTCTAATTTTGGCCTCATGTTTGACCTTCTTTGTCACTTTTCCTTTTTGAAGGATGACTCTTCATATTCATTATTCCATGCTTTTGCTCAATCTTCACCATGAACTTGTACGCCTCACTGAGGGTTTCCAAATTGAAGAGTTCCATCTCCCCCCATATATACCATTGTAGTCCACCATGATATTTGAGAACCTTATGTTTCTCACTTTCTTGGATGCCCAATCTCACAGATAGAGAATGAAAAATGTCAATGTAATCTTGAACAGACTATTCATTACCTTGGTGAAGTTATTTCCACTCTATATATAGATCATCATATGCTCTAATGGGGTAGTATTCTTCCTTTACAGCTTCTATGAAATCATCCCAAGTAGGTTTCACTTCAAGGCCAATATCATCCATACTGAATCTCTCCTTATACACTTCCCACCAATTTTTGATAAGCAATGATGCTTTCAAAAGAGCAAAAGTGATCTTCTTTTTGTCGGTGAATTTATTTACCAAAAAATATGAATATAATTGATCCAACCAATTTTCTACTACATCAGCATTAATTTTGCCTTCAAATGTAGGGGTATCAAAATTCACCTAAGCCTTGAAGGGTGTTGGGGCACTAAAATGATGTGGGGGTGCAGATGAGGAGCCAGAATTTTGCATCAAGATTTGTTGGAAAATTTGAAAGAATTGTTGTAGCATCTATGCTTACTACTATTAGAGGGTTTCATTCACCATTTTCTTGAAAGGATAGGATGTCTCAGTGTTTTCCACCATTTGAGGTCATTTGGATTGAATAGGTGGATAGTTTGGAAGCTCTATTATTTTCCATCTAAGTTTCTTTTAGCCTAACCTCATCCTCAGGATCATACACTCTCAAGACAAACCACTCTGATATCACTGATCCAAAACTTAGAAGCTTTGGTTGAAAGATAATTCAAGAAATAAGAACATCACAATTTCAATAATGCTATCTCTGAGAAGAGATGTTTTATTGCTCAAAATTGTAGATACAACATATGCCTATCTTTGAGAAGAGATGTCTAATTTCCATTTCAGGTTACATCTTCATTTATACACATTTTTAAGGTATGAGGAGGATGTGTAAGGTCACCAATATCAATGGAGATTACGTGGTTCAACTTTGATGATTTATAATAATACAGAATTCAAGGAATTATAATTTTTAAAAACATACTATTTTTAGACTACAATACTAAACTTAAAATTTTGGATCACTTCTATTTGTTTTTTGGGGGGTCAAAACCCACTTAGTGGAGCTCTGTGCCATCTCATAATTTTCACCTCATTTTTATATTTCCAATGGTTCAAATGAGTATTCAAACAAAGTTATGGTGCAAAAGTTATGGCTCTCAGAAGTTCTACCACCAATTGGGGTAGAACCGTCACCTGAATTATCACCTAAAATATTGCTTGGATAAAAAACCCTCTAGAAATTCAAGAGTAAGATGCTCAAATATTTGATGTTTTTCTAAAGAGATGTTTGTACTAGCTATGGAACTTGGGTTAAATGGGTTTTCTACGTCCTGAGGGGATGAGAAAACTTTCCCACTTGAGCGCCTGAAATAGGTTTTCACTCAAAGGCTTGTCTTTTTCTTTACTTTTTCCTTGATCGACAAGTGCGTCAAAGAGGTTTTCACATGAAGATATCAACATTTTTTCTTTATTATGACCAATAAATTTTTCTTACTCTCCAAAGTAGGCAGAAGAATCTAATGAAAAATCAAAACCCTGCTTATGATCACCAATGGGGAATGCATCTCGTAGGCCCATGTATTTGGCAATCAATTCTTCATTTTGAAACTTTTCGAGGCATATGATGAAATTTTGTTGATCCCAATCTATGAGTTTAGGATGTCAAAGGCATAGGTTATAGTAAGGGTTTACTTTAGAATAGGAAGTGGCAATGGTAAATCTATAATGTCTTGCTTCAGGAAGGGAATCACCACTAGGATAGGTTTTTGCTTCAAGATGGGAAGCTCTAATAGGTGTTATGGTCAATATGGCATTTGAATCAAACAAATGTCAGTAAGCTCATTGAAAAGGCTATAATGGGATGTTTTGTTGTTGTTAGGAGTCTCATTACTAATCACTTCAAAAGAGTCACTATAAAATGTCATGAGGTCATCCTCTAGTGGTTTAAATCCAAGACCATGATTCCAATTGAATACTCCAGCTAATAAGGGCTATAAAATTCCTTGCACCTATGGGCTAAGGCCTTTCCCTATATATTCAAGATGAACCATTATTTTATTAGGGATATGATACTTTAGATTCTAAAAATAATCAACAAGACCTTCATAACATAACCAATTTCCCTCAGTAAATGCATCTTGATCTTTCTTTAGTGCAATTGCAGGTACAAAAACTACATGAGGCTTTGGTTGTTTCTTCTTTAGTTTCCAAATCTGATCGGGTATGTAAGGAGTCTGAGAAGTTATAGGTTTACCAAATGTTTTAAAGGATTTTGGTAATTTTTCAATATGGAGGATGTCCTTCAGATGGTATCTAGAAATGATTATGTCTTTAATAATAAAGTACTTGGCTAGAGCTATAGGTAATGGATTGGTTGAAGTGGAGGCTAGATCACCTAGGTCTATATAATTAGATGGAGATGGATGAGAAATGATGGTTTTATTCTTCTTTGAAATGAATTCAGAACCTAGGCAATACTTATAATTATAAAACTCTACTTTAAGAGGTTTGTAGTATTGATATGGCTACTGATCAGTCAAAATAGTAACCTCGATCCCATCATGGAGAAACTTAAGGCATTGGTGAAGAGTATATGGAACTGCTTGTACTTCATGGATCTAAGGATGACCAAGAAGTTGTTATAAGGAAGCTCAATATCCAAAATATGGAATAATGTGTGATGAGAAATAGACCCAACCATGACTGGCAACTAAATTATACCAAATGACTCCCTCTCAACATTATTGTAAGCCTTGATTGTAGTAGTTTTTATCTGAATGTCTTTATCCATGTAGCCTGATCAATGTACCAATTTAAGAGATTTTATGTTTAGCCCTGAAACATTGTCTATAAGAACCCACTTGATCTTGTGATCCACAATAATTATCTCAATGTATAGTGGCTTATTGTGGTTTGGGCTGAGGATGGACATGTCTTTTTGATCAAATGTGATTTTTTGAAATGAAGACAAGTGTCCAACTAGGTTTTGGAACTGATCAAGGTTTATATCATTAGGAAAAATAGACTCTTATAAAAGTTTGTTGAAGATGGTTCTATGGGCATCAGATGTCTGCAAGAGTTCTAATATGGAAATTTGTGTAGGGGTTTTATCTAATTGATCTATTAGACTATAAGGCCTTTGAATTATGGATTGAACTATTTTATTCTTTGTTGGGATAGTATTTGGATTTGGAACCATTGACATAATTTTATCATTGGGTTTTATGGAAGAAGTGGGTGAAGGGCCCTGGATGATAACTCGTGGGCATCTAGTTGTGACTGCACAACCTAGAGGTGGCAAGGAGTTATTATAATTAGAAGAGGAATGCAAAGGGCCTTACATGGTGACTCACAAATGACTAACTATATTTCTACAATTTTGGGTCAATGAGGAGCCTTTATAATTAGAATAAATGTGCTATTATTCAAGATTAGTAACCCATGTAAATGGAGTAGCAACATGATGATGTGAACCCAACATGATATTACTAGGGGGAGAGGGTGATGACCATATAATGATGGGTCTCATGTTGTGAGGAACACAAGATTGGCCACGTGGTTTTATAGTAATAGTGGCAATGTGGGTTACAGAAATTCATCCCATAGTATTATTATAATCATAAGGTACATTGTTATAAACCACATTATTAGTATGGCAGTTATGATCTCAATTATGCTCATTATGATTATGACCTTGTTGTTGGTTCTAATTCTACCTCTATCCTTGATTGTGACCATTTTGATTATTTCTTGGTGGTGGTAGATCATGTTGAAGAAAGGGGTCTTTGTAGATTCCCATATCCTAATTTGTGTCCTAATTAGGGGCCAAATTAATTTCTAATTCACCACTTTCAATAAAGTCCTCAATAATATGTCGTAATTAAATGCAATGATATGCACTGTAACCAGCAACACGATGAAAGCTACACCATCCATTCTCTTTGTACCAATCTAGTTTTGGTTGATCTTGAGGAAATGGCCTTAATACTAGCCATACAAATAAATTAGATGCAATGATCTTTTGTAACACTGTTTCAACCAATTCTCTTAACTTTCTAAAGACTTTAAAATTGTTATGAAATGTCCTTCATGGAGGTTGTCTTTGCAAAGTAGGTAGTGGATTTGGGGGAGTTAATTGTACATTTGAAGGAGGCATAGCCTATACCATTTGTACATGTCTTTTTTCATTCACCCCATTTCCAACCATGTTCTTATTTTTGCTAGATCCTTTAGGCTTAATCTACATAATTTTTTGAACCAGTGATTTTGTTTGATTAGATGCTTGACCTTGTGCAAAAATATTAACAAGGCCCTTAGCAGTAAGAGCCTTCTCGATTTGCACTCCTTTGTCAATAATTTCTTCAAATGAGTTAGCACAAGCTAACCATAAATTATGCACAACTTTAGGATGCAAATTCTATGCAAAGATATCAGCCAACTATTTATCTAGTGAATTATGTTGAAAGTGGCCTGTCAATGCTCTCCACCTTTGTAGATATGAGACAAAAATTTCACCATCACGTTGTTTGGCTTTGCATAATTTAATAATGGTTAATTCATGTTTTATGTTATATGAGAAATGGTTAGCAAACTTATTTGATAAATCATTCCAATCCGTAAATGATCCCTTAGGTAGTTTAAGTAGCCAATCAAGATCTTGTCCCATTAAACTTCATGGAAATAGTCATAGTAAGTACTCACTACTATAAGAAACCTCTTGACATAAGATGAATAATGCTTGTTGTGTTCACATGGATCTCCTTTTCCTTTGTACTTGTCAAATTTGGGTGCCTCAAAATGAGGTGGAAAGGGGTTTTGGAGAATAGATAAATCAAATGGATATGGGCATATCTCATCAAATTTGTACTTTTTGACTCTATTATTCATCTCCAATCTTTGAACAATTTCCTTCATAGAATTACATTCTTGCATGTTTGGTGCATTTATGGATTGAATAAGATGTTTTTGGGGTGGAATGTGCCCTTGGTTTTGTTGTTGTTGGGGTGGAATGTGCCCTTAGTTTTGTTGTTGTTGGGGTGGAGTGTGCCCCTAGTTTTGTTGTTGTTGGGGTGGAATGTGCCCCTAGTTTTGTTGTTGTTGGGGTGGAATGTACCCCTAGTTTTGTTGTTGTTCAAGTAGAATGTGCCCTAGTTTTGTGTGGATCTATAAGGGGTGTATACCTTTTGATCCATGATTTGGTTCTGGTTTTCTCCTTGAGTTGAGAATATAGGCTGTTGATTCTTGGATTATAAAACATTCTCTAAATTTGGTTGTTTTGTACTTTGTTGATTTTGGAAATTTTTATGTTTATTTACTAATTTTTGTGGTGGTTGAAAATAACTAACCAAATTATCCTAAGGCATTTCCTCAATTCGAATTGAATGTTTGGGTTTTTGAGTTTGTAAAGTAACAAAAGGTTATTGATTATTGAAGAATGTATGTTCCATGTCAAATGGAACACTTTTAAAGGTCTCTTGTGACTTTAACTATTCATTTAGATTACCTTGATCCACTATGGTAATGTATTCATCTAATATTTGTTACATACTTTCAAGCAATTTTCCTTATTCTTTTGAAGAATTATTGTGAATTGAAGTGGAAATTAGGGAGTCAGTTAAGTCTGCAACAAGTTGATCTGCATATCGTTGACTTATTATCTTGATCTTAGCTAGAAGATCTAGATTTGTGTATTTTGACTCTATTTGTATTTATTTTCCTTTGCTAGAGGAAGAAGGTATGTCTATTCATGCAAAAGATTGTTCTTGCTATCGTTGTTCTCCTTCTCTAACTAAGGTATGCAATTATTCTATAATAAATTCATAAGGTAGTCTAGCACCTAATTCTATCAATCTAAGAAGGGTTTCATCTTGATCTTCTTGGGGTTGATATTCGTGCAAAATCTTGCTCTTGTTATCATTGATCTCCTTCTCTAACTAAGGTATGAAATTATTCTGTAGGAAAGTCAGAAGGTAGTCTAGCACCTAATTCTATAAATCTAAGAAGGGTTTCATCTTGATCTTCTTGGGATTGATATTCATTTTAATCACCTTTAGATCCTACTGTTGTGGGAATATCATAAAAAATAATGGGGCTATCTTGACCATCATATAATTTCTCATCTTCATAACTAAGGTCATAAGAGGCCCCACTATGATTGAACCTTTTAGTCATGTCTAAAAGAGTTTTTCTATGTGTTTGACTAACTTTAGACCAATGCTTGGCAACCAAACAAAGTATGCTTTGGCTCTCTTTTAAACAAATAACCAATGTACAAAGGAGACTCTAAGGGAGGGCAGTTTGAAACCATGCACAATTTAGAAGATTTGGTTCATGAGTTTACTCAACCTTTGGTAAGGTTTAAATCATATAAATCAAAAGAGGGTAAGGTAACTCAAAGACCTAAGGTGAAAACTAGTACACCAAGACCTAGATCTTTGTGATACACCCATACTGTAAAAGCTAGTTTCAACTTTGACAAGTTGACCCTAGAATTTTAGAGGAAAGATCTCTCAATTACAAAGAAGACAAAATAGACTAATCAACTCAAGATGTAAAAGCATATGTGAATCACTAAGTATAAAGTTAGGATCAAATAGGCATCACAACATGCCCACATGATTCCAATAGGATAAAATATGGGACTCAAAGCATGAGTGATACACAAGATGACTTGAGTCCACCAAGATGATAATGCGATTTCGAGTCTTAATAAATGATCTTTAATCCAAATAAAAAATTGAACCCAAGTTAGAGCAAGCTTAGTGCACAAATGGTGACACTTTGACACACCAACCCTTAGAACTCAGAAAGGTTTAATTTCAAATGTGGATTATAAATGAAGGATTTAAATAAATTGGGTGAAAGATCTAGACTTAATTAGGCAGCATGAATGTGCCAAAGTGGATGACATGACACAAAGTTTTTCATAACAATTTAAACAAGAAAAAGATGAATTTTCTAGTTGGACAGTGTAACTCCTCCCTTGCTCAAGAAAATTGAGGACAATGTGTTTTGGTTAAGTTCAATGACTTAACAAGTAGTTTTAGACATAAATCAAGACCAAGTAAGCTAATAACAAAAAACAAACGTCTTAAGTCTAAAATAACAAGGTATGGCAAAGTGGGGTCTACTAAACTAACAAGTTTTCTATCATTCTAGGGTAATCAATTGCACAATGACTTTCACATCAAATGATGTAAAAGATAAGAACAAAAATTAGGTGACCACATCATTAGCTAGTTTTAAAAAGGTCTAGTCCTTTTTACAACCACTATATCTTGTTGTTCACTCAATGTAGTGTGATGTCCAAATACAGATACATCCCATGTGCAACTCAAAAGGAGTAAGTGAAGTCAATGCTAGGAGATGAAACCCTAGGTCAAAAATTCCCTAAAGAACTCGTGGGAGCTAATGACATCCCCCTTGCAAGCCAAGTTTGTATAAAAATAAAGAAAGCATGAAAGTAGAAAGACTTTAGGGTCATTTTCAAGGTTACCCAAACTTTGATGAGTTTTTGGGGAGTGTTTTAGATGAATTTATTTCTAATCCTTGGACTAGGCTACTTATAATAGGAATGGTGTTTTTGATTCGAAGGGTTCCCTAAAGGGGACAAATGGAAGAGCATACACGCAACATCCCTCTTTTTGCCAAACAAAAATTAAATCAAGCAACTATTGAAAACAAAAAGCTTGCAAAGATGAGTTCATTTTTAAGCCTGAATAAAAATGAGGTGGTGTTCATTTGACCCCTTGGTCTTAGTTGCAAACTTTGGAAACATTCACCATAAACATCTAAATTATTATTTTTGTTAAACACCAAAACAAGGTTCCTAATTGATTTTCAAGCACACAAAAGGTGATCTAAACCTATTTTTAGCAAATTTCAAGCTTGGTCCTACAAAAAAAATGTTAGCGTGTCCTTTAGCCTTGAATATCTTTAAGGTTTGAAACAATGAACTTAAAAAAAGAGCTCTCGAGTCTATGTTTTAAGAAAAACATAGTGACTGATGTTGGTTATATAATCGATGACAGTTACATTTTCTAACTGATGACAGTTATCTAACTGACATCTGTTATACCAGTGTGATTGATGACAACTATCTATTCAATGTCAGTTAATATATCCAAATGATGTTAGTTTTACTAACCAATGTTGGTTACTGTGTAAACCCGTGATAAATAAAAACAACAAAATAAAGTTAAAAAATTAATTTACAAGATTTTTAATGATCCAAATGAATATTTTGAAGTTGTAGAATGATCTTCTTCATGTGTGAGATGTGTCTTGTCCCACCAGGTGTGCCAAGATGTAAAGAGGATTAAAAATAAAGTTAGTCAAACATTAATCCATAGATAATAAAAAATGCATAAAGAACTAACTAACTAAGCCTATCTATTCCTATGGGAATTACAAAGAATAACAATAAATAAAATAAAAGAAAACAACATCATATTACCTTTTCAAATGGACTCACCATACCTATGTGGCTCGAAATCATGTTCTCTATTGATCAAGCATCCTTGTCTTTGTCAACAAAGGTAGAACATTCCTCCAATGTCTCAAGAACACTCTATAAAACTTAGGCTCATGATTTCAAATCACTAAAGTAGCTTATCAATGAAGCTAATAAACAAAATCAATGATCAAATGCAAAGGATTGTGAAAACAATTTAACATTATAATTTTTCAATATTCAAGCTTAAAATTCATGTCCATGGCCTCTCTATTTATAGATTTTTGAGATTGGTCAGGATCAACCATGACCATCCATCTCAATATTGAGATGTGTGGTAATGGATAATCCTAATATTTGGAATTAAATCCATAATTATCTTCATCATGACCTTGGAAGAAGAGGAATTGAAGAGGCATGGGAGGCATTAATTAGGTATGGGTGACTCATAATCTTGATATTTGTGGCATTTATGGCCTAGGGATGTCTTCCCTAGAAATGAGGTCACTTGATGATGCAGATAATAGGAGTCAATTTTCAAAAAGAAATATTCAACAACTCTCATGGAAAATCCACTTAAGCTCCTCATTTGGATTAATTAGCCTTGAACAAGGTTAAACAACATTTGAGCAATTGTTTGAAAATTGGCCCTCAATTAAACAAAATGGTCAAAAAAACATATTATTGAGTTGTAATTTGACTCGGGAAGAATTAGAAGCTGATGTTAGATGTGCCATAATCATATTTCCATTTAGGATGTTTCCAATACAAAATAACAAAGGTACGTGGTATGTACCAATGAATTTAGGAGAAAAGAGTGATCTAGAGCACAAAAGGTAAAATCATCATTTTGACTTGAAACGAATTGATCAAAGTTAGTTGACCCATAAATTGCATTACCCTATTTACGGATACTTTGACATAATTGGCACTTGTAAATGACAAGTTCGAACCATTTAACGTGTTTTATAGATTTTGACCTAAAATGTGCATTTGAGTGCAATTCATGTAAGATTAACAATTTCAACACAAATGG
The DNA here is from genome assembly GCA_037957365.1 of Torreya grandis. NCBI lineage: Eukaryota > Viridiplantae > Streptophyta > Pinopsida > Cupressales > Taxaceae > Torreya > Torreya grandis. The sequence goes on from JARHVA010004601.1 coordinate 1,085,043, forward strand.
TGTTAGGAATTGGATGTCTACACTAGGCATTCTTCATAAGTCAAGAAGTACATAATTTTATTGTACCATTCATCAACTAGATCAACAAAAATCACCATGGGTAATTCTTCATCTATTTCAGCTTGAAGAGAAGATGTTGATATATTTGTATCATAAGATTTTATCTCTATCATCAACTAACATAAGCTTCTTCCCCTCATTAGCTTCATCAGTTTGATATCAAGATCAAAATCTTGCACCTTAGCTACCCAAGTGCCTCTCAGTAATCCCAGCTCCTATTTGGTTAAAATTGATTTGACTACAATATCAGGTACATAAAATTTAGTATGTGAAGATAAAATGTAATCCCTAAAAACTTTACATGCTTTGACTAAATCAAAGACATGTTTCTCTATCTATGAATACTTTAGTTCTGAGCTTTTCAATGGCTAGCTCATGAAAGCTATAGGAGACTCAATTCCTTCATCATTCTTCTACATAAGTATAGCTGACATAGTATGCTCAGAGGAATAACAATAAAGAATGAATTATTTACTAAAATTAAGGGAAATTAGTATTGGAGCTTTAGCTATAGCTACTTTAATTCTTTCAAATGCTAACTTGCCTTCAACAATCCATTTGAAGTCTTTCTTATTTTTCATCATGTCAAAGATGTGGCAACTTAACTCAGAAAAATCATGAATGAATCTTCTAAGGAAATTGACCTTACCCAAGAATGAGTGCACTCCTTTCTTGGATGTAGGCATGGGAAAACTTTGAATATCTTTGACTCATTTGGACCAATTTTTGTTCCCTCCTTTGAGACTATGTGGCCAAGGAGTTTTCCTTCAGTCATATAAAATATTGATTTCTTTGGATTTAAGGAAATTATATGTCTCTTGCATTGGATAATAATTTCTTCAAGATCAGCCAAATGATTGCTTCTTTGCTTAGAAAATACTGTCAAGTCATCCAGGTATACCATAATACTTTTTTTCTTCAAATGATCAAAAACCAAGTCCATAGCTCGATAAAAGGTTGATCTAGCATTAATTAACCCAAAAGGCATGTTCTAATAAGCAAATGTTCCCCATGGCATTGTAAAAGCCGTTTTGCATTGATCCACCTTAGCTACTTTAATTTGATTGTATCCTAAAATTCCATCTAGCATGGATAACATCTCTAAACGTGTAACTACTTGCAAGGTGTGATCCATAATGGGTAATGGATAATTATCTTTCAAAGAGGCTTGATTCAAATTTTGAAAATCAACACATAAGCGTATTTTCTCATTTGTCTTTCTTACTGGAACAATACTTGATAACCATTATGAATGATGGATTGGACTGATGATCTTTGCATCAAGAATATTTTGAATTTCAGCATAGATAGTACCTGATATGGTTGGATTGTGTTGATGTAACTTTTGCTTGAAAGGCTTCACCTCTAGATGGAGTGGAATATAGTTTTGTACCTTATCTGGATAAAAGTATTTGAGGTCTTTTTAGGATTAGGAAAACACATCAATGTGCCTATTGAGAATCTTGATAAACACTTCCTTTTCTTCTTGAGAGCAACACTTGCCAATGTTGATCATCCTAGGCTCTTCTTCACTGCTTAGATCAATTTGTTCTACTTCCAGAGAAGTATCACCATACCCTTTATTTTTCTTCAAAAATTTATCATGATTGTCAAATATTTCTTCTAAAGAGACTAACCCTTTAGGAATTTTAATTCCTTTAAGCTGAATTATATCTTTACTATGAGTAAGTTCAAGATCAGTGATACATGTTGTCTTGTGTGGATGTGAATTGCTCCCTTCAAAGGACAGTCTTTCAAAGTTGTCTTATTACTCAATAAATGTAGCTATTTGTTTATCATCATTGAAAACTTGTCACTATTCAACATTATCTAAAATATTTTGATGGTAAACCATCTCTACTTTATAATTAGCTTCTTGAAAAAGTGTTGGTTGTTGTTTTGGTCTGAGTAGAGATGCAGTAATAGTAAGTGAATCAACTATGGAGTTCTAATCTCAAGGAACTGAGTTGATTGAGAAAGTAGAGAAGTCAAGTGTCGCACTTAGAATTTGGTCACGGTAGTGTTTTAGCTTGTCTTTCTTCACCTAATACTGACCTCTAATTTGTCTCACTATCAATTTAGCATTTCGCTAAGCTTTAAGAACCCTGACATTAGGGGAAATTTAAATGTGAAACGGTCTTTCTAAGAAAATCCCTAAATATGAATAATGACATATGAAAACAAACTAAATCATTTAAAAGATGGCATCATCCCTTTTGAGTGACTCATCTAAAATGAAAATAAAATAATTTTTTATTATATAAAACTTACTAAATTATTAAAATTAACTCACTTTGGATAATATTGACTCAACTTATTTAATTCCATTTTTTTTTTAAAAACTATAAACATTTTTTATTTTATTTTTTTAAAATGGACATTAAATTTATAGGGGGGGATAAAAAAACAAATTCAAATGGTGAAAAGACGTTACCTTAACATAATGGCTTATCAGGATAAAATATATATCTCGGCCTAATCTAAGGAATCATCCACTTAAGATATGAGGCTTTACTCCATGTATGTTGCTCTAAACTAATGAATCGTGCTCTAAAATAATGGCATAATTAAATATACACGATATATGGAATTAACGGACAAGCAAAAATGTATTCAAATGGCTAAAAAGTTTTCAAAATGGGAGATTAAATCAACTTTTACAAAGCTAGATAAATATATAAAACCATATATGTTGGGCATGACTTTCCCTATATTTCGTAAATCTATACATGTTGAAATCGTTTATTTTTATAATTATTTCTTGATTTAAAAAGGTTTTTATAAACGAATATATATCATTTTGGTTATATTTACATATTAATAAATATTATTATTTATATAGATAAAAGATATAAATATTATTTATAAGGACAATATTAATAAATATTATTATGTGGATATTAAACATAAATATTATTTATAAAGAAAAAAATTTACCATTAAATTTATTTAGAAATATATTATAATAATAAAATGTGAGCTGGAAATATATAATAAAATTCTCACATAAAAAATAAAATTGTCTACTTTTTAAAAATTTAAGATTGGGTTTGATTTTTGAGAAATAAAAAAGCTCAAGGACTATCTAAGAAATATTTTTATGAGCCATCATATAAATATGTCATCCCACTTAATTCATGTCGTTAAGTGATTTTTTTAATATTTTTATTTAAATAATTTGTAAAATAAAAACATTTTTTTTTTAAAAAAAAAATTCTTACAAGGCCCATTTTACATCTAAATTTCCCCTAATGCTCCTTTTTCCTTTGCTTGTTCAAATCCTAGCAAGAGTGCCTCATATTCAGCTGTATTATTAGTATTTTCAAACATGAGTTTGTAAGAATAGGGAAATATTTCATCATCTGGGGATATCAATACTACCCTTGCACTTGAACCAAGAAAACTACAATTGCCATCAAACTCTAACGTCCATATCTTGTCATTTTCTTCTTCTTCCTCTTATTCTTAGATCTCTTTGCCCATTTCATGGTAGTAAACTCCATGATTAGATTCCTCAAAAAGAATGTGTGACCTTGGGTTATCAAATTTGGAAATCATGTATTTGGATTTCTTTTCAAGCTCCTACTTTTGATATGCTCCTTTGATTGGAATGTGGGCACATGACCAATCTATCTTTACTTCTCTGCCCAATCCTTGCAGAAGTTTCTACTTAACAACATTTCATAAGAAATAGGGATGTCTTCTACTAGAATTGTCATTTTTTAATCTTTTATCTGGAAAGGCTTCCAAGATTGCTTGAGCATCTTCGATCTATCTGATTAAGGTAACTTGCCTCTCCATTGAGTAAAACCTGCTTATTGTCTTAGTCAAGGTGAGACCAAGAGCATCAGCTACCTTAGCCAACATTACATTATTTGAAGCTCCAAAATCCATAATACAATTACTTAACTTAAATCCATTAATCATAAGAGAGACATAAAATGGCTCTATCCTTTTAGATGTAGAAGTGGTTGTGGATGAAGTAGCAGTAGCATTATTATAAGAAGAAATTTTTTTGGGAGTATGCAAGATGCCTTTAGAGGCATTAATTGAATTATTTGACCTTTTCCTTTGAACATATTTGACTAATCTATTCAACTAATCTAGGTAAGATCTAAAGTACTTAGCTTTTGACATCTAGATTTTGGTTTTCTTTATATGGTCAATTATGGCAAAAGAGGGAATGGAAGCAAACAAAATAGGATTAGCTTCAGAAATATGGTTTATTGGCTTATGAGTCTGAGAAGGAAAAGATGTATACTTATCTTTAGGAGCCAAAGAGGATGGTAAAGGACTACCTCTTTTAAGAATACTTACATCTAATCTAGAATCTCCTTTCTCTTTGTCTTGTTCTTTAGAAGATTTCTCACTAGCTTTTTGAGCCTATGACCTTGTAAAAACTGCAAATGAATGACTATGATCTTATTCAAACACTTCTTCATAGTCACTTTCAGATTGATATTCTAGGTAACCAATGTTGGAGTTGCCATCAAGATCCATAAAGTCATCTTCATCACCAAAACTTTGATGAATATCATCAGTCATATGATCTTCCTCACTCATCTCAATGTGATTTCTGGGAGCATCTTCATTTTCCAATCTCTACGTAGGAATAGTAATATGGTTCTTGTTTTGATTATTAAAATTCCATGTGGGTGCATTTTTTGCAAGGGTAGTACCAACATGAATACCTTAAGTAATTTGTCTTTTGACTTGAAGCAAGTCATTAGCCAAATTTTGCAATAAGGGATCTATAGTCTATGATGTGGTTGAAGTATAAGAGTCTCCCTTAGAAACTATCTTCTTGATCTTACCATTTATTATCAAATCATCTTCGACCTTCATATCAATATTTTGAGCTATTGTAAATCAGTTGGCCATGCTTTTCATAGCTGGTAATTGACTTCTGGTAGTTGGGCATTAATGAAGAAACACTTTTGATTATTTGTAGTGGGCAATGTAGCTTGAAGAATTTTGTAGAGCAATCTATTGAACTTGGCAATAAAATCATGCATATGTTCATGTGATTCCTTCTTGAGCTAAGTTAGTTGGGTAAGTAGTATATGTGCATCTTCAATAGCTTTGAATCTTTTATCGAATTGCTCATGCCTAGTAGCCTAATTGATTATGGTGCCTAAAGCTAAATGGTAAAACCCTTATGTATCTAAGTCGTATAGAGTCTCAACAAAGAGTCTAAGAGAGATGTCTTCATGTTCAATGCCAATTAATCCATATGCCAGAAAATAGGCAGCCAAATGCTCATCTAGATTTTGTTTATCATTGCCAATAAATTTAGAAAAAAAAAATCTTGATCCTTTTGACAAGTCATACAGAGGAGTTAAATTCAAAGGACCAATATTCAGCCCCCATGGGACAAGGAGTGATAATGCCATTCTTCTAGGGATGAGAAAATATGGATTAGCAGGTTGGATTATTCCTAAGGAATTATGTTGTAACTGATTTTTAACAGTTGGTGTTTGTCTCATAGGTGAGAGACTAACTCTTCGTGTTCTTAGTTGAACATGAAAACTAAAATTAAACCACTCTTGCAATTCAAAGAGATCGTCTGTTTGGCCTTGAGCTCTTCTTGCTCTTATAAAGGGTCAATTTGCTAGTTTAGAGTGTAGAAATTCCTTTGAGGATTACACTTAACAACTTCAAATTATAAATAAAGACTTGGGTGGCAATATACTCAAAATGAAATAAAATTAAGATAAACTGGGCATAGAACAATAGGTGGCTTTCAAACATGCAGCAAGATATTTAAAAGGGATGTGTTTATTAATAATAAGTGAACTCAATCTCAGAAAAGTGCTAAAAAAAGACAAACATGTTTTACTCAAAATGCAACTCTTTGAATAATAGTTTGATAATCTTAGGATTGTTAAGGATTTAGTGTCACACTGATCTGAACAACCTAAAATTAAATTTGGGAGTTAAACTCATAGTTCATTAATGGATTTACTAGAAACTATTGGATAGATATTTTATAGGTAGTCAAAATTACTTAGGTAGTCATGGGATTAAATCCCCTTCATTTAATGATGAAACTCCCATGAATTTATGTCTATCTATTTCTAATTACTTACAACTTATAGTTATTCACAGAGTATGCAAATTATGTGTAATTTATTTTAATTAGGGGTATTACTTTAATAATTTTGTTCATGAGCCATAACAAAGGAATTTTATAGCATGTAAAAAATGGTTTTAGGAATGTGAACGGATTTTCAGATAGATTGGAAAATAGAGAAAAGACTAGAATGCTTGAGAAATGAGAGAAATAAGAGAAATACAATTTATAATAAATAGTTTTGCAAAGTTTATTTATATGTGCAAATAGATAAACATATAATGATAATAACTTTTTTATAAAATGATCAAGAAATAAATGAATTCAATTTAGATAAATAGATAACACAAAGTTTACCACCATTTTATCTTTATAAAATGCACAGAATGATTCCCTCAGACACAAAGTTTTCTAGAAAACAAGCTTGCTTCTTATTCACTTTTAGCATAATTTATATAAAATAGTATGTATATCTAAACACAAAGTTTTAGATTGATTAAAATTTCCCTTACAATGGTTATAATTGCTTGATTTCTAAAATTATCATCTTGAGACACATAGACTTGCACTTATATTTATACAATTTAAGATACCAAATTCAAATAGGAAATAAGTTCTTCAATACCCATGTGCTACGTTTAAAATTGGAAATTGTTGAGTGGCGTCCTCAAATTTATCCTATGTGGCATGCAGTAGTTGATGATAAGTGGTGATGTTTTGTCTCCTTGTTTGGATGAAACACTAAATACTTGCATGTTGCACAAAAGTAGCTCTAGTAATTTTCTTTTACAAAATAACTAAGTAATGACACTTTTGCCAAATTACTTAAGTCTTTTAATTTCAGCAAGTAACTTTACTAACCATCTTCACTTAAAAGTAATTTTTTTATAACAAAGTTACTTTACAAATAGAATGTAAGAAAGTGTGAAGAAGGAAGAAGAATTTTCTAGAAGGAAACGTAGCAACAATTATTCCACCTCCCCAACCTCAGGTCTGCTTTTCTCTCTATACTTGATGTGTTGAGACATCATTAAATGTATTGTTGCATCATCAAATTTGGTTATTGATTATCTTTCTATTTCAAATCTTAGCATTTCCTTTTCAATTCTTCTACTATGAGATTTCATCTGTTCAATTTTTGGCTCTAGTCTCTTTATCTGATGTTGAAATTTGAATAACTCCTTAATAGATTTCACTATGAAAGGAGTTATAGCTTTTGTTATTAATTTCTTGAATTGATCAAAAAACTACTTGGATGTTCTTGAAATATCATCATACCAATCACTAGTAAGACCAAAAAGGCAATCTCCTAGATTTACTTTTTCATCACCAACTTCCTCCTTTAAAGTCTTCATTTCTTCACATATTTCTTCCAAAATATGCATACAAAAATACAAGAGATACTCCTCTCATTTTATCTTGTTTACAGATCCTTTTGGAGCAATCTTTTCTTCAATCAAAAATTTCTCATTATAATTACTTATTGTTTGCAAACTTTATAGTTGTAACCCAACATTTCCATTTTCACGCTCAATCTCCTTTATTATTGTCTTCATCTCATCTAGCTTATTTGCAATGTCAGTATGAATACAAGGAACTTGAAGGAAGAGCTTTTGAACACTCTGATGCATCTTTTCAATTCAGTTATCAATTACCTTTGCCTTATCACCATTTTCCTTTACTTTAGCAATCACTTAATACTCAATTGAATCTCTTGAAATAATATATTGTCATGAGATAGATCTGGAAACCTTAGCTATTATTTCACATAATTGTGTGTTTTTCTCCTTCAACTTGGCCTTAGTGACCTTCTCTTCATCAATATTTTTAAAGAGCGTATTTATCAAAGTTTGGGTATCTTATTTCAATCCTTCAGTAGTAACCTCTCTGAGAGATACCTTTGTGAATGTTAAATCTTTCTCAGTAACTTCTCCTTTATCATTCCCTCTATGGGAATTGCTATTTTTACAAACTTTTGCCTTGAAGATTCAATTATCAACTTTTAAGTTACCTTTTTAGACTTGGGCTTCTTTTGTTTCTTATCTAGACTCCTTCGCAGTTGTAAGTCTATCTCCTCAAGATTTATCACTTCTTTTGCCTTTGGAGTTGTCTATAAGGCTAACTAAGATGAGAAATATGTAGAAGTGGAAGTATCAGTATGAACTAACATCTACTATTTATTATTTCTCATCATTAGTTCTTGAGAAGGAACTTCTTGGGTCTTTACCTCTTTTTGGATCTCTTTCTCAGAATCTTTTTCAACATGTTTCTCAATTTTTGTTTCTTTTTCTATGTCATCTTCCTTCTCTTTCCTTGTTACTTTTTCAATTACTACCTCCTTCTCCTTGGATTTCTCATCAATTTTATTTATTACTACTTCAACCTCTTTTTATTTCTTAGCTTTTCTCTCTTTTGTTTCCTCTACTTTATCCTTTTTAGGTTTAGCTTCTTTCCTTGTCTTAACTTCCTTAACCTTTTCAACAACTATTTCTTCCTTATCCTTCTTAGACTCTATTTCCTCTTTTTGATTTTCTTGCAGTTTATCATAAGATGGGCTTATTTCCTCTGTGGTCATTACTTTTTCTAGGCCCTTTTCAATGGTGGATTTCTCTATTGAGGAAGGAGGGGGTGTAGAAGTAGGCGGAAATGATGGAGGAGGAGGAGGAGGAATCTCTTTTTGAATGGAATTTTTAAGGGCTTTGGTACCATGAGACTTATGGGGTGGAATGATTACTAATGGAACTATTGTGGGTACATTGGAAGTTGGAATAAGAGTGGTGGAAATAGTAGGAATTATATTATCAATAGAAGAGGCTAATGGTGGATTAGAAACAACTAGTTGAATTGGCTCTTTGTCCTTTACTACCAAATAGGTATCTTTAATATTCTTTTTGAGCTTTATCTTCTTCGTAGGCATTTTTATACTTTCTCCTTATACCCTCTCCTTCTTATTCTAACTTACATGGGTGGTTTCCTTCATCAATTCTTCATGCGGTAGCCTTTGTTGAGGAGCCAAGTAGAAGTCATTGCCAAAACTTTTGAAGTCCTATTTGGAATACTCTTATCATGATCTTTGCCAAAAATGATTAATGGAAGTTGGATATTATCCCCTTTATTACATGAAATCATCACTAGTAACAACCCCATCATATTTCATATCCTCATGGATGGTGGCCAGATCAAAAACATGAATTTGTTCAACAATTAATCTACTATTGTCCCTTCTTTTCACATCAAATTCATCTCTACAATCAATCCAAAAATCTTCAAGTGATGGAATATGCATTTAATCTAAAGAAACTATATTTTGATCCACCCCTCTAAAATCAAAGTTGACCTTGGACTCAAAATATGTTTGGATGTAATGATGGTACATCTATTTTTGTACATTTTTAGCCTTGTAAATGTTTAGGCAATGGTAAGGACCAATGACAATGAGAAAGTTGATAGCTGGATGGTGAGAGTTTTTTACTACAAATCATTTAGCTCAACAAACTATCTGCATAATTACATGAGAATCCATTTGCCACTTGGGTACCTAGATAATTTAATAGGTGTTCATGAGAAACCTCCAACCCTAATGTATGTAAATTCAAGGAACTGAATGAAAATGCATCCATATTATGAGACTATATCCCATGCTTCATCTGATACTCTTCTATGTTTCAGAGCCACATTTAACTTGAAAATGAGTTCATAAAAGAACCCATTAGTTATTATAATGTCATTTTTGTAGTACTCTAAAAGAACTAGTTGAGGATAATACTCATATATTGACACAAATGATAGTGTGGATTTTATCATTAGCCTTGAAAAGGTTCCACTTGAAGTTAATGTATACACCAAATAAAAAGTCATTTTGAAATCAAAATTATATGATACATTCCTCAATTATTGATCCATATTGTCACTTATCATTCTTGCCCACTCAATCTCAGTAGAGCTTTGGGTGACATCAATGGTTCTAATATAAGCATACATCCAAGGTGAGAAACATTTGGTGTTCTTATCTCCATTGATTCTACATAGTAATTTAATGATGTCATCTACTTCTTGAATAAAGTCTGATCTTATTATTTTCTTTGGGAACCTTGAGGCTTGCTTCAATTTCTTCAAGTAATATGTATTCATTATCTTAATCCATTTTGATGTCTTAGTTTTCCATTGCTTATTAGCTTTTTCCATTTTTACATCACTTAATTTTGGTGATGTTAGTATCTTTAGATAGTAGTTGAGATATTGAACATCCAATCTTATAGCTACATTTCTAGCAACATCTCTCACAACCCTAGTAAGGGAGTCATAGTACTTGGCACATGTCAGCACAAATTAAGGAAGTTGAGCTAAACTTGGGAAAGATACAACTTGAAGAATTTCATTACTAGTCATAACATGCATGAGTGGAGTCTTAGCTATGGCCTTGGATCTCTCTAATAACTCTATCATAGATACATGTCCCATGTCTGTATCACTTATCTCAATTATCTTATAAATGATGTTTGATTCAATTAGTTATCCCTTATATTCATACTTTATCTTGGGCTCTTGTGCTTTAACTCTCTTAGTTTTGAATTTTTATTTCATACTTTGATCTGGAACCTCTTCAAGTGCCAACTTTGGGACTTCTTCAATTTTTATTTCTTACAATTCCACTTCAGCTACTTCTTCTGATCTTCCTAATCCTTCTGATCCAAACATTGGCTTTGACTAACTCTGAAGAACTTGATAAGTGCTTTTAAACACTTATTAATTTCTCTAACTAGTTTAAAAATGTTGAGAAAAGACTCAAATCATTGTTATTATAGTATCCTTAAGCAAATATTAGGTTTTAAGTAGAAGAAAGTCTTGAAAATCCCTAAGTAACTCATATTTAAGTAATATGGTCTCATAACCCCAGGTTGGTCTAAAAAGTGCACAAGGATTAAGCGTTTGGAAACCTAGGTAGGTCATAAGGAGTATACATAGACAACTTTGAGTTTTCCTTAGCTCATGACTTCAATTTTTCATTACCAAGTTACTTGGACTTGAAAACTCGAGTAAGTATGGGGAAGAAATATGGGTAAGTCTTGAGTAGTGTTCAGTGGGTTTCTCAGGGTTTAAGACTTCAGGTTTTATAGGGGAAGTAACTGCATTAAGGAAACCCAAAGTAAGTAGTATAATATGTGAAACTTAGGTATGTCATCTTTTTTAGGGTCGAGGTTTCCAAGATCAACTACTTAAGATCAGAACCCTGAGTGAGTAGTTTCAGGAAACTCAGGTAAGTCAAAAGGTCAGAGAAACCTGAGTGGGCAAAAAGGTTTAGCTACTAGGGTTTTCATAGAAGGTTCAATTTCACTAGGTTTTCATTCAATTTTATATCATGATAAATGATTACAAAAATAATTATGGGTTTAAAAACATCTAGTCATGCTTGAAAAATAAAGGTAGAAGTGAACAAAATGAGATAGGACAGAAAGAAAATCCATGACAGTGAAAGAAAATTGTAGAGAGAAATAACAAAAAGAAAGATAAACATGAAGTTATAAAAAAAATATGGATGAGATCCACCTACATCAAGCACAAATGGGTCAAAGTGAAATTAATCAAATATGCTCCAGAGGATTGAATCATGTAGTTAAAGGTTTGCAAGCTTGCTTACTTGGTTGAACAACTTAACTTCTAGGTGGAAAATGAGGTGGCTTTTTCCCAATATTTATATAAATGCCAATGCATTAATGATGAATGTGGGAAAGGCCACGTAAGCCCCTAGCCTTTTTATCATGTTTTTATAACTACTTTACTTGATTTTAGCATTTGAAGTAAAGCACTTTCACAAACCTGACCTGGTTTAGGTCGATAAGTAGCTCGAGTTTAGAAACCTGCATTACTTTTACTTGTGATTTTATGCAAGTGAAATAATGTTGAAAACTTGATTTAGTTTAGGTAATGCTTGGTGGGTTTATGGGAATATTTTTTTTAGATTTGGCAATGCAGTAAAGTTGCTTGATAACTTTGATTTAAACTAGGTAGAGTAATTCGAGTTTATGGGATAGCTCTACTTACTTTCAAATAAGTAAAGTAGTTTGGAGAACTTGATTTGCATTATAAATGAGCCAAAGCACTTTTATCTTATTTGATATGCTGAAGGAGATAAGTAAATGGATTTTAGTGATGGATTTAAGCAATTGTTTTCAACCCTCTAGAGCAACTAGGAGCAATTAGGGAAAGAAATTAATTAAACACAACAAAATCTAAAGACTAAGGTTTTATTTTGAGGACTGGATTAACAAGGAAAATTGACTCACATAAGACAAAATACAAAATTTTCAATAGGGGTACCCCAAAATTTGAAGTATAAAATTTTGGGGACACCAGATGGTTTATTTCCTTTACCTTAGATGGTTTTATTTCCCACAAAATGGGTTGATGAGTCTTTTCCATCTTCCACTTGTATTACACCTCATCTTATGAGTACTTATACTAAGTCTACTCACAAGTGTATCTGTTACTTATATGGAATAGATAATCATTCATCCACCCATTATCACAAGCTATGATAATATATTTACACTTTGCATCCTTCTTCCCCTCAGTCTTCAGATAAATCCATGCTTACCTTAAAGGTACTCCATGAAAATATACCTAAGTATGGAGAGGATTATTGTCTTTGGCACTAATGTGGCACCTATCACATCGATCATTACTATATCCTTCAATAACATCTCAAAGATCACCTTATAGTTAATCCCAGACATTATATCATTCCTCCCATAGGTTATTCTCATAAGAAGGCTCATTCTTCTCCTATGGTTCCACATCCTATGGTTCCATCCCCTCATGTGGTCCCTTCATCACCTTTTGTGCCTCTACCCGTGATTCCTTCACCCATAGATCTTCCCTCACGTGTGGATCATTCCCCACTGATGATTCTTGAATATCCTATAGAGTCTGCTCCCATACATTCTTTAGAGCATCCCTTGTCTAATTTCCCTCCTCAGCATGATCCATCCAAAATTCCTAATTTTTGTGTAGAAGAGATTAGATGAGAAGTATTTTCCCAATTTTCATTGAAGATAGACGAGACATTAGTAGCAGTTCACATCCAGCTTCATAAATATTTATCTAATGTCTTGGACAATGTGTGTGGGAATATTTATCAGTATTTATGAGCACAATCATGATGCTTTTACATTTAAATTTGGACTAGATGTGTGATCCAATATTATCTTTATCTATCTATTATATCATTTTACAGTGTCGAATTCTTTTTTATCTTACATGGTGAGTTTACTTTCACACTCTATATTACTTATAATTATCATTTATGTTTGCCTATGGATGTCTTTCTTTATCATTACTTTATTTTTCCTTCTTACATTTTTATTACCAATTCCCTTCCTGTGTCTTTATGATTGTTTACTTTCTTATCTCTATTTTACATGGATAATTGTCATTGTGATTCAGTTATACAAACCTAGTTGCCTTTATCCTCTTTCCTATTATCATGTGATCAGTTAGAAAATATGTCATCTCATTATATTCTCCTTATACTGGTCCACATTGGATATCTTTTTTCCCTTTATTCATTTTTTCAAACTAAGCATATACATGGTTGAGACTTGAGATAACAAGTTAGTTCATTTTTAAGCCTAAGTATCCTAGTCAGTCATGTATTTTGTTACTTAGCTTCCTTTAGCCTAAGCCTATAGATCAATAATGTGTATCACTCTATCTCTCATGATTAATCATTCCAAGTCCGTATGGAGGTTGAATTTAAAAAAACCTTAACAACTAGGCAAAATACAAATCATTTAACAAAAGGTAATGATACAAAAGGAAAAAAACATTCAAACTTCTTAAAAGTCAAATCACACTAAAATACATGATTCAAAGCACATTTCTTTCTTCTAGTTGAAGCTCAAACTCCATATTTAGATTCACAATAAAACCAAGGTCATTTGGGGTGTGATAGATGAGTATATTATAAAAGGTGAATGAAAAAATCTTTTAGTGCTACCTACTTTCTCATGTAAGTACCCAATCTTCGTAGTAGATTGATGACTCTATAAGGGGTCCTGTGGAATGGGGAATACATTATGAGAAGGTAGGTCCATTTTAATTTTATTGTACCAATATACCTTCATGATTTTATCTTAGTATCACACTTATTTGCTTACAAAGCTTAGTGTCTGTAGTGAACATGTTTCCTTTACACATTGATGGTCACTAGTCACTTAGTGTCTTCTCATGTGCTTAGTATACCTCTTGTATCCTAAGGTCTTCTCATAAGATGGATACATTATGATTTTTAAATTCCCTTTATCATTCCCTACATTCCTCATATTTCATCTTGAGAAATATTGTTTAGTTCACTGATCACTCCCCTTAGAATTCCATTTTTGAGTTGCTTTGTAAGATAATGGATAGGACTTGACATTCCTCATAAATTACCACATTTTCACCCTCCTATTACCCACATCCTTTGTTACCTAATTTTCACATTTATTCAACCCCAGTGGTGTTCCCTTTGTGAGTTACAATATAAGACCACAGATAGGACCTGGCCCTTGTCACAAAATGTTCCAATAATCCAAGTCACTATCAAAATTACATGTGCCAAATATGAGATAATATGTAATTGATTATGAAGTTACATGTCATTGATATGATTCTCAGCTTGATTTAGTATGTCTTATGCTTAATTCATTTCTCTTTCACTCTTATTTTCTTTTTTTTTTGAGTACACGTAAGAATTCAACTATTTGTTTTAAATTTTTCATACTTCCCAACTTGAATTAGTTTGATTAATTTAAGACCAAATTTTTACTAATTTTATTTTTCTCTTATACTTCCCAACGTGATTTAGTATGATTGAATGATTTAATTGATTTATTTTTATACCATTTGTCCTTTTACATGACTTCCATTTTATTACATTATTTTCATACTTCCCAGCACAATTTAGTGTGATTTTATTTATTTTTAATTTGTTTCTAATCTTTCATTTGGTTTTAAAACAAAATTATTATTTTTTTACAATATTTTTTACCATCCATTGGTTCTTTATACTTAGTCATTTTCTTATTATTACACATTTCCCAACTTGAAATAGTGTGTAGTACATTTTTGATTGATTATATTTTACGAAGTCATTTTTTACTATTTCTTTTTAACTATGCATGTGTCCTACATAATGTTAGAAAAGAAACCACAACTCATATATTTCATATAACATATACAATATTAGTTAATATGCATGTTTTAGAAAGATATATATTCAAAGCATCCACAACCACAACCATAATGAAAACATACACAACCAATATCCAAAATGACAAAATGATATATATATATATATATATATATATATATATATATATCATGAGTTTTGATTAAAAAAATACAATAATATACAATGCTCTAGCTCTATGATTAGGACCCATCTTGCCTATCTTGTGACCTAGCCACACTACCTATAGATGTCTCAGTCTAACCCCTCTAAATAGAATATTGTAAATGTTAGGGGTGGGCACCAAGAACAACAAACATGCACTGATGCCCAACTGTTAGGATCTTTCTCTTCACAAATAAGAGCACAATATGATTACCTTGTATTAGCAACTAAACATGGAATTATACCAGAATGAACAAGTAACTAGAATTCACACATAGCACAGAATATGAGAGACAATACACTATCTTGTATTAATACTTGTACAAAAAAGAATACAATAAAGAGCCGCCACACTCTTCCACCTTATAGAGGCTTCCCACACCTCAAGTGTACAGTAATTATTCTTCAAAAACACTCTCCTACCAAAAACGGTCCCAACACACAACTCACACATAGAATTGGTGTTCACCTCTCCAACTAGTCAGTAATAACCCTGCCAGTACACCAAACACTCTAAAGTACTTCAAGTAGATCTCCCATGAACCTGAAACCTGCAATTCAATAGACAATACTTACACATGTAGATCTCTTATGAGCTTGCAACAACCTACAACTCAATGATCTTACAATGGAAGGATCTTCCTTGCCTTCCTTTCTAGCTCATCTGTGGAACTAGGAGAAACACACACATTGTTTTCTTCACTAGCACAAATTACAATACATGCCAATGGGTCTATAAATAGATCCCAGACTTAAACAATAACTTAGACTCTTAATTTAGGATAATTATCCACACAGCTCAAGACTCAAAATAGCCTTTACATGCAAACACTCTGTTCAACTAACTAATTGTTCGTGCAACGAACAGTTCTGGAACACACAGGCGACCGACGCCGGTCCCTGCTTGCCTGGTGCTGCCGACATCAACTGACTCCCTACCGATGTCAGTTGCCTTCTGCACTGATCATGACCAACATCGTTCATGCTGCCGATGCTGGTGCTTTTGGGTCTTCAGCAACCTCCTTTTCTTTGTCTGCATAGTTGAAGCTTTTAGCTCCACACCCTAACAATCTCCCACTTGGAGATAAACAACTACAACTGTACCTGTACCTGTACACCATCTAGTTTTTTCCCTTGGCTCCATATCCCTCTTCAAGATCACTCTTGAATACCACCCACTACAAAACCTGTAGTGCAACACCTGTCATCCAAATCACATGCCACATCCACATCTACAAACCATTTAGAAAATAACTTGAACCTGCATAGCATGTGCACCTGCTGTTGGTCCCTCTAAGAATCCACTGAACTACCCTCCAATGCTTCTTTCTCAGATTGGCTCCAAACTTGTGACAACTCCCACTACTTGGAAAAACTTAGGTCTAGTACATAGCATGCACTTAACCTCATTATGTGAATCAAGACAATGTTCTGTGAACTGTCCAACCATCGGCGTGCTAACCGGTCTCACACAATCATCCTAAAACAAAGTCAACATATGACCTTTCATGTCCCTAGAACAAACTCATGCCAAAGAATCTTGCTGCTCCCAAATTCTCCATGACACACCCCTGAACTAGCTTTACCTTTAGTTCAACAATACCTGTATATGTAACCCTACAACAAGCACATCATATAGTAATAGGATAATGTAGCTAATATTATCCAACCTAGTAAAGAGAAACACAATGATCAAACCTCCATTTTCCTGCAGATTATACAAGACCATATACCCTGATCTTCTGTCTCACATATCCATTTCCGCTCTTCTTCATCCTGAACATCCATTCATCTCTCAATGCTTTCTTCCAGCTAGCAACTCCACCAAAAACTCCTGTTTGGTTTTCCTCCAAGGAATCACATCCTCCATCCATGCCAAGCTCCCACTATTTCCTGGATCTACCTATTCTAATTCTTTAACAACTTCCTGGTTCTTTACCATAAGTGAGCAACAAGTAGTGTAAAGAAGGGAAATGTAGAATTTGAGGCTTACATACCCTTTAAGTCCTCCATATGGGCGCTTGAGACTCCTTGACAGCTTGTTGTCCACCCAAAATTCATCTCAGTGACTGATGTCGGTCACATTCCAGTCTACACCTGACCGATGTCGGTTCCCTGCGACTGCCTCATCACCGACGTCGGTTCTCCCTTGCCGACGTCAGTGTTTATCTGCCCTAAGTCACTGACATTGGTCTGCACATAGCCGATGTCAGTCCCTGTCTAGACGTTGATGCCAGTTTTTCTATCGACGTCGATCTCTGTGTTTTACTTGTGAGAACTGACTTCTACCTGTGAGCTCCTTTTGGATCAAACCCTTGTCCAAATCACCCTTGCTCTACTCAGAATTCTTCTACCCCTTATGCTGAACTCTGTCCGTCACCTTCTCCTTGAAAACTAAGGCTTTCCTGTTCTTGTCACTAACATCAAATTCCTCAAGAAACGTTACCTTCTTCTTCTGCATACAGAAACCTCGATCTATGCTCTTCAAATCTGAAAGTATACCCTTTGACTCAAGAACATGCATCTCCTTCTTATTCATGTGACCAAGCCTATTAAGCCACATCTTTGAATCTACAGCTGAAGTAGATAACCCAGAAAGAGAATCAGTAATACAAGTAGATAGATAAAGCGTACCTACTTTCTTACCTCTTGCTACAACAAGTGCACCCTTGGTAACCTTCCAAGAGTTTGCTGTGAGAGTTACTGTGCAACCCTCATCACCCAAACTTCTTATAGAATTCAAATTCTGCTCCAAAACTGGGACATGCATGACCTCCTTCAACACCCATGTGTTACTTGTCTGCAATTTCAGCTTCACTTTCCCTTTGCCAACCATCTGACAAGGCTTACCATCCCCTACACAAATTTCTCCAAAGTCTCCCTGGACATACTCATGAAAAAATTCCCTATTTGGGGATGCATGAAAAGAGGCACCAAAATCTAAAACCCAAGATTCTAGTTTATCCAAAGAACATACCAGAGCATCTCATGCAATGAAATTCACAACATTTGCTTCTTCTTCATGTCCTTCATGCTGATCTGCTACCAACCAACAATCTTTCTTTTCCTGCTCTTTCTTTCCATGTCTCCAGTAGGTTATTCTGCCATACCTGAACTTGGACCTCCTGCTATTAAACTTATCTATTCATAGTCTACTGCCTTCTGCCATTGCTCTACTCCCACTACAACAGAAACCCCTGTGAGTAACCTGTAATCAACACACACTAACTAGATCTAATCCAACCTGTTAGTATACCAACCTAAAGCTCTGATACCACTTTGTTAGGGGTGGGCACCAAGAACAACAAACATGCACTGATGCCCAACTATTAGGATCTTGCTCTTCACAAATAAGAGCACAATATGATTACCTTTTATTAGCAACTAAACACGAAATTATACCAGAATGAACAAGTAACTAGAATTCACACATAGCACAGAATATGAGAGACAATACACTATCTTGTATTAATACTTGTACAAAAAATAATACAATAAAGAGCCGCCACACTCTTCCACCTTACAGAGGCTTCCCACACCTCAAGTGTACAATAATTCTTCTTCAAAAACACTCTGCTACCAAAAATGGTCCCAACATACAACTCACACATAGAATTGGTGTTCACCTCTCCAACCAATCAGTAATAACCCTGCCAGTACACCAAGCACTCTAAAGTACTTCAAGTAGATCTCCCATGAACCTGCAACCTGCAATTCAACATACCATACTTACACATGTAGATATCTTATGAGCTTGCAACAACCTGCAACTCAATGATCTTACAATGGAAGGATCTTCCTTGCCTTCCTTTCTATCTCATCTGTGGAACTAGGAGAAACACACACATTGTTCTCTTCACTAGCACACATTACAATACATGCCAATGGGTCTATAAATAGATCCCAGACTTAAACAATAACTTAGACTCTTAATTTAGGATAATTATCCACACAGCTCAAGACTCGAAATAGCCTTTACATGCAAACACTCCGTTTAACTAACTAATTGTTCGTGCAACGAACAGCTCTGGAACACACAGGCAACCGATGCCGATCCCTGCTTGCCTAGTGATGTCGACATTGGCTGACTCCCTGCCGATGTCAGTTGCCTTCTGCACTGATCATGACTGACGTCAGTCATGCTACCGATGCTGGTGCTTCTGGGTCTTCAGCAACCTCCTTTTCTTCATCTGCATAGTTGAAGCTTTTAGCTCCACACCCTAACAATAAATAGGTTATCCAAGATCTCAATCCTAACACCTGCCCCTATAGATGAGCTACCTAAGCTGACACTTGTGCCAATTAGGACATGTCACTAGATGTGTCTCTCTCTCCTAGTCATGTACCTATATATGGGTTAGGGTCACCACATGTGTTTCTCTCTCCTTCTCTTGTACCTGTGTCATATGGGTCACGGTCATTAAATGTGTTTCTCTCTCTTGAGCATGTGTTTGTATCATCTATCACTATCACTAGATATGAATCTCTCTCCTCTACTAGGGCCTACCATTCCTTTTTCTCTCTTACACCCATCTCTATTGGTGGCTACATCCCCTCTCTATATATAAATATTACCTTGTTTCCTTTCCAACTAATCTAAACTAACTCACCTGAGTTGGGGTAGATGGTACCCTAGGATCCTCCAGTGCAGTGGGGTCATATGGCATTAGTACCTCATCTAGGACATCATGAAGTGATCCCCTCACAAAGGACCCCCATTTGATCTCCTTATCCTTTGATACACCTATAAAATACAAACTAGATAGATATGAAATCACTAATATATCTGAAAATCTATCTATTTTCAGTATATTTCCAAATAAAACTTAAGCAATCATTTAATAATATTTTATTTATCTATATGTGTTTCAGCCATTATTATATTTCCATCTACATAACCATCAAGCACAGTCTCCCTATTTGTGTGGCCTCTGAAAACCTCCTCTATAGGTCACCTAAAAATAAATCCTAGAGATACCACTCGTACCTATCTCAGGCTATGCCTTAGTGCTCTCTCTATAGTTCAAATCTATTCATCTAAGACATTTAAAATATCTATTATCTCTTACTCCTATTGAATCCATCGATTCCATGTCCTTAATGGTCATTTCTCATCCTATTATGGATATGGTGGTGGTACCTCTAGTACTCCTACCTCTATATCCATCCCCTCTTGATCTAATGCATATCTTATTCAATAAGTCCATGGTCTTTTACACCGCGGCTTGAGCATAGGCCTCATAACTAGTGGCCCTAAACCTCCTCTCCCCTATGGATCTCTAACATGTTGGGCCCAAAGCATGGGCACCACAATTGGCACCTTGGGTAAGGCAAGCACATCTACCTTGGCACTCATGCCATCAGATGTGGCTTCATCCACCAGGTGTAATGTCTTATCACCTCCATTTATGCTAAAGCTATTGAAACTATGTCCTAGCTAGTCCATGTAGTAGTGATGTACCCATATAGATACCATACTATGTCCACCCATCTCACTATTTATAGTACTAGCACGTGGGGCACGACCCATGCTACCTAGTCCTGTCTCTATCTTAGTACTTGTGGTAACCTATCATTGACTACATGGGGAAACCCAACTGACCAATACATGGGAAACCTTTAATAGATCCATGCCATCAATAATATGATTGGTATACTATATTTATACCCACTTTATATCACTCCATACATATCATGTATGAGCTTTACCTAGATGACAAATCCCAGATCACATAACACTCTCTTCTCTAATATCATCTGGCTCAAGGCTATCATGAATATTGGTACCTTAGCATCTGACTTATGGAATAGAACTTGTGCTATCATAATTCCTATCACAACCTTCTAGATATCCATAATATCTAAGATATATATGTTAAACATACTCATCCTCTTGCCTGAGTATGTCCTCTCCAAGCTTGTAGCCCATACAACTAAGGCTCTCCTCTCCTCATCACTATCTAGTATCCCTTTAGTCATAGGTGTCCCTAATATTAGTAATCTTATGATGGTATGTACATCCTCCAAGGTGATTCCCACCTCTATCATATCCCCATCCACCTCCTACCTGATAGTGTTAGTCAATCATTCCCAACATCCAAGAAACATGACTAATAGATCTGAGCTCAGGGGCATCCTATACATATCTATTATGCCTCTTAGGCCTACAAAGATTAGTCTCACCCTATCTTTTAGCATCAAATGCTCTAATAGATATAGTAGCTATGATGTGTCTACTAAATGCTAGAATTTAGGTCATCCCTGCAATCAAAAAATAACAAAAGATGTATTAGATCCTCCATATCATGTATAGTCAAAATACATTATTTTTAACATTTTAATAAAAAAATAAGCCTAAACCATTTTAATTTATTTGAAACTATTTTTATCTACTCATCCCTTTTATTCATTGGTCAATCATTCTAGGCCATTCTAGCACTCTTTCGACTGCTTGCACATAATTTTGTACTATTTTAGTTTTTTGGTCAAACTAATTTGACCAAAATTTCCCTATTTTGACCTAGTTGACTTAAAAATCTAAGTCACCCCTCTTATTTCCCCCCAATATTGTGTTATCATACTGGACTATTCTACTCAATTGGAAAATTTATACTAGGTCAGTAGTTTACAAAATATATATGGTCAACACATACCTACTAGGTCAATAGTGTGGATTTTGTAATTTTTCAACTTACTAGACCCTGTTGTTTTTCTCTGCCAACCGCTTACATTCTGTGAGATAAGTGCCTTTTGGAAGTTATCTCCCTAAACCCTTCAAACCCATTTCCATAATTGGTTTTTCCTACCCATAAAATCTAATTTGGTTTCATTTTCACATCTAAAAATGCTAAAAAACACAAATTTTAAATAAAAACACTTAAAACACTACAATAGTAAAAAACTGGGTTAAGATTCTTAGTTTCCTACCTATCCTACACCCACTGCCACCTCTGAGGGTCCCTCTCACCTATCATATCATCTCCTCACCATCCTAGATCATTTGGTCTCTCATAGCTCTTTTTCTCTGCTTCACAAGACAAAAATAACAAATGACTTTCATTTCACCCTATTTAAAATCACTTTTCACAATTCAAAACTTTCAATTATTTTTTTGGCAGATTCCTTATTTTGCCTCTATCTTTATTATTACTCATTTGCTTTCCAAACCATAAAATGTTATGGATTCATGATGATGTAGAGAATCTTTTCTAATAATACATGCCTTTCTTCTAGTTTTTTTTTATTTTTGTCTATTTTTTGCACTAATTTCTATAGGTTTACCTAATGTTATTCACATTTGGATGTCTTCACTTTTCTTGTAGTCTCTTTATTTATCTACAACATTAAGGTAAGTAAAAGTATGTTTATTTCAATGTTATCCTTTCATTTATCTTATTTTTTGTCTACTATATTTTACTTAGCATCAACGTTATGTGCTATCATGTTCTATTTCCTAAAACATCATCTTGTGTTACACTCACGTGACACGTGATGAGCTTCAAGTGAGGCATATGTATACACATAATATTTTTAAACTTGTATCACTTATTGACACTTTGTATATTGTAAAAACCCATCAAGTATCAATCTCTGAGTGCACACATTAATGGTTACATTGAGAAACGGGTGGGTAGACCATTAGTGCTTCGTATGATTTTTTTCCCTTTTGCCACTTGTTATCTACATATTTGTATCATAAAACCATTATCCCTAATCTTGTTCTTCTCAATTATACCCATTCTAGACATTTTTTACATTTTATCCTCCTTTTCCTGACCTAAATCCCTTTTTATCAATCTGTTGTACTGGGTCAACCATGTATATTTTCAAGATATGTTCACTTAAGAATTAGTTTAGCCTTTGGCCAACCTAGCTCGAGACCTAGTGAATAATTTTTTGTTATTATATTGGGTTGACTGGGTCAACCTTGTCAACTAAAATTTTTAGAAGGGTTTAGGGAAAGATATACCTATATATACAAGCTCATTTCATCATTATTACCAAGGAAGAAGAGAAATAAAAAGTAAATGCAAATAAACATTTTTTTATTGACCATTCTAATTAAAAAGTAAAGATTAGGGTTTCATATTGTCTTATGGAGAAGTCTTTTAGATGCATCGATAGGTTGTGTATCCTATAGTTGTTTTATCTTTGTTATCCTTACATACCATAATAATTTTTTGTGAAGCACCTTGGCCAAGGGAGAGATTGAGGCTCAGTGGGTTCATCTTCAAAGTAAGTATTCCTAACTTTATTTATTATTTATAAGAGTAGATAGATAATGTAGTTATGATTATCTTCCATGCATTAGGATTTTGTATACATTAACATGAGTATATGTCTGCTATGCATGTTTATTTTAATTTTATTGTTTCTAAACCCAAATTTGCCACAAACTTTGGTGATCACTAGATTATAATTAATTTTCTTGTTATTAGATTAGGTGAAGTATCAAACCTAAGACCCCCTTAGGGTTATTATGTGATTGTGTTATAATTTAGGCTTTAGAGCCCTTCATATCATGGTTTATTGTGATAAGTTATCCCCTAATTAGGTCTAGTGGATCCCCATATTGGTCATACTCTCGCTTAACAAATGTGTTTCCAATCAAAAGTGTAGATATGCTTTAGCTTCTTCAAGCTAAGATTGATTTATA
The DNA here is from genome assembly GCA_037957365.1 of Torreya grandis. NCBI lineage: Eukaryota > Viridiplantae > Streptophyta > Pinopsida > Cupressales > Taxaceae > Torreya > Torreya grandis. Next base: position 1,109,205 of record JARHVA010004601.1, read on the forward strand.
TACATGATGCATTTTTTATTTCATATACACTCCATGAGTATTTTATCTCCCTTAGTAGTGAGGAAATAAATAAATATGAATACTCAAGGCATTGACACCAACCAGCTAGAGAACCTAGTATAAGCTAATAATTGTCATAGTTAGCCTAAAGAGGAAAAATGATAGAGATATATGTCTAAGACACTATGAGACTATATAAAATATTGAATATTAATGTAAAATATGTTATTAAGTCTTTGAAGTCACCACACTCACCTAAATGTGGTCTTGTACCTTGAAGACCAATCGAGGCTAAAACAATTGCATAAACCCTCAGACCTCCAACTCTGATCTTTTGATAAGAAAAATTCATTAAGAATAAGATGTGTTATATAAGGTTTTATAATGATGGTATAGGTATTAAAATATGTTTCATATGTAGGAGAAGATAAGGAAAGTGACAATTTGGCCTAATAACCCTCCTCAAGCTCTCTCATCACAGTTTTCCAATTTGATCTGTAAGTTTGGATGCTCATATCCTATAAGAGGAAATGTATGGGTCTAAATTATATTATTTAAATTTGAATACACCTATTAAATTTACATCCATGGTGGAGAGAGATGGATACATTGGGGTAAATTTCTAAACAATCCTTAAGACTACAAACATGCCCAAACTACCTAGTGGAAACTTGAAGCCTACCAACTTTTACTCAGATCTCACTAAAAAAGATGTTTGGGACCAAGATATATTAGGTATGTTTTATGGGACCTATTAACTCAAGATTCATGTCCTTAAGTTTTCAATCCATGGCCTGTACTTTATGGACCATCATTAAGATAGTAGGCCACTTCAAACCCTCCAAAACCCTCATGAAGGACTCGATGGAAAATGAGTTATTCCTAATGACCCCAATGGTCCTTAAACACATTTAAAACATCAATAGTACACCTAAAGGTCCTATTTTTTTCCCATACACTATGAATTTATCATGTGTGAGGTAAAATTTGAAAGTAAATGGCTTGTGATGTCTAATTTTGGGTTTATTTTTATAGTTCTCAAGCATGTTAAAGGTCCTAAATGAGTAGGAAGGCCTCTTTGGAATGTAAAGAGAGGGAATGATATCCAAAAAATCACTAATGAACCTTTAAAATGGCACAATAAAGTAATAATTAGTAGACTTAAACTCCATTAAAGAGATAACCCTTATTTACATTAAGAAGATAGTGTTTTAAGCCTATTCACATAGTGATAAGACTCTCAAAGGTAGAAACATCACTATACCAAACTTTCCAATCCATTATCAAAATTATCACTCACTTGAAAGTCTTTAAGTCTTAGGCTTCTCACTCATCAAGGTGACTAATACATTAAATGGTATATGGATGGCATGAAGGGTGGTAGCTAGGCGAGTAGGGGTCATGTTCAAATAAGTAATTGCCTTCTCACTACATGTCAAGGAGTAATGGATAAGTTTCAAATAGCATTGTATCTTCATGGTGTCAACTATGACTAATAATAGGTCATCCACTACATTTCTATGCTCAAAAGGCTCATTAAAGTCCACTATACCATGAAGGCAATGTATGGGGAGAATTATGGGGTTGTTTCTACCCCTCATTCATGTTTATAACTGATCATTAGATGAGTGATGGTCATTATGGCCTTTCCACTCCACTTTTACACCACATTCTTCCTCTATATCTCTCGTGTTCTATAAATTGGGCTTCAAAGGCCATTGCAATCATCCCTCTCTCTCGTGTTCTATAAATTGGGCTTCAAAGGCCATTGCAATCATCCCTCTACTAGGTATGAGAAAGTTTTGCCCATTTATATATTACATCCTTGAGGTAATATAAGGATTAATTCAACCTTATATATAATGGTCTTTTAGTGTGTTCATACTTGTCTTATTTTCATAATTGGTTGATATTTTATCCATTTATAGGTTTTTATCTCTCACCTAGATACCAGTGGATTATCTTATACATGTTACATAGTGTGTGAAGATGATTATGCTTATGATCATAGTTGAGATTGATTGGTAGCATCTTGAATCACATATCTCATTATCCACCCTCAAATTATATGCATTTGAGATGACCTCAATGTGAAGCACTGATGTGTAGGATTCCTTTGGAGAGAGTGTGTTAGTAACCAATCCTTATTTTGTCCATAAATTTGTTGAATGATTAAGTAGAGGAGATATAATCTATTAGTGCATCACCTCCTGTAGTATAGGGTTTGATTTCATGTTCCTTCTATACCTTTTCATTATAAAGACAAGTAGATTTATGTAGTGGTTGATCTTAGATGATGTATCAAGGGAGATAGCCTTGAAACTAGAGATTTACCTCACTCATTAGGCTACCCAAACATAGAAGTGATTCCATTATATCATTTAGATGAGGTAGGTCTGAAATGAATTTACCTCAAGGGTGAAATTCATACCAGTAAAAATTTATAGCATGCCCAATGGGATCGGATTAGGCATTTTGGTAGTAGATTAGCACTTAGATTTCATGCCAAAGGTCATCACAATGTCTTCATCCAAGGGTAAAGAAGCTAATTTTTTTGAGTTGTCTTTGTATTTTTCTATAAGGAAGAGGTACCATAGGTCTAATCCCTATTCCACACCCCCTACTTCTCCTAGTCCTATTCAAAATAACCATGCTACAACTCCTACATCTTTAATTGCTAGACCTAAAAACCAAGATTTTGTACCCTTCAATGATGGTAACACCTTGAACCTAAACCAATTTTATGATATCCTTGTTGCTACACTCAAAATCCTTCCATAATTCACATGAAACAACTCTACTAGTCCTATTGAACACATTGTAGACATAGCCAACCCTTGTTCAATGCATAATGTGTCTTAAGAGAATGTGGTAATGAGGCTACTAGCTACCTCCTTAAGAGGCAAGGCACTTCAATGGTATGGAGGTATAGAACCTACCTCCATCAATACTTGGGATGAATTTGGGGAGCACCTATGCAAGAATTTTGAATATATAATTGACCACTTTTCCTTAGTAGAAAAATTGACCACAATCAAAAGGGCCCCTCAAGAGTTTATGGTGGATTTTAACTACAAGTTTCAAAAAAACTAGGATAGGATCCCAATAGTAGTTAAATCCACCCCAGATTATGCCTTTTTATACTATTTGAGAGACCTCAATTTTGATGTGGTAGTCATGATATAGTCAATGGGTGGGAACACATTACTTGATGCTTATCAAGTGGAAACAAAGGTAGAAAATTGTCTCATTCAAGTAGGAAAACTCACACCAAGGCCCCTCATGCCATTGTTCCTAGAAATTCAACCTCATGTTCTAAACATTACCCCCATACCTATGCCAACCAACAATGAGTAGATCCTAGTAAGGTAGATAGGTGGGTTAATCTTTAAGGGTTACTCAAGGAATAAAATAACAAGATAGTGGCCTTGGAAAGGAATAAAATTCTACCCCATAAACCTTATTAATATGCTTATCAAGATCCCTATCAACCTTATCAGTTCAATAGACCTCCATACCAAGCTAATCCTCAAATTCAAGGGCAGGTCACTCATGCAAGGCCATATATAAGCTTCCATCCTAATTCTCCCAATATATGTAGAGCATTAGTTCCTAATCAAAGTAATTATGCTCAAGAAGGCCAATGGCCTACACATTATGGACAACCTCATGAACAAGGTGTCATCTCAATTGAAGGTGTTAATCAAACTTATATTATGCAAAATAATTTCACTCCTCCTATGCAAAATAATTAGGCTCCTCCTACACAACAAAAAAAAATTCCACTTGTGTAACATGGAGAAGTACTTTTTATGACTCAATTGAGTTACCAAATCAACAAAGAATGGGTGTAATAAAGACACAATAAGAGGCCACATCTATAAAATTATAAGAAAGAGAGATTTATTTTGAAAAATGTGTGGTCAATCAGCTTAGAGGTTAAGCTAAGCTAAACAACCCTATAGGAGCCAATATAAGGGCTAAAAGAAGGGTAGTAAGTGGTGACCAAGAGGTAGGGAGAACAACTCCTTTATATTTTCAACCACATCAAAAAACTAATGAAAAATATGCATCCCCTAGAGCTACACCACTTCAAAAATGTTAGAAAAACAAGGGTCCATTCATACCTCATTTTACACAAGCTCTAATAGTTGTTGTTGCTAAATTGAAATCAAAGGTTGGTGGACCTCACATCAACATTTTAGACTAGATGAAGAAGGCTCATGTAACCATACCAATGTGATACACATTACTTATTATAGGATAGATATACCTTCAATAAGAGATGGAAAAGCTCAAAATATAAAACAAGGAAGTGAAAAATAAAGTACAGTCCTAACCAACATTAGTCATCCTAAGGAACCCCAAATAAATAAGGTAAATAAACCCCCTCCCTTTTATCTTTTAGTCATAATAGGGTATTCCTTAGTACATAAGTGTATGATATATATTGAGACAAGTACATATGTCATAATAAATTCAATATGAAACAAGTTAGGGTTGAAACATGAGCCTAATTCTAAGGGAGTCTTACAATTAGATGGGTTTCCTATCAAGAGAATTAGTATGTTTAAATACCTAAAACGTATCCTAGCTACTTGCTCTAACTACACCATATCCTAAAATGTTGTAGTGGTTTATCTACCTACTTATTTTGCCTTGGTTTTTATCTATAGACTTCACTTGTAAAATAGGAGGCTACCTATCCTTTGACCAAGTTTGACTAGAGTTGACTAGAGTTGACTTTGGTTGACTAGGCAAGAAAAAGGAAGATAGGCTTAGACCAAGGCTAGAGCAGGGATAAATAAGATATTTATACACACATGAGACCATATTAGACATATGATAACTTGTGAAAATTTCCATTATGTAGGGGTTAACCCAATTTGACTAAAAGTCAAATTTGGTCAACATCAACAATAACATATATTGAAGGTAAGAGAAAGTTGTCCTTAGGAAAAGAAAAATTGATATTGAAAAAATAAATATAAATATGAATGACCATAGTGACCTTCTTATGAATGGGAACAATGTTAGAAACCTATTCTGAATAGTCCATTAGCTTGATGAATTTAGCATCGAGTAATTTGATGATTTCCTTGTGACATAAATTAGTAACTTTGGGTGGAAATTTTTGTTGTTTTTTTATGCACAAGCTTGATATCAATATAATTAATAATGTTATACACCATGATGTTATGCACAAGCTACTGATAAATTTGTTGAAGCAAGGAGTTTTAATTTTAAATTTTCCAAGTTTATGATGTTGTTCAGGAAGCTAAGGTTATCGAGTATATATTGACTCTAGAATAGCTTCATCACTAGGAAAAGTAAGAAGAGGACCATAATATTCAACATCTAATTCTAGATATAAAATTTGATTGCCATGGTGATCATACTTAGAATGTATCTGATGGACATTAGTTTCCTTGGCATCAAGTGTAATTTTAGGAGTAGAAGAAGTAGATGGAGTGGAAGAGATGGGTGTATCAATAGATTTGTTGATGGGAAAAGGATCATATTAAATGATAGGATCCAAGGGAGGTAGAGAATATGTAGGAGATTAAAGAGGTTCAAAAGGTATAATTTGTTTTACTACCCAAGGAGTATCAATAAGAGGAGGATTGGTAAGAGGCACATAATCCTCAAGATCTAAGGTATGATATATGGAAATGGTATGCACATCCTAGTTAAAATCATGTTAGACATCTAAGTCTTTATATTGATCTTTGGCCATGATGTAGTTGTCATCATATGTTGGAGAAATTATACATGCTTGAGAATTAAGGGGAGTTTCAGAAGGTAAAATCCCTATATTGTTGAATGTACTTTGAGACATGATGAGAGGATATTAAAACAATTTGGCCACTCTAAAATCATTACAAGTGAAGGCATATTCAGGTAAAGATGGTTCTTGAGCATTGCATAGAGGTGGAAAATCAATCATCTCATCCATGAGAAGAACAATATAGTCTCTAGGTAATAGATAAGAAGGAAGCCACTCTAAAATGTAGGGAGGTATCTTGGAAGTGTTGCAAGTGTGCTGCAACTCATTGGGCTCATCATCATCTGAATCCCATAAGAGTAACTTGTAAATTAGGATTCATGTTGATGAACTTTGGTAACATAACACTATTAATTTTAGGAATCATAGGAACATGATATTGTGATTTAGGATTAGGAAGTTGAATGCTCCATGGATTAGGATTAGCTTCATGCTTGTATCATTTTCCACTATACAATAATTGAATGGACTACCAAAATAAATAGTAGCTCTTATTCAATGAGTACATGGATGACCAAGGAGAATGTTTTAAGATAAAGTTAGATCAAGCACCATAAGTTTAGTTTAACAGTCTTAGGTCCAATGGTTAATAGAAGCCAAATACAACCAAGTGGGTTTTGATTAGTTTTATCAAAGCCACGACAAGTGAGATGGGTTTGTTTAAGATGATCTTTGTTATAACCAAGTTATTTAATGAGCCGTTAAGATGTTACATTAATACCAAAACCTTCATCAACTAGAAATTTTTAGATAAGGGTGGTATTTATGGTTACTTTGATAAAGAGTGGTGGATCATCACCACAAAAAATAATTTCATCATTGATCATGTCCTCTTCAAGGAATTCAATAGAGGGCTTGGAAGAGGGACACAAAGTTTCAATAGTGTTTAAATTAGTTGGTTAAGAATCAATAGAAGGTGGTTCTTCATCTAAAGAAGATGGATGTTTAATCTCTTGGAGTTGTTGCATAAGTAAATTATGATGATAGGGAGAAGTGTGAACCAACTCCATAATTGAAATATTACAAGGCATAGAGTTGAGTTCTTAAATAAAATTCCAATGAGATTTAGAAGAACTAGCATGAGGTTTAGAAGGTAAATTAGACTTATAAGGAATAGATTTGGTTGGAGGATTGGAAGGAGGACGTTGTTCCTCAAATGATTTTGAATCAATATTAGTGGTGGTAGTATCTTTGAGAAGATATTCTTCCAAAGATGGATTTTTAAGCTTAGTAATAGGATCTTTGTGAGCTAGTTTATGATGGTAATTTATTTTATCCATGTTGACATATTGAGAGTTGTTATAGTATTGGTCATAATCAACATCGATGGCATAAACATCCTTAACATTTGATTGATTATTAGAAGGAGATTATTTATTATTAGAAGTATAAAACTTAAAAGTTTGTCATTTTTGAGAAGTAGTAGTGTACTCTTAGCAATGAAGTTTGATCATAGTCTCATGGTCAAATGAATCACCAAGCATATAAAAAATAACACACTTAGTGAACCCTCTACAAGATTCATGAGAATGCCCAATATCAACATGGAATGAACAAAATAAATTAGGATCATACCACTTAGGAGGAGCATTGGGATAGATGAAAGGATTAGAGGGTGTTAAAAATGATTTAATTTGTTAAACCGAAAGAGGTGTGTGAGATGATAAAAGAATATCATTTTTGGCAACTCCAAGTTTGGTTTGTGAATTTTTACTAGTGATAGAATTAGATGTTTGCATATATCCTTTAATAAGTTTATGATTAGGTTTGAATTTATTCATAATAAATTATTGATGTTTAGCTTGGTCAAGAGCTTCATTAAGTGTTTGGGAAGCAAAGGTTTAAACCTTATATTGGAGAGTGGGAGTCAAATACATGATAAAGAGTTTAAATAATTTATCATAAGTCATGTTATGGTAAGATTTATGAGCTAAATATTTCCATGTTTTGATAAATTCATGCACTGATTCATTAGTAGATTGTTTAGCATTTATGAAGTAACTAAGAAAATTTTTAGGGAAGTCATTGTGTTGAAACTCTTTAACCAAAGGATTAACCAAATATTCAAGTTACCAAATAGAATATTTGGGAATTCTATTATACCATTTTAATATGTCACCAATGAAAGTTTTGACTAAGAGTTTAGTTGTGGAAAATGTATTAATTTGGATCCACTCTTTGTAAAGGTTACCAAAGGCTTTATGAAATGAAGCAGGGTCTTTAGCCCCATCATATTTGATAGTTGAAGATATGTTACCAATATAAATGGATACAATAAAGAGAGATAAAGTCTCATTTTGAATGGTTTAAAGCATCTTATTATTCATTATGGGTTGAGGAATAACATTACTTGAGGCATCCCTAAGAGGTGGAGGAATGTAATTAGGATTAGCTTGAGGATGCATAGTTGAAAGTTGATTAGCCACATTGATTAGATGTTGTTGAAGTTGCATCATTTGATTGGTGTTAGAATTTTTCATAATGTTCATTTGTTGGATAACTTGATCTAAAATTTGGGTTGTATCAGGAGGTGGGTTGGTGTTGGAAGGAGTACCCCTCAAATTAGTGTTGGGGGGAGGGTTATTAGAAGAAGGATTATTTATGTGATTATTAAGTAAAATTGTATCAATTACTCCCACATTAGTTTGAAGATTTTGAGAAGTTTCTTGGTAAGTGTAAAAAGGATCAGACCCATCAACTTCATATTGAGGTGTTATTTGTACCATGTTATAGTTCATATATGGAGGATAAGAGGTGTCCCAAGAGTGATAGTTATATTGGGAAGAAAATAGAGGAAGAAATGAACATCCCATATAGTATCTAAATAGATTTAGATTGTCCAAAAATATTATGATAGGAGACTTAATTTTGACTGAAGAGAGATGAGGAACTAGGTTGACAAATAAGAAAAGAAGGAAATAGTATAGGGTCGACCATATCAACATTACACAGAGAAAAAGGCCTAAAAATAGTACATGGTCGATTAGGTAAATATAGTACAATGCATAGAGGCTAAAAAAATACAAGGTCAATTGAGTCAACCTAGTACACTAGACAGGGAAAAAGAGAAGGTTGATAACAAGTTGGGAAATGAAACAAGATAATTTTTGCAACTAATCTAGGAAGTAAATATTGAAATGAAACAAACAATCAATTGGATCAATGATAGCTAATTCAATTGAGGTGCACAAAGCAAAATATTTCACTAATGTTGGCTAATGCAAGTTTTTGCACACATAATTGAGAAAAGAGAAAGAAAACAACTTGGAAATTAAAGATCTAACTAATTGGTCAACATAGAATGTTAAGTAGATTATTAAGAATGATTTGAAATGTGATGATGAGTTAGCTATATGCAAGGTACTAGATAGAAATCTAAAGATGGTTTCAGTTAGTTTGGAATGAAAGGGACTATAGTGGTAATGATATAGGCCTAGTATTGGGGCCTACCCCCTCACTTCACACACCAAAAAAATAAAGGTAATAGGGTTTTAGATAAAATATACCATTAACCACACTTTATACTTGATTAGAGCATCAAGTCAGCTTCCCCCTTGGTGATGAAATCCAAGTAGGTTAACATGGGTAGACAAATGCTCAAGTTATTTTTTATATTTTATGACTTGGATATGTGTGCATAAAGTAAAAATAGTGAAACTAAGTGATTGATTAAAAACCACCTAATTAGACTATGTGAACTATTTTCTAAGCATGCAAGTAATAGAAAAGAAACTGTGAGCCAATTACTAGCATATAAAAATTAATTTCAACTTTAAAATAAGGTATAGTATTGAAACTATATGCACAAAATATAGAACAAGGTCAACAAGGTCAAACCTATACTATGTAAACAAGGTCTAAAAATGTATAGGGTCGATCAAGGTTGACCTGGTTATTTTAGATAGCACACAAAACATAGAACTGGGTTGATAGGGTTGATCTAGTTGACTGTGCAAGGGTCATTTTGAAGACTAAAAATTATGAAAGGAAATACAAAAAATAAAGATATAAAGAGACAAAAAATAACCTTGGTGGATCAAAGATGTAGATGAAAAAGATTACTAATCAAGAACCTTGGAGTAAACTAGCAAAATCTGCTAACTAGGTCAACTAGGTCGATCAAACTATACAAAAACCTATTACAGAGTGTTTGAAATGTACAGGGTTAACCTGGTCAACCTAATAAAAGTCTAAAAGGCTATAAACCTATACTAGGTTGACTAGGTCGATCCAGTTACCTGTTCCTAAAAACCTATATACAGAGATTAATAACTAGATTGATAGGGTCGATCTAGCACAATAAATATATGATAAAAATGATGAAAAAAATAATGAAATAAGTGAAACAAATCTTATAAGGATTAGTTTCATGTCAGGTTCACTTAAATTTATGTAATCAAAAATGCATCATATCCATTATTCAATCTTGGATCAGATGAGATAGAGTACACCTACACTTCTAATTAGGGATACATATGTTAAGTAAGAGCATGACCAATATGGGGATCTATTAGAACTGATTAGGTGATCAATTGTCATAATACACCATGTGAGGTAGGGTTATAAATCCTATAGTCTAACATAATCATATAACAACCCTACAAGATTCTTATGATTTGATATTTCACTAAGTCTAATAAACAAGAAAGTAAAACTAATCTAGTGCACACCAAAGCTTGTGGCATAATATGATGGTTTAGCAAAGCAATAAAAACATGTATATAAAACCTAAAATAAGATAATTATGAGTAACACCCTAATACATGGAATATGAAGAGTAATATTATTTGATCCAACACTTATGCTACTTTTATCTACTAAATAAAAGAGAAAAAGTCAGAATATATTTACATGAATGTGAACCCATCGGGAGTCAATCTATCCCTTTGCCAATGGGTCTTTGCAAGAGGTTGTTATGGTTAATAAAGATAACTATGTAAGGCCACATAATCCAAGACCTATCCATAATACTAGATTATCCAAATAAAAAACCTAAACTAAGACTCCTCAAGTAGAATGATGGAAGAGCAAATTATGAAGAAGCATGAGTGAATAATAACTCTTGATTGCATATTGTAATAATGACTAAAATGATATTGTATTTATAGGTGGATCTTACCCTAATTTATTATGGATATATCAGTTGTACAAGGTTGACCTAGTTGACCCTATATGTTTTTGAAGTCAATTCACTAGGTCTGAGCTAGGTCATCTAAAACACTGACAAACCTAAAGAGTGAAAAATACCACAAATAATATAAGGTCAACTTGGTCAACATATTACAACTAACAGGTCAAAATGAGTTAAACCAAAGAAAAGAGCAATGAAAAGAGGAAAAATATTGGAGGAATGTGAAAGGGAGGAGTAATAGACTAGGGAATGGTTTTAAGAGCTAATTGGATTGGTAATAATGTGGCAATAAGGGACAATAATCCTGTGAAACACCAAAGGTCTTCCTAATCTTTTTTTGGTGTACCCTTTAGGGTGTGCACTCATAGAAATTGAGTCTCAATGGGTTCTTGTAAGATATAAATCATCAGTATTTGATAAAAGTTTGAAAATATTATGTGTACACACAAATAAGACAAACAAACAAACAAGTAACACACACAAGTATCTACATGTAGTGTCATAATGTCTTGTCAAATGATGGGATGAGTGATTGGATGATGGGTTGAACTAGGATGATTATGATGTGATTAGGATAGATATGGATTTAGATATAATGATCATGATGAGGATTAGGATGAGATGATGACCCTATTTTAAGATAGAAGGATGGATGACATGATAAGGTCTTTGAATACTAATTTGGTCTCAAAATTGAATCTAAAAGTGGCCAGAGAAGGTGATTTATAAAAATGATGAGAAATAATTACCAATAGATAAGGCCTTGCAAGATTCCAATCTAGCAAAGAGACTAGTAGATGATGGGACCAAATACCTTTCATACTATCAAAAGAGTGACTGGATGGGTTCTAGGTATGAAGATGAAATGATAAGGAAAGTGATGGGATAAATTACCTTCTATAATAGAAAAAGAGTGATTTTATGGATGCTATGTATGATATGTATGAAATGGAATTGATAGGGAAGTTGCGGGTGCCAGATTAAATTCTTTGACAAGGATATGTATGTCAATAATATCTAGTCAAAAAGATGGTGAAGAAATGGAGAGATGGGTGACCATTCAGATTTGGTTCCAAGACTAAATTTTATATCTAAAGATGGGAAATTATGAGATGGATGGAAATGGATGTGACTAGGGGATTAGGCATAAGATAAAACATGATGGACTATTTTTGGCCTTTTGCAAATTTTATGATTTTTAGGGCTTTTGATATATTTCAAATTTTAGGAATTTTTGGGATATGAATGTACACCATACAAATGGGGTTACTAGAAAATGGAATACCAAGCTTAGAAACTATGATGAGGATGATGGAATGATGAATAAATTATGAAGATGATGCTAAAAGATGGATGAGGAGTAAGGAAGAATGGATTGGGGATTGCCAATGACTACATCATAAAGGAACTAGATGGTTAGTTTCTTGAATGTTCATTGGAGGATATGCCAAGGTGATTTCAGAACATTTCTCAAGACACCTTCTATTTCCTTACGAAGGTCAAGACAAGAAGGAATGGGAGATAAGATGTATTATATGATGGTTGATAATGGGTAGGAACAAAGGATATGGATGGGTGATATAGACAACATTGACAAAGGATGGATAAAATAGATGGATTGTGCCCCAAGTGTTGAGGTGCAATGTTGATAATTGATTATTTTACCATGACATCAGAGACTAATTTTCATCATCATACTTTCCCAAGTTACCAAAAGACTAGTTTTACCATTGGATGAATGATTTTTATTATATATATATATATATATATATATATATATATATATATATATATATATGTATGTATGTATGTATGTATGTATGTATGTATATATGTGTGTGTATATATGTGTGTGTGTGTATAATATGTATATATATATACACACATATGTGTGTGTATATATATATGTGTGTGTGTGTATGTGTGTATATATGTGTGTGTGTGTGTATATATATGTGTGTGTGTATATACACACACATATATATGTGTGTGTATATATGTGTGTGTATATGTGTGTGTATGTATATACACACACATATATATGTATATATATACACACATATTTGTGTGTGTGTGTGTGTGTGTGTGTGTGTGTGTGTGTGTGTGTGTGTGTGTGTGTGTGTGTGTGTGTGTGTGTGTGTAACTAGATTCAAATTAGCAAGATGATAAAGTGATAAGATGCTAGAAAAATATTTACTAGGGTATGATATTTGACCAAATGATGAATGATAGTGGACTAGGATGATAAGATGATATGAAGAATAAAAGGATTAGATCAAGACTTAAGACCAGTTTACTCAAGGTGGGATATATAAGTGATTATGTGATGAAGGTGATTAGGATAATTTGTCAAGGATGAGTGTAATGATGATGAAATGATTAGGGGTAATGAAAGAAGATGAGGATGGTTTGGACACAGATGTAACACCTAAGAGACAACTATATAAGATAGGATAAGATTAGGCTAGATGGGTGATGAAGGGAATTTCAATACAAATGATTGGTTATGGGTAGAGTGGTATTATGATGTAAATGATGATGTGATTATAATAGGTGAGTGATGGGGTATGATTAATGATGAGGGGATATGATTAGACTAGGATGAAATGAAGACTAGAAGGATGCATAAGAGAAATAAAGTATGTACAAGAGGGTGATGAGATAAGGATGTACAAGATAAAATGTAGGTGATGGGGGTGTGACAAATGATGAGTGGGTATAAATAGCCTAGGATTAGAGATAGATAAGATGGGGGATGGGATAAGGACATAAGAGGATGGTGTGAAAAATATGAGGATGACAACAATGTAAGATATGGGTGATGGATGTAAAAGATTATATGTACAAAAAGATAATAATATACAAGATAGGTTGTATGAATACCTAGATAGGTATATAGGTTTGGGTGAAGGCTGACTTAGCTAAAAAACATGTATTTAGAATGACACACACCCAAGAAATTAAAACACAACCATATGATTATTAAATTGAAGGGTATGTAACTCAACAATCACACCATCTAATAGCTTACAAGTGAGTTTGTAGGTTAGTGACTAGTTATGGAATTTACCAAACCCTCTCGACCCCATCTACGCTTAATGATTACTTAGGAGTTGATCTTGCCTCCTAAAATAAGATGCCTATTAAAACCGAAGGATCACATGATAGGTTTTTATGGTATTTATAGGTGCATCCTTTATATATGCAAAGGTACAATGGGCCCAAGTCTATATAGTATGTTGTCTAACCACCTTGCATATTAGAGCTTAACTGCCCCTCACTCCATGAAACCCTTTATGAGGAATTTCACTTAGGTACCAAATGATAACTCTCTTGATATTTAAACTCTACTAGAATATAGAGTTTGGAATAGTGTGTGGTGGTGAAATCCATGATCACTAGACCATAGAAAATAAAAAGGGAAGGAGGTTTATAAGTGGTTTTTAATCCTCTAGAAAACATTGTGAGGATGCAAGGAGGAGAGCATACACCATAATATCCATTAGGATACAAAAAGGTAGATAAAAGATTAATTAACTGATTAAGATTAAGTGTGATATATTTACAAGATGAAAGACAAGAATATATAAAGTAAAGAGATATACATAAGACACAATGATGAAAATGATATATACAAGACAAATCAATTAAATTAATTTAAAAAATGATTTAATATATTCCAAGAGGAGTCTTTGATAGGTGGCCTGAAAACATATGGGTTAGTAGTTTCAAGTGGCACTCAAAATTAGGTGACTTACATCACAAGAATTAGCAGTCTTAATGACTTACTATAAAACCACCATTCCCTACAAAACCATAGTTACATAGTGTTAAATCTCAACTAGAGAGTGTAAAATCACAACTCTAAGACAAAATTAAATATTGTAATTTACAATTGTATAGCTAATGTCCATGATAATAACCTGTAAAGCCATGCTTAAGACTACAAAATCACTACTATGACTAGAAAAATCACTATTATTGATAAATCAAGATTAGCATTTTTGTGATAAACTACAAAACATTAAAATTTCCACTTTAGATCTAGACATATTATATATATAAGTGATAACTATTTACATGGATGTTTATTTATAGTAGATTATGACTTATTAAAGATTGATGTTTATGATGTATACATAATTTTGATAAAAAAGGGTGTTAAGATGAAGTACTTATCAAAACCTGGGCAAAATATAGAACATTATAAGAGTAATTTAAGTCTAAATCTACCTTATAAGACCTAAAAAAATGATAACCACTAGATAAAATTAATGGCAAAATGACAAATTCACAAAATGACTATTAAGACTACAATATTGCTATTCCAGAGAGCAAAGTCATGATTTCCAAAAAACATTTATCTATGATTTTATGGATGATGAAAAGGGCAAGGATAGTGTGTTTAGTTTTGACTTTGAATGGTCCTCCCTACCTTTTGCTTCTTTCTTGTTAAACGTGCTAACCACATAGGAAAACTCACAGAGTCAAAATATTTGCTATGAGAATGTGGTTAGCCCAAAATTTATTCTTTAAATGATCTAAATAAGATGCAAAAAGGGATTATATTATGCTTGAGATGAATATTGGTCTTGGTAAAATAGAGAGAGTCATAATAAAACCTTGTAGATCAAAGGATAGTGGTCAACTATTAGGATTTTTATCAAAACTACAAAACCACAAGTCTCAACCTCAATATTGCAATTCATAGGTCAAAATCATATCTTTGAGATTAATGTTCTTGTGGCTGAAGGTTTTCCTACCAGAATTTAGACCATTTACATTTTACTTCTTGTATCATGCACACAAAAAGTAAAAAATTATGTTTTTGTAACAAAATACTCAATACAAGTTCATAGGGGGTTAATGAAGTGATAATCAATAAATAGGACTGGTGATTTTGATGCTCACATCTAGAACCTACAAAAACACAAGTCAATAGGGCAAAACTATAATTGACAAGGCAAAACCATGACTTTCAAAGTTGTATTATTATAATAAACCTACAAAATAGACTGTAAAGGGTTATATGAAATTGCTACTTTATGTGCAAAATCACAACTCTTCCAGCAAAGTTGTAAGTTATAAATCATGATATTGTTGAAAGTCAAAAACTTATTTGGTCATGGAGATGGATAATGGTAAAGTCTAATGATTAGGAAAAAATCATGACTATCAAGATAAAATCATGACTACAAGGTCGTGAATACCAGTATAAAACCATAGATTACCCCTATGCATGTAAAAATTTAAAAATCTAAGATTCTTCTGGACCCAGTCAGACCTACAAGCAAAACACCACTAAGAAGCCAAAATTTTTAAATTGGGAGAAATTACCTTATTCATGTCCCATCGTGGTTGCCAAAATGTAGCATGAAATTTGATTTTGTGGCTTAAATCATGCAATTTAATCAACCCAAATAATCAAACTACTAGGTAAAGTCTAGAGCCATTAAGACATAAATGCAATTAGATGAACATACCATTCAAACCTACACTTAAATCTTAAATCTAGATGTTGTATACCATGATTAATTAGATGCAAAATAAATAGGATTGGATTGATTACCTTGGAATCATATTGTGACACTATGATGTTTCCTCATCAAGGATGTTGGATGTTGGATGCAAAAATTGATTTGGCATGGAGATGTTATGACTTTCCTAGATGACCTTCCATGAAGGAATGGAGTTGCTTAAATAGGAGGGAAGGATCAATGGTGGATATTCAAAGTTTGTTTAAGGAGATCAAGGGTAGATTATTAAAAGTAATTTAAAATTCCTTATAAGCCTCTATATTTAGAGGCTTCTAGAGAGGAGGGGTGAGAATAGAGAGGATTATAGAATTAGAGAATTTTATAATCCTTCTTAGGGGTTAATGATGATTATATGGGGATTAAATAAGGATTAGGTAGGTGATTAGGGATTAGGGGTGTTAAAAAGCCTAAGAGTAGGCTTAGTAGGTAGGTAGGTGGGCCATGTGAATTTAAAAGTCCCAAATAATAGATAAGTGGGTGTAGACACTAGAAAACTGCACACACAGTCCTAATTATCAAAATGCCTTAGACTTTTCTTTCACTTATTTTGACTACATCGATAAAGTCAAAATAACCTATCTTAAACTAATCCCTTCACCTAACCCATTTAACCTAGCCTCACCTTGGGTCTAGTTATCCACTTAGCTAAACTTAACTTACCTTGTTAACCCTCTTAACCTTGAACCTAGATTATGTCGATTAGTTTACTAACCAACTAGCCCTTTCACCCTAACTAGCCTCTTTTGACCCTTTAACCCCTTTGACCATTTTTAACCCACTTTTATTTGGTAACTCGACCGCTGATGGTTAAGTAAACCATCGAAAGTTACCCTAACCATCAATAGTTAGGTCCCTGAGATGGTAACTCATCACCAGCTATTCCTGAGGCAATCAGGTACCAAATTTAATAGTTTATGCTTGATCCATCTTCTAACACATCATAAACACCTCATAACCTATAATATTATCTTCTTACTACATCACCTTTTGTTATAAAAGGAAGTGAGCAAGAGGAGAAGGGGATAAACAAATACATATCCAAATTCTGCATTCAATCTACCTTCATACACATACTCAAGTCTTCAAGGCATTTGAATATTCTTCATGTAGGTTTCTCCGATAGCTACCAACCTAAACCTCTATCTAATTTCTTCTAGCTCTCCTTAAAAGAACCATTATGCTACCAAAATCTCTTCAAGATGAGGGAAACATTTTATTACTTTTCATTTCTATTTCCTTTCTATCTACTTGAATATATCTATCAGGATCTTACCTCCTTACACCCTTCCCATCTCATTCCTATTAGTTTTGACCCTCTACCTTTTCATCCTATCATTACCTAATCCTGAATAGACCTTCTGCATCAGATTGAGCCTGATCTCACCCCTCTTCCCATATACCTTTTTGACATTCCTAGTCCCATTAGGTAATTATTGATGGTTACCCCTAACTAGTGATGATTACCCATAACTACCGATGGTTAGCCCTTTGTGACCAAACCCCTCATTTTCCACCATTAAACTAGCCATTGACCAGGCCCTGCTTTTCCCATTTTCTATCAAATACTTGATTAGACCCAGATCAAACTAGATCAAAAACTTTATTTCAATAAATTAGAATTTACCTTTATGTTAGTTTATTATATCTTTAGCTTACATTATCAAAGTATTTGTCTGGTTTACTTTTATGTATGCTTGATTTCATTCATCTACTTTCAATATTAACTTTTTTTATGGGTGTGAACTAACAACCTCCATAGATAGCTCCAACTATCTTGGATATAGCACCAGTTAGGCAATCCACCCTTCATCCTTATCTAACAAACAAGCTTGATTTGAGTGATTTATTATACAATTCATTTTACCCTAGCCAAATAAGAGTTTTCCACTTCATCTAGTTCACGTGCACATTTCTACCATATCTATTTTACCCTTTTCTACAACTTTTATTTCTTTATTTCTTCTTAGCCATAAAAGTGAAAATTATAACTTAAACATTTTGGCATGCTTAGTGGGACCTACTTCCCTTTATTCCTTTATTCCATGCTCATTGAATGAAATCTAAACATTTCCTTTTGGGTATAAAATAAATTTCTGCATTCATGGTTTGCTTGCTTGATTTAGCTCACCAAGTTAATTAAATCATCATGAATTAATCGTAACACACATATGTTACATAACCAAACCACTCATATAAAAATAAAACATCATAACATACTTGAGATAAGGCCCATTGGGATTTCATCATCTATTGGATCACCTTACCCTTTCCAGTGATCCTACTTGAATTTCATCACTAAGGGGAGGGCCCACTCCATTCTCTAGTTGAGTATAAACTCTAGACAAATGGCATCTATTGGCTAAGCAGCCCAACTTGGCTTCAAGTTTGTGAAGTATAGGGAGTAAGCCCCTAGTATCAAGCCATATACCTGTTCTAGTACATATTCTTTTTGAGCAGCATTAAAAACCTGAAACCATCCTTATTTGCTCTTTTAGTACCTAGTTCACAATCCAAACTTCTTTCACACTCTCTAAAGCATAAGCCAAAAGTGATTTAAAATGAATCCTAGGATTAATTACACTTTTAGTTTGTGCATTGTTTGCTTTGAACTTTTATTTTCTTGCTCATTATTTGAGGTGAGAGGTTCATTATTATTTTCCAATTCCTCACATGGTTTTTACTAGGCAACAATTGAGGAATCAAACCCGTCAAACATCCCTTACCTCTTCTTCTTCATCATCCATGGGGTATAATTCAGAGGTTGAGGGTTCTCCTCATCATTCTCCCCCACCTACCATGCCTCAGATTGTTGTTGAGGGTGATGTCGATTTCACCACATTCCTTGACAATAACCCGATTATCCTTCAACACTATCTCAACACTTTAGCTCATCATATCCAAATTGCTTCAGTTCCTCCCATATATCCCCCTTTAGGCATGCCTCATTAGCTTATGGTGGGTGTTACTTCTACCCAACCCTTGGTTACTCAAGCCTCTTCTACCCATAACTCATCTTTTACCACCACCAAAATCCAATCAAATATTCCAATCAATAATCAAACAACCCCTACACCAACCCACACATATAATGTAGAGGTAACCCAACCTCTTATTACTTATCCCACACCCACCTTAGGGGTAAATTTTACCCCTATTTATACAATTCCTTCCACCACCACCACCCAACAAACTTATACCCATCTCCAAAACTTGGTACTTTCTATACCTCAAACTCTTCCACCCATAAACACACAAGTCACTACTCAAAATCAACCCTAACCCACTCATACATCCATACCTTTAGATACAATAAACTCTCAATAAATTACCATAACCTATTATCAATATGTGCCTAATCCACAAGGTCACATAGCCCCTTCAACTCAATCTTATGTACTCATGAATCCTTATGGAGCATCATCCCAACCTTTAACAACTACCTAACAACATGTCCTATCTTCACAACCCCTTTATCATTATGTTACATCTAACATACCTCAACCCAACCCATCCTACAATATTCCATCTGCCCAACCTCAAACTGACTTGGTCAAGATTTTAATTGACAAAATGACCAATCTCAAATCATCCATCTCAGGAACCCATAACTTTATCTTTTATGACCAAATATGCAACAAACTTATCCATCCATCCATCCTAATTTGATCCTATCCTCCTCAATGAAAATTGCTTAAATTTTCCAAATTTCAAGGCAAAGAGGACCCACAACAAAATTTGAAGGCATTTCACCATTCATGCTATTTAATTGCACATGATGATGCCCTCCTCCTTCAAACTTTCCCCATGTCTTTGATAGGACCCACTCTTGATTGGTAAAGTGATCTCACCAAGAACTCCATTTTTGCTTTCTCCCAACTTACCCAAATCTTTTTAGATCACTTTTTTGTGAACATATCTAAAAAGGTTTTCATAACCAGCCTTTATTTCATTAAGCAATTTGATGATGAATCAGTTTCTGATTTTTTTGCTAGAAGGAGAGGTCTTATCAACCAACTTTATTTACCATTACCACAAACTGAATTGATTGGGATCTTCTCATGAGGTTTTTCCCAACACATTTCACCCACTCTCAAATTTCAAAATTTCCAAACTTTTGATGAGACCTTTACCATGGCATGAAAATTTGAAATCCAATCTATCAAGGAAGGAAAATTAAAATTTTGAAACAAGAATTCCACCTTTAAATCTAATGATCCTTCTTCATCATCAAAACCCACCAATCAATAAAACCCTTCTAAATCTAAGGCATCAGTCAACTTGGTTGTTCTCAAAACCACTCCATTCCAACCATCAACCAATCTAACCCCTTAACCAATTCTTCTTACTATTTCAAACAACCCAACCCAAATCAAACCCATGGACCTCCAAAACAATACACTCATATTAGAGAATCTTACATTTCAATTTTGGAAAAACTACTCAAAGAAAAAATCATACAACTTCCACCTATAAAACCTCCTCAATAAGTTGACACTACTTGCCCAACACCTAGTTCGTACAATGAAAATGATTCATGTGCATACCATCACATTATTGGACATGATGTTAGTAGGTATAATACTTTCAAAACAATTATCCAAAACATGGTTAACAAATGGGAACTTGTATGTGGCAATCCCAATGCACCCCCTAACCAATGCCTTGACAATTTTCTTAAACCATTTCCCAACCATATACCCTCTACCAACTATAATGAAAACCAACCTGAATCATCTCACACACATGAGGTCAATATAGTTGATGCAATCATTGATGAACCCTTTGTTGAGGAGACCATTACCTCAACCTCCATTTCATCCATCCCACTCATTGAAGTAGCCAACTCACCAACCCTTCCTTTGGACATCCAAACTGAGGAAGCCACATCGCCCTCCTCCTCATTCAGTAAAACCATCAACTTACCCATACTTCCTTTAGAAAAACTAAAGGAGGCAATCATTGCTTCAACTACCTCTCCACCCATTTCTTCACCCATGGATGAGATCTCACCTACCATTCCCTTTCAAGTTCAACCAAAGGAAGAAATCATATCCATCCCCTCACTTAAACCTATCACATCTATCATTAAACAACCCAACCTCTCTTTTGAAGCCACTCCAAAAGAGGAAACCTATTTTCCTACACCTTCTAGGGTGGAATCATCCTCCCAAAATTTATAGCCTTCTCCCAAGAACATTTCCTCACCTCCACTTAAAGGCTTAATCTTTGAAATTAAGGATCAAGAAACTAAGCCCATCTACAAACCTTTTTTGAGATTGGTTCAAATTTTGGAATCCATCTCTCAACCTAACCTAGATAGAGCCACTTTTTGGCATCATCTTAGTCTACCTTATCAAAATAAACCTGAACCTTTAACCACACTTCCTTCAACCTATAAACTCATCATACCTCTAACCAATCCTTCTCCTTACACAACTCTAGGAGAACCTTCCCATCTTTCTCCATTCAAAATTCCCAAATCATCATCTACCCCTCAAACTAGACCCATCATATCCCAAACCAAACCCATGAAAAACTTTGGGATACTTCCTATTACCAATAGTGTTCATCCACCTCTGAAGTTGGGCTTGACCCCTCCTAAACTATAGAAACAAACACCCACCAAACCCATCAAAAGGATCAAACCAATCAAGTATCCACCTCGAGATAGACCCATACCACCTCCTTCCACCTTACCTTCTATCTTGGGACCTCATCCCTCAACTCTCCCTATTTTATATTCCTTATCTCACCAGCCTTCACCCTTTTCCTCACCTACATCTTATACCAAATCATCAACCTCATCATCCTCATTTTTGGATAAACTTTCCCTCACTACTCTCCCACCTATAACTAAATAATCACCTTTAAATTCTAAATCCTCCACAAAGATAACCCTAACTACATAACCCCAACCTAAACCATTCATCAAAACTACTTAATCATCTTCCAAATCCATGGTGATGTTTCCTCAAAAAGGGACTCCCACTCTACCTCTTAAAACCAAAACTTGGTGCCCTCAACACCTTTGATTGAATCCTATTTAGCCATCTTACAAAGGTTATTGCAAACTTCCTCTATATGCTTACCACCCATCAAACCATTTCACCCATTTAAGAAATTTGACCACTCACATCCTACACGATCTTGGTTTAATGACCAATTAATCTGTGCCTATCATTTAACACCTAGACATGATATGGAAAGATTTAAAGGTCTTCAAGCCCTTGTCCATAACTTGATGGATGAGGATGATCTATTGTCAGATGAATCACCTCTTATCCCATTACCAACTCAACCATCTATTCAACTCTTCCAAATCATACCCTCTCCCACACTTTCATCTAAAAGTGAGAAGGAACCAGAACAACCATCTAGTCTGATGCCTTCTCTTACCCATACTATCCACATGTTACCCAATTTAGGGCCTAACAAAAGGGTAAAGAGAAAGCTAAAGTATCCATCCCTTAGACATACCATTCTAACTCTCAATATACTGATAAAAATCATATACCCTCACCTTTACCCACACCATCACCAGAACCTAAGATATTCATTTCGGTGTCTCTCGATCCAACCCCTCTAAATCCATATAATGCATAGCGCTTAAGAAAATTCACCAAACTCTATTAAATATGAGTCTTTATGAACTCATTAACACCTCACCCCATCATCACCAATTACTTATTAAGACCCTCCAATCTATTGAAGTTTAACCACATGATCCTCAACCTCTAACTACTTTTATTGGTGCTCTTCACCATTCCAACCTCATCACATTTCAAGATTTTGAGATTCTAGCTATTCATCCTAAGGATCCTGATCCTCCCTTGTTTATAACCACATACATCAACCAAACCTACATTAAAAGGGTGATGGTTGATGGAGGAACTAGTATCAACATTATCTCCTCACATGATTATTGCCAACTTTAACTACCTAAGAACATCATGTCTAAAATTGTATTGGTTTGTCACTCTTTCAATGACACCATGGCCACTAATTTAGGCATGATCATCCTTCAAATCCATTTAGGACCTCACACTATTCCTAAACTCTTATATGTTGTAGAAGGTGAGTTCTAATACAACATTTTACTTGGACACCTTTGGATTCATGCCATGAATTGTGTCCCTTACACCTTACACTGATGTGTCAAATTTGAGAATGTAGGTCAAGTCATTAGAATCAAAGCTAACCCAAGTCCCTTCATTTCATGCAATATGACCTATCATCCAAATGATGTCCTCATTCCTATCTCATCCACTTCACCACCCACTAACAACACTTCCACCACTACCCATGATGAAGCTTCAACAAGGTCACTCATTCCTTCATCTCAAATTCCCATAGAAGACCCCTTAGAACCCACATTTTAATGTCTCTCACTAGGAGAATACCATCTTTTAGCTTTGGATGATTTCCTCACACCTCAAGAGTATGGGAGCCTCATCCATGATCCCAACATTGGTACCATCATTCCTTTTGGGCTCCCCAACCATTAAACCAAATTTATCTATAGGGGACTTGATCATCCACTTGTTGCTCCCACCATCACCTCTTCTACCAAACCATTTACCGTAGACTTCTCATACCTTGACAAACCAACATTTGATAAAGTATATATTCATAAGTGTTCCTAGAAAGGATTCAATTTTAGCCTTTAAAAATAGGGACGCCATGAGCTACCCATGATCAAAACCCAAAAACCTTAGGAATCCTTCAACCTTGGGTTTAAACCAACTGAAGAACCCACCTATTCACTAAAACCCATCGCTAACATTGAGAATGAAACCTATTCCTCACCAACCCATTCTCCTTCTAAGTTTGAGGACTTTGAGTTCATTCCTCCTAGCTTTTTTTGATCAACACTATTAGTTTGGGCCCCTTGGTTTATCAAAAGGATGGACAAATTAAAACCCTTCCTCTCATCCATCCTAACATGATCGAACTTGATTCTCATACCATACATACCATTTGATAATAGGATGATGATTCCATTCTCACCTACCTTGGTACAAAAGATTCTTCTATCCATAAATCTCTTCCTCCTGAGAAGTAGACCATGTTGAATGAATCTACCATCAATGTCAACTTGGGTACTCAAGATAATCCCTACATAGTCAAAACTGGTCAATCCTTAGATTACAGGGATAAATGAGGTTTTCCTTCCTTCCTTTGGGACCATAGCATTGTATTTACTTGGTATTATAAGGACATGTCAGGAATCAACCCCTATATTTCCCTCTATAACATTCTCACCTATCCTGACGTTAAACCCATGCACTAAAAGCTTCATAGGATACATCTTCACAATGTACTTCTTACAAAAAAGGAGCTACAACATCTCTTATCCATAGACTTCATCCAACCCATAGACAATCCTCAATGGGTTTCTAACATTGTCCCTATCACCAAACCCACATGGGGACTTTGCCTCTACCTTGAATTTCATGACCTCAACCTTGCTTTTCCAAAGGATGACTTTCTTTTACCTAGCATTGACCAACTTGTTGACCTTATTGTTGGCCATGAAATACTATCTCTTATTGATAGTTTCTTAGGGTACAATCAAATCTTGATTACCCCCAAGTATCAACATAAAACCTCTTTCATCACCCCATGGGGAACCTTTTGCTATAGGGTCATACCCTTTATTTTGAAGAACATAAGAGCCACTTACCAGCATGTCATGAATTATATCTTCCATGACCTCATTCAAAAAAAAATTGAGGACTATGTGGATGATCTCCTTGGAAAATATAACCATCAAAAGGACCACCTAGTTGTTCTCACCATCACCTTTGAATACCTCATCTATTTTCATGTTAGACTAAATCCCAAGAAATGTATTTTTAGGATCCTATCTAAAAAACTCCTTGGCTTCATCATCTCTCTCTGAGGAATCAAAGTAGACCCTACCAAGGTCCAAGCCATCCTCAAGATGCCACCTCCAACCAACCTTAAAAAACTCCATAGCCTACAAGGCAAACCCCAATCAATCTACCATTTCATCTCTCAATTATCTAATAGATGTCAACCTTTCCACCATCTACTCAATAAAGGCACATATTTTAAGTGGACTAAAGACTCTCAGTAGGCCTTTGATTCACTCAAAGAATACCTTCTTTATCCACTGATTCTCACCCCTCTTAAGGAGGATCAACCCTTCTACCTCTATATAGTTTGCACTAACCATTCCCGAGGGGCAATGCTTGCACATCAGGATGAAGAAAATAAGGAATACATTGTCTACTATATCAGTCAAATACTTATAGAGTATGAGACTTGGTACACCCATATCAAGAAGATTTGCCTTGACCTTATCTTCATAGATACCAAACTTTGTCATTAACTCCTCAATCACAACACCTACATCATCACCAACACTAACTACCTCAAGTATATGCACTCTAAACCATACCAAAACTAGCATATGACTAAATGGATCATGTTCCTCACTGAATTTAACCTTGAGTTACTCTAGTAGAAGTCAATCAAAGGGAAAGTCATTACTGAAAAATTGGTTGAAGCTCCTTTATCAGATAATCAACACCTTCTTCCTACATTTCTAGATGAGTCTATTGTGACTTTGTCTCAGGAAGAAATCACCTATCAAATGACCCTATTCTTTAATGGATCCAAATTCCAACATGGTGTGGGTGGTCAGAGTTATTCTCATTACCCTTGATGGAGAATCCATTACTCTTTAATTTAAATTAGACTATGAGTGTATCAACAACATGCATGATTACAAAGCCCTAGTGATAGGTCTCCAAACTGCCTTAGCCTTAGGAGTCAAAACCATTAATGTCTTCGGTGATTCCCAACTTGCCATAAACCAAGTTAATGGTTCCTACTAATGAAAAAATGACATCCTAGAAAAGTATAACAATTAGTTGATGTACTCTTGGCATCATTTGACTATTACTTTATCTAATTTGTTCCACAATCCACCAATAAGTTTGTGGATACAATGGATTACCTTGATTTCCAAATCCCAACTCAACCTATCACTTCCAAATTCTTTGTCACCATTCACCATTTCATCACACCCTCATATATCCAATCTAATCTTCCTACCATTTTCAATGTGGAAGAATCTACCTCAAACACTTGGTACAAACAAAGCTTCAACTACCTTAACCTTGGTGTATTTCCTCCTAACCTCTCTAAGAATGCCCAACAAGCCTTCATCCAAACCACTTCCCATTATACCATATTAAGAGGAATACTCTATAAACATGGTTTTGATGGACTTCTTCTCCACTGTATTCATGGTCATGAGGCCTCTAATGCTATCAAAGAAACCCATGATTTAATCTATGGTAGACACTTTGGTGGCCTAATTGTTTTTAAATGTATCCTTCACCTTGGCTAATATTGGCCCACCATTAATCAATATTGTTGTGACTATGTAAATAAGTGTGTTAAATATCAAAAACATGATAATTTTACATCACACACTTGCACATGGCCTTCAAACATCCGAATACCTTTGGCCTTTCTCACAATGGGGATTGGACTTCATTAAAGAAATCAACCCTTATTCTTCACAACGTCACCACTCTATCATCACTAATACCAAACACTTCACTAAGTGGGTAGAGGCTATTCTTCTTATTTCCACCAAAGCTAAAAAGATCATTGACTTCATCAACCACCATATTATCTATTGTTTTGGTGTTCCCCATAATATCATCAATGATAATGGAAAATATTTCAAAAACTATTAAGTTCAAGGTCTTTGCAATAAATTTAGCATCAAACTTAGATTTTCTTCACCTTACCATCCACAAGCAAATGGATAAGCTGAGGCTTCCAAATAAATTCTAAATAAAATTCTAACCAAGGTCGTTAATGCTTCAGGCTACGATTGGCACTTGCATATCTCATTCACTTTATGGGCCTATTGCACTAGAATTTGAACCTCTATAGGTGATACCCCTTTCTCCCTTGTCTTTAGAGTAGAGGCAATCTTGCTTCTCAAATTAAAAACTACCTCTCTTCACATATCATTGCAAGAAATTATTTATGAGAGTGACTATCATCAAGAACATTTAGCCCAACTAGAGCTACTTGATGAACATCACCTTGCATCCCTTAACCACCTTCATGTCTACCAAGAATTCATTATGCATGCCTATAAAAAAATTAGAGAGAAAGAGAATTCAAAATCAGAGATCTCATCCTCAAAGAAAACCAACATGTCACTAACATGGAGAAAATAAAAAGAGGAAAGTTTGCCTTTAATTGGCTTGGACCCTAAAACATAACCCATAAGTATGGATCAAGAGCTTATCATTTGTCCTCCCTTGAAGGCAAACCAAAAATTGAACCTCTTGATGATTCACATCTACATCATTTATACTATTAAAACAAGGATCTAACTCACCTTCTTGTCTAACTTAAGCTCTTCCCTTGATTCACAAGATTTTCTACCCTCACACTTCTTTTTTCCTCTACTTTTGAGGACAACTTGATTAAAATAGAACCATGTGATTATCCGTCACAACTATTACCTAATCCTAAATATAGTTACCTTGGATCTACCCATAGCATGGTTGTCATGGATACTTTTTATCTTTTATGAGATGAAATCCCATGGTCTTTTATCTCTCAAAACCCATTCCTTTCCACCCTCCACTACTTTCTTGTGCTAAACATTTTCCCTCATAAAGGTACACCTTTAAGCCTTATTAGACTTTTCCATGTCTAAAACTAGAATTCAAACTATTAATGATACCAAAATATATCATTTGGGTCACAAAATTTTTAGCATTATGCATACTACTCCCTTGAAGGATAACTACCTCATTTCTTGAACATTGCTTAAAAGATAGACTATTCTCTTGAAGGATGGCTACCAAAAATCAGAAACTTAAAGCACTCCCTCGAAGGATGGCTAAATCAAATATATATATTAAAATAAATTCATTGAAGCTTCCCACATGGATCAACTTCACAAACTTCTCAAAATCAAAAAAAGAAAAGGCATGAATAGACCCTTTCTCAAAAAGAAAATAAACATCCCAAAAAAGCTAGAATCAACTTTCCCTTTAGTAGACTTCTCGCATTGATCAATCTACACCAAGAATAAGACATGGAATTATCTAAATTTGGCTCTTATGTCACCTATAGAAAAGGAAAGCTTTCCAACATAAGGTTATATTCCCTATTCACCCATTTACCATTCACTTACCCCTTATTCCCCTTCTTCCATTCTCTATGAATCAAAGGATTTTGGGCTTACTGGACACAACATGATCAAGATGCAATTTTATCAACCAAAGTATGCTTATGTGAAGAATTCAAAAAGAAAATTTTCACTAAGCCCCAAATAAATTTGATGATGTTCTTGGTCTTTACCAATAAAAGGCATCATGCTTCTTTTCTTTCCCTTCTATTGTTGACTATTGGAAACATGCATCTCCTAATTGTCCCACATTTCACCTTTTCATAACCTCACCCCCAAACCAAACAAGGCCTCTATCTTGGAGATTTATTCTTCATCACTTAGTTATTTGAGAGTAGTACTCTCCACCCTGTATCGACCCACTTTCTTTAATCAGAACCAACTCTACCTTCAACAAAACCCAGACCATGTGGTAGGTCAAATTGGGGAAACTCATTTGACAACCACCTCAACCTATTTGGGGAATTTCCTTCCCCAAGATTTTTGGAGATTACTCTTCTCCTTCTTTCCTCTTTTAAAAATAATCCAATTAAATCTAGAACTACATACAACCTAAAGTTTATGTTGGATCTTATATCCTTGAAACTATGTAGGCAATGTCCACTTGCCTAGTGCATATGGAGTCAGCTCAGTCACCCCCTTTCTAACATACCTATTTACCAATATTTTAGCTATCAACCATTTGGATATTATATTTTCTCCACCTTTTTTGACCATTTGGAGATCACTTTTCTCCACATCACTATCCTAGTACCAAAACTATATGTCTTAAAGTTTCTATTGGATCCTATATCCATGAAACTATGTAGGTAGTGTTCA
The DNA here is from genome assembly GCA_037957365.1 of Torreya grandis. Lineage (NCBI taxonomy): Eukaryota > Viridiplantae > Streptophyta > Pinopsida > Cupressales > Taxaceae > Torreya > Torreya grandis. The sequence goes on from JARHVA010004601.1 coordinate 1,138,673, forward strand.
CTTGCCTTGTGCATATGGAGTCAGCTCGACCTCCCCTTTTTAAACATTACTATTGAACATTACCATCTCACTACATACACCTCAAAAATTGACCATTTTGACCCAAACCTTTCACATCATTTTGTGATGACCTTGTTGTGGTCTTTTTAATCACACCGAATGACTTTATCATGTTGAACATTTGAACATTTTGCACTTAGTACATAACTAGAACATTGGAGTCATCCATGAGATCACTTCTAATTTTAGATACCCACACATGGGATCAATTCTAAATTTATATACCCCCATAGACACTGATCCATTTTGAATAGAAGGCTAACAAGTGAACCCAACCATCACAATATAGTCATGTGGTCCATTAATCACTTGTATTCTTAACACTCAACTTATTTTTACCAACATTGGCATCATTAGTCTTTATCCAAACTTGAATATCACATATTTTTCATATCTTATATGCATGTTTGCATTACAAATGCCAAACTTTAAAACACCCTCTTATCACTCACCTTTATGACTAACCATAAACCATTCATCAAACCTTGACCTGATTTGGTTTTTCCTCATCCTCTCTCAGTTTGAGGGGGAAATCCTCCCATACTTGGGGAAAATTAACCTTCTACCAACCTTTAACTAACACCATCTTTGTTTTTTTACAGCTTAAAGATACAAGTTGCATAATAAAAAGGGGCAAAATATATAGCCACTAAAAAACTACACACAGTCTTAATTGTCAAAATGCCTCAAACTTCTCATTCACTTATTTCGATTACACTAATAAAGTTGAAATAACTTATCTTGAACTAATCCCTTCACCTAACCCATTTAACCTAACCTCACTTTGGGTCTATATATCCACTTAGCTAAACTTAATTTACCTTTTTAACCCTCTTAACCTTGACCCTATATTACATTGGTTAGTTTACTAACCAACTAGCCCTTTCACCCTAACGAGCCTCTTTTTGAACCTTTAACCCCTTTGACCCCATTTTAACCCACTTTTATTTGATACCTTGACTGTCAATTATTAAGGCAACCATTGATGGTTACCCTAACCATTGATAGTTAGGTCCCAAAGATGGTAACTCATCACCAATTATTCTCGAGGTAATCAAGAAGCAAATTTAGTAGTTTCCACATCATCCATCTTCTAACACATCATAAATACCTCATAACCTACAATCTTATCTTATTAATCCATCACCTTTTGCTTATAAAAGGAAGTGAGAAAGAGGATAAGGGGATCGACAAATCCATATTCAAATTCTACATTTAGGCTATCTTCATATAGATACTCAATTCTTCCAGGCATTCAAAGATTCTTCATGCAAGTTTCCCCAGTAGCCACCAATCTGAACCTTTAGCAAATTTCTTCTATCTCTCCTTCAAAGCACTGTTACGCTACTAAAATATCTTCAAGATCAGGTAAGCATTTGATTACTTTTCATTTTTATTTCCTTTCCATATACTTGAATATCTCTATCAAGATCTTACCTCCTTACACCCTTCCCATCTCATTCTTGTTAGTTTAGACCCTCTGCCTTTTCATCCTATCATTACTTGATCTCGAATAGACCTTATGCATAAAATTGAGTTTGATCTCACTCCTCTACCCATATACCTTTTTGACATTCCCAATCCCATCAGGTAATCATCAATAGTTACCCCTAACTAGTGATTATTACCCATTACCATTGATAGTTAGCTCTTTGTGACCAAAACCCTCATTTTACACCATTAAATTAGTCATTGACCAGACCTTGATTTTTCCATTTTATATTAAAGACCTGACCTAACCTAGACCAAACTATAGCAGAACATTTATTTCAACAAATTAGCATTTACCTTTATGTTAGTTTATTATAGCTTTAGCTTACATTATCAAAGCATTCATCTTGTTTACTTTTATGTAGGCTTGATTTAATTCATCTACTTTCAACATTAACTTATTTTATGGGTGTGAACTGATAGTCTCCATAGATAGCTCCAGTTGTCTTAGATCTAACACCAGTTAGGCAATCCACCCTTCATCCTTGTCTAACAAACAAGCTTGCTTTGAGTGCTTTCTTATATAGGTCATCTTCCCCTAGCTAAAGAAGAGTTCTCCACTTTATCTGGTTCACACGTGAATTTCTAACATATCTATTTTACCCTTTTCTGTAGCTTTTATCTCTTTATTTCTTCTTAGTCATAAAAGTGAAAATTCTAGCTTAAATAGTGGGATTAGGATTAAATTATTAAATGATTAGGGAATTAATAGATGGATGGGAACAATAAAGTTTATTAGATGAAGAATATTAAAAGGGGATATTAGATAAATGACTAGAAGGGGTGATAATAGGAAAAGATTAATTAGGATAAATTAGATAAGTGGTATTAGTATTTATTAATAGTAATATTATTGATGATAATGTAGGTGAAAAAATTTAGGTACATGCAATTGTTATCACTTATAAACTGTTAAGATCAGAAAATTAGATTAAAAAATTAATTTAAAATTATGATTTATATTTTAGATATAGTAAGTAATCTCAGTGGGAATAGAAACAATATCTTTGTTGTTTATATTAAAAAATACATAAAATTTCTTGTCTTTCTTATCTAGGTCAATTAGTTTTTATGGTGTATGTTTCATATTCTTAAGAATACAAATATGTCTTTTCTACCCATTAAAAGAGAGATATTTACTCCTCAATATTAGCTTTCCATTTGATGTATTCATCAAGTTTTAGTGTTTAACTCAACAAATCTATCATTTAAAAAAAATATTTTATTTTCTTATCTCTCTCCATACATTTCTTTCTAAAAATTCATTGTACTTTCAGGTTTAAAGTACTACCCCCGATAATTTACAATTTTTTAATTGTAAATAGTTTATTTTCATTAAACTAGATTTTCAATAAAGGTAGATCCACATTTTAATAGGAGAGGGATTTCATTCCTTATGTTGTTAATGTAAATTTGATGATTTATCCCCCTGATAAATTTTCACGCTAATAGGGTTATATCGATAACACTCAAATAATGCATGGTTTTTTTATGGTAGCTCAGATATTTCTGTAACCATATTACCCTATTTTGGAATTTGATATTTATTGTGTAGGAGACATGGCTTTATGTTTTTTAGGTCTCTATAAAAGAAATCATCACACACATAAAATAAGTAAACCTTTGTAGGCATTTGCACAAAACAAAATAAAAAAATGTAATGTAAATGCAAATTATGAATATCATAGATTTATTATGGATTTTAATTTTTTATTTATTTTAAGCATAAGATTCAATAACTCATTTATGAGAATATTATTGATATTAGTACACCTATTAAATAGGCTAAGCCACAAAAAATGGTAATTTAAATCTAAAAGTGTATAAATATCCTTTTCCAAATCATGAAGCAAATAACAAGGATAATTCTAAACTATGTTTTGCATATAATTCCCATCGTCCTCTTTATACATATTAGCATCCAGTCGATAGCACCATTGGTACAATTACAACCAAAAAAATGTCACATCATATGATTATATTTATGAAAGTGAAATTATTGATGATGATTGTGATATATGTATATATATATATATACATATATATATATATATATATATATATATATATATATATATATATATATATATATATATATATATATATAAAAGTGTATAAATATCCTTTTCCAAATCATGAAGAAAATAACAAGGATAATTCTAAACTATGTTATGCATATAATTCCCATCATCCTCTTTATACATATTGGCATCCAGTCGATAGCACCATTGGTACAATTACAACCAAAAAAATGTCACATCATATGATTATATTTATGAAAGTGAAATTATTGATGATGATTGTGATATATATATATATATATATATATATATATATATATATATATATATATATATATATATCTTCTAGCATATGTTGACAATAAATCCAGACCTAGTGATATGATATATGATGGAACAAGTGAAAATGTATACACCATAACATGTCTATATTCTATTGGTTATATAGAGTGAGATTTATGAGATAATTCTAGAGTTTTAAAAGCATTTGATGGTCATACACATGATACTATTGGGCATATTGTGCCACTTGTACAAGTGGGTCCTCTTGTAATACCCATTCCATTATTAGTTCTATGAAGAACATGGGTATTTGATATTATATTAGGATGCCCTTGGATACAAAATATTAGAGTAGTACCTTATACAGTGCATAAATGTCTCAAATATATTCATTATAATCAAGTGGTCAAAATTTGAAGAATCCAATATATGAATATTCTTTAGAACCAATGATGTTTAATTATCATATATAATAGTTTCCTTGCACAATCATTGAACAACATTGAAATGAAATAGTCTACAGAGTTATTGCAGAGCATGATTTACATATTCAAAAACACATTACATTTTTTCCATCTATTACTGAACATGAACATATTGTAAAACCAAGTTATTCATCTATGTATATTACGATACATTTATACATGAACCAATTCGGGTAGTTTAAGAGAACTACATTTTCCTCGATATAAATTGGTGCCTAAAAATAGGTCCTCATATCCTAGGACACAATAAAATATTTATAGAGCTTTGTTGCATATACAAGCAGATACATCCCTTTTTATATCACATGAGGATATAGGTTTATATGGGCATATGAGTAGTGACTCAAAGGGTTATATTATAACATATGATTCTTATTCAGATTCATAGGTATCTATAGTGTGTGATTCCTCTTCATAAGATGAAATTCTTTCATATAATGTAGTTGGGTATACATTTGTGCATCCTCTTGATGAGATGCTTTGTTGGACATAACTTCCTACTTCCTCCAATCCACTAATTGGGTAGAGTTTGATTAGTTATTTTCATACTTCCCTTTGTACATAGCTTCTTTGATTTTACTTCATTATTACTTATTCTATCCCTTATTCAATCTTTCTTCTAGCCCTTGGATTTATTTTCATTATGGTCATTTTAATTCTTGATTTCAAATCAATTTAAATAATTTGAAACAACTATCTTACAAATTCTTTCAGTGTAAATTTTTATGACACTCTACTTACTTACCTATCATGTTATGGATTTAATTATACTTACATGATCACATATCCATAACATACACTACTAATGATCTTATAATTTCATGATCACATATCAAAAATCCATAACTTCTTATGAAGATGAAACACACACTGTAGATACCTATGAATTTGAATAAGAATCATATGTTATAATATAACCCTTTGATTCACTACTCATATGCCCATATAAACCTATATCCTCATGTGAAAAAAAAAGTGATGTATCTACTTGTATATGCAGTAAGGCTCTATAAATATCCTATTGTGTCATAAGATATGAGGACCTATTTTTAGGTGCCAATTTATACCCAGGATAATGTAGTTGTTTTAAACTACCTGAAGTGGTTCATGTATAAATGTATCATGTTATACATATATGAAGACCTTGGTTCTAAAATATGTTCATGTTCACTAATAGATGGAAAAAATTTAATGTGTTTTGGAATATGTAAATCATGCTCTGAAATAACTCTGTAGACTATTTCATGTCAATGTTTCTTAATGATTATGCGAGGTAACTATTATATATGATAAGTAAACATCATTGGTTATAAAGGATATTCATATATTGGATTCTTAAAATTTTGACCACTTGATTATCATGAAGATATTTGAGACATTTATGCACTGTATAAGGTACTTCTCTAATATTTTGTATCCAAGGGCATCCTAATAGAATATCAAATACCCATGTTCTTGGTAGAACTAATAATAGAGTGTGTATTATGAGAGACCCACTTGTACAAGTGGAACTATATGCCTAATAGTATCATGTGTATGACCATAAAATGCTTTGAAAACTCTTGAATTATCTCAAAAATATCACTCTATATAACCAAAAGAATATAGACACGTTATGGTGTATACATTTTCACTTGCTCCATCATATATCATAATGCTATGTATGGATTTATTGTCAACATAAGTTTGAAGAAATATATATATATATATATATATATATATATATATATATATATATATATATATATATATATATATATATATAATCATCATCAATAATTTCACTTTCATAAATATAATCATATGATGTGAGACTTTTTTGGTTTTAATTGTACCAATGGTGCTCTCAAGTGGATGCCAATATGTATAAGGAGGATGATGGGAATTATATGAATAACATAGTTTCGAATCATTTTTGTTATTTGATTCATGATTTGGAAAAGGATATTTACACACTTTTATATTTATATTACCATTTTTTATGGATTAGCCTATTCAATAGGTGTAATGATATCAATAATATTCTCATCAATGAGTTATTGAAGCTTATTCTTAAAAAAAAAAAAAAATCCATAATAAATTTATGATATTCACAATATACATTGACATTAATTTTTTTTATTGTGGTTTGAACAAATGCCTGCAAAGGTTTAATTATTTTATGTGTGTGATGATTTGATGCATGGAGACCTAAAAATACAAAACCATAGATCCTACACAATAAATACAATAAATATCAAATTCCAAAAGAGGGTAATATGGTTAGGGAAATATCTAAGCTAACATCAAAAAACCATGCATAATTTGAGTGTTGTTGACATAGCCCCGTTAACATGAAATTTTTTAGGGGGATAAATCATCAAATTTATGTCAATAACATACGAAATGAAATCCCTCTCCTATTGAAAGGTAGAATTACCTTTATTAAAAAACAAAAGTTTAATGAAAATAAACTATTTACAATAAAAAATTGTAAATTATGAGGGGTATTAATTTAAACCTAAAAGTATGAGGAGTTTTTAGAAATAAATGTATGGAGAGAGAAAAGAAAAGAAAATAATGTTTTTAAATGATAGATTTATCGAGTTAAACACTGAAACTTAATGAATACATTAGATGAAAAGTTAATATTGAGGAGTAAATATCTCTCTTTTAATGGGTAAAAAAGACATATTTATATTCTTAAGAATATGAAACATACACCAAAAAAACTACTTGACCTAGATAATTAAGACTAATAATTCTATCTATTTTATAATAGAAACAACAAAGATATCATTTCTATTCCCACCGAGATTCCTTACTATATCTAAAATATAAATCATAATTCATGGTTTTGGAGCTACCAGGAAGGTAAAAAGAAGGATTTTTTTTTCTAGTTATTTTTTCATTGTGTGCTTATTACATATGCTCTTCCTAGTGTCCAAGCTAAAGGTGTTAGTGTTTAGTGTGTTTTTTTTTTTCCTTGACTAACACTATACTAATTTCCCCTTTATAGGTTTTTTATTCAAATTATAAAATGATAAGTGGGGCCCACACCCAAAAACGTTCTTCCCATGGCATTTTGGGACCTATTTCTAACATTTTTCATGTCAAAATCTTAACTTGTTAACCAAAAAAGTGAAAAGTTTAAGCTTACAGATGTTACACAAGAAGTTGTGATATTATTCTATAGAGTTGCATTTTTTCAACTGGTAAAAGTGATACTGCACTATGAAGTTACAATATTGCATTTACAATATGGAATGGGGTAGTTGTATTTTTACCTTAAAATAGCTATTATTACATTAAACACATGTTTTTTATAGGTGAATTATGATATTGACCTCGTGAAATGTGTTATTTCCATCCCTAGTTGCATTTTTGCATGTTCAGTTGCATTATTACAACCCTTAGTTGCATTTTTGCATGCCCTAATTATATTTTTGCATGCTCTAATGTGTTTTGCATGCCTAGGCACATTTTTCATGCCCAATTTTGTTTTTTCATTCCTAGTTACATTATTGCATTTCCATTTGTGTTTTTACATTTTCAGTTGCAGTTTTGCATTTCTAGTTGTGATTTTGCATTTCTAGTTGTATTATTGAATTTAAAATTATGGTTTTGTGTTTTCAATTGAATTATTGTCTTAATATTTGTGTTATTACACTATATATTTGTTATTTTGTACTAACAATTTATTTTACAGGTAGTTACAAATTTGCACTAACTAGTTGTGATTTTGTAGGAAAGTGGTAGTTTTGCTCTATGTATCTGTGGTATTGCACTATGTGAAAAATACAAACAAACCAAAGATCTAAATTTCAAATGTTAATTATTAATATTTTAAATTTTAATAAAAAAACTCACTAACATCTTTTGCATGACCCAAAGGCCAAGGAAAGACATTTTTAACACTTTAAGATTCAAATCATATTTACATTGGTGTTTAAAAATCATTTAATTGATTTGTTTTCATTTTTTAAAGTTCACAATTCAAAAAATTCCAAGGGGATAAAATTCAAATCATATTTATATTGGTGCTCTAAAAACAAACTCAAACTTTAGTTAAGTTCTCATAAGATTTTTTTTCCTTATTTATTGTTGTTGTGTGTTTGTTTTACAAACCAAGTGTAGCGTGTATGATCTCCCCTTGTCCTCTTTTGGGAACTTAGGTGATAGAAAATTATTCACTTATTAATTTTGTCACATTTTCCAAAGAATGAAAATAAATTTACTACACTCTCCAAAATTTGAGTGATTTAGGTGATCCCCAAAATGACCCTAAAGTCCTATATTTATTATTTCTTGCATCTTGACTTGTGAATGGAGTTCATAGCCTCCCCACAAGTTCTCTAGGTAATTTTTGACCAAATAATTCATCTCATGACATCAATTCAACCCTAATCCATGATAGGGGTATACAAATTGAGGTTGAATTACTAGAATTCTTATTTGAGTGGTTATACAAGCTCCATTAGTAAGAGATTGCCTCAAAATATAGGTTTAACTTAGACATCATACTATACTAAGAAATTAATAGATGTAGTGGTTTTGAAAAGGATAATACATTTTAATAACAACTCAAAAATGTGTATCCAAATTATGTGTGGGTGTCCTAGTGTTAACCACACATATGGGACCATTTAGAATGTATGAAACTTGATAGTTTTTAGACAACCCCACTTGTCATGGATATATTGTCAATACAGGATGAGCACCTAAAGTTTCTTATCCCCACAAAAACTCATGAGATGAGAGGGTGCCTAAAACCCTAATTTTCATGTGCATTTAAATTTTTGGATTAAAAACATTATTTCCTCTCAAGAGCAATTATATAGATAGAATTTGATAGTACAAAGCCACCTTGTCAATTTTTAGGATTAAAATGATACACTTAGGTGTTTTTGTGTTTTTCCTCTTTACTTACATTATTTTGAGTCAAAACCATTTGTTTGATTAAACCACATCTAAAACAAGTCATGTTTTCACATCACTCTTTTATTTGAATAGGTTTTATGTCATTCGTTTGATACCACACTTTACCTTGGTCATTTTTAAAACATTTGTGTGTGTCACTTATTTGAAATGGGAGTCATTACACTACTCATTTCATTCCTAGTCCTTATATTAGAGTTTTTGAAACAAACCATTTGTCAAACATTTAGAGTTATAATGCTTACATTATTTTAAATATTTGTTGCCTTTTATCCAATTGCAATTTTAAAACTATGTGTGCCTTATTAGTCTATGCCTAGTATCATTATGCCATCTATTTTGGTCTAGTTTTTTGTCCATTTGAGGAACTAAGAATTTTAAAATAAGTTAAAAATTGGTCTTGATAAGTTCAGATTCAAACATTGATTAGTTTATACCTATGCCTCATGTTATTTTGTCTAAGAAATTTACCTCATTTTTATATTATGAAACTTGGAATAATTACTTGCTTGCTTTAGCGATATCTATGCCTAAATTCTGTAAGATGTTTATCTTCTATGTGCCTAAAGTCCAATTTTTTCTGCCAATGATAAAGTGTGTTTGAATCAGAATCCCTAGTTTGAGTCTAAGTGTTTCAAAAAAATTAGATTAATTATCTTTCCCTTTAGACCTAGTTTGTACCAAGTCTAGCTTTTGTGTCATGTTTCTAAAAGACTTAACAATTACCTTTTGTTTTTGACCTAGTGTTGTGTCAATTCTATCTTCTATGTTATGTTTTTGAAAGACCTAGCATTTTACCTTCCATTTGTAGACCTAGTTGTTTAGAGCCTACCTTTGCGCTTTTTTCTAAAATACCTAACAACCTTTTCCTTTTTTAGATCTAGGTTAGAGTTGTTGAAACACTTTTACCAAGTTTGGAATTTATATTTTATCCATTCACTTGACCATTTGTTTAAGACATTTAACATTAGAGCATTTTAGATTGAGTTTATCATTACCTATTTTTGGAGAAATAACTCCATTCTTACATCATGTTTTTAGACCAATTTTTTACCATTTCTATTTTAGACCTTATTTTTAAAAGGTTTTAGAGCTCTAGACCTTATTCAAGAAATATTAGTCATTGATTTGGATATGTGTCATTGCACTCATAGTGAAACTATGTACAATCTAGGTTATGATAACTGTAATGTCCCCTTTTTTCCAAATGAGACATTTGAAGAATACCAATAGCCTATTTTATTCTCATATGATATTTTGGGTTTTGTAAGGGATTTTTTTGGTATGACAATCACTATTCACCAAGTATTATTCATGGATCACTATTCACATGTCACTATTCATGGTGACATGGCATAGTTTTGAGGTGGCATAGTGATTAGGTGTTTTAGGAGATGTGGATTAATCCATATAAGTAATGATTAAATGTTGATAATGGAAGAAAAAAGAAAGTGGGATGAAATTCTTAGAGGGAATCTTCATTAGGCACATGAAACAAGTCGAAAAGGATATTTTGAATATCTTTGGCACATGTGGGAGACATTAACAAATGTGATAGACCAAGGAACAAGACCTTTAGCAGATGTGGGAGACCAAGGCATCTGTGGAAGATTATTCACACATGTAGGAGACCTTTAGAACATGTGAGGAATTTTGGAAGCACATGGAAGGTGGGAGACAAAGACAAAAGAAAAGGGGATCATGTGATCCATTTTTGACCATTCCCACATGGTGACAAACTTGTCACTATAGATCAATAGTGCACCCACTCAAGGAAAACAAATTATTGGCTTGGACATGAAGTCTCTCTCTCTCTCTCTCTCTCTCTCTCTCTCTCTCTCTCTCTCTCTCTCTCTCTCTCTCTCTCTCTCTCTCTCTCTCTCTCTCTCTCTCTCTCATGCTTTTCTAGATAAGCATGCTTCTACATTGTAATTAATATGTTGAATATTATGAAAACCCCTTTTTTAAGGTTTGAACTATTTTTCATACTTCCTCCCCTTATTTGGATGAAAACCCAAATGAAGTAAGAAATCTTTTAGGATGGAAACCATCTCAGGTTTACTAGTTTGGTGTTGTAAGATTACTCCTTAGTTAGAGTTGGTGATTCTATTCAAGGATTGCATGTGGGCATCATTCAAAGTTACCACTCTTCGATGGTGAAAGATTCCTCCCTAGCTAGTTATATATAGATTCAAAGCTTTATGTTATGAGATTATTTTTATAGTTTTAAGTGAGTTTAATAAATATTCAACTTTATGATAATTTAGTGGTATTAGAGCTATGTATCTTTCTATCCTGTGTAGGTTGTGTTGTAAAATTATTTGTGGTAGAATTTTATTTATAGTTTTGTGTTGATATAACTACAGGGATCATGGAGTGGAGGCAAATTACAAAATTATTACCTAATATCAAATACATAGATACAATATAAGTGGCATTATTTTAGATCAATAATTATGAGTAGGATATCATAAAATTATTGGACTAGTACCAAACATGGCCTGATGATTGCAAAGACATAGTCTCCCTTGATGGATACTTGGACATATTAGAAAGTGATCCTAGAAAAAGGAGTCTCATAAGATACATCAAGAGTAAAAGAAGGAATAAAGAGAAGGAAAAGGTCTCCAAGGATATGGAGGTGAAGAATAATTTTTAATAATCATGAGAAGCCCTTACAAGAGAAGAAGAAAGTCCTAAAGCAGCAAAGGAGAAAGAGAGTAGCAAAAATGAACTGAAAATAAAAAAATATTTGATTTCTTTGCAAAGAATATTGGGAGCCCAGTCATACATGTGGTCAAAACAAAGAAGAAGAATCACATGAGGTACCTGCTAGTTTTGAGATTGAAGGGTATGCTAATTTGGAGTTTCCTAAATCAACAAGTGTTGATGACTCCCATGAAGGTATGGAAATTCTTGATGATTCATTATTTGAGTTTAATGATCCCATAACTTTTGATCAAAGTGATGGATAACATTATTTTGAAGATAAATAATATGTTCTAGACTTTTTCTAGATAGGGATGATTTTAATACTAAAGAAGAGGGGATAAACTATGAAGATCATGATTAAATGGAGCCCATTAAAGTTTCCAAATCAACATTCAGTGATGACTCAATGGTTGACTATAGTGTTTCCATAACTTTTGATCAAAGTGATGAAGAGGAAGAAGATGGTTTTGAAGATCTTATTTCTCATGAGAATGAAGATATTGTAGTCATATAAAATGTCCAAATTGGTATTTCAAGTGTGACTTGTGACACCCTATCCATAACTCCTTTTGCATGTTGTTATGACCCTTCTAGACATCTTTATTCTCATTATCAGTCATCTAAAACCTTATGAAACCTAATTCCAACTCAACCAAACTATATTTCCTAGGCCAATCCTATTCCCCTAGGTCCTAATCCTATAAGATAGGAGTGCCATACTTAGACTATAGTGTTGGACCCTAGGGTGTCCCATTTTTGATGCTCTTATCTATTTGAAATTTGAGCCTTAATGGTCATTTTCATTTGATTCCTATCTTTCATTATGTTAGCCTAGCATGAGTACATCTAACCCATGACCAATGGTTCCACATAAAATCTTATCCAAAGTTCATTTACAAAGGGAGGTGACAAATATTACAAAGCAAGCAAGAATACAAATAAAGCACTAAGGCAAACTTCCCTATTCTCTACATACAGTTACCCAACATAACTAAAAACATAATCAAACCCTCATACCAGTCCCTAGCCACCTCAAGCACTCTCAATTTGGAATTTTTTACATCCACATCACACTATTTCATAAAGAACATTAAGTGGGATAACTACATATGGCTTGATCCCTCTTAAAAATATTGGTACGTAGGCAATGTGCCCACACAAGGGGTGTGGATCACATATTTGATGCATCTTACACACTAACCCCCCTTTCTCAAATGGTTCAAACATTTTTTATCAAGCATGATAGAGGGTTAGGGTTTGTAAATTAAAACATCTCTACAGTGAGCTTTGTCATCATTCAATACTCAATATTTCATAGGTAGGCTCATATCAGGATAATGCAAAAACCCAAAAAGTTTCATGTCTCTGTGACTAGTTTGGATAGCAACGGTAGGAGAGGTATACAACATCAAACCCCAAAGTGTCCTATTTTCAATGCTCTTGTCCTTTCATTGAATAAAATCTAGATTTAGGTTGATGACACTATCCCAGTCCTACATAGCTAGTTTCAACCTTTGTTTTATCTATCTCGGTACAGTTTCAAACTAAGTTTTATTTATCCTTATTTATTACTATTTTTAGACAGGGAAAAAATACATATAAATTATAAAAATCAGGACTGTAATTATTGAAATATTCTTTACTGGTTTATTAATCTATACCTTAAGCTAAAATAAGAATAAAAATACATTATTCCCAAGATAGTTAAATCATTTAGGGAACTTGACTTACTTCGTGTGTGCATAAAAACACTAAAAACCATAGGGAAAATTAATGGCTGATTTTTTCTAGTATTTTTTTTATTTTTCCTGCATATTTAAATCATAAATTCATATTTAATTTTTAAAATTCACTATAGTAATTTAAAAATATATATATTTATTTCAAACCATAGTTGAATATACTAGGCCCATTTGCTTCTTTGGTTATCACCTTACATGTTTATGAGTTTTGTATCCTTTTTATGTATATTCTAGTTCATTATTTTTCAAATCCTAGATTACATTTATTAAATCTTCTCTTTCATTTTTCAAGTTGTTTTCCTAATTCCACCTAAGCTTCTCTCATCTCTTCCTTTCATATGAAGTACAAGACTTAGTGGAAACCCTCCTGAATTCACCCAGATTCCTCCAACCCATCCATACACCATGGATAGACAACTAGCTTAGTTTCTTACTATATATCCTACACATCTAGTTTACACTAATTTACATGAGGATAATTACAAAAATGAGTATTATGAGAATAAAAATGATGATATACACACTGATGTTCATGACCCACCACATCAAGCTCTTGATCCACTTCCACTTATTATTGATAATGATGTGGTCGTCAAATTTTTTTAATTCTACAAAGTTTTAGAGAGAGACATAGGGAACAACCCTGAGATCATGCCCTTATCTTAAAATATATCTTGGAAATTAAAAAGGCTAAGTAATTTGAGTCTTTCATTCCTTTAGAACAACCAATTATAAATGACACTACGGGGGAAACTATGTCTTAACAACCCCTATAGAATCCTAACCTTCCTATGAGGCACTACTAGTTACAACTAGTACATCTTTGTCTCCTAATGTGTCTACCATTGTGCAAGAGATAAAATCTCTTCAATTTAAGGTGATACATCTTGATAAAGGTGCCTTTAGAACAACACATGCCTTGAATTCTTTTGCTTTACTTCATACACCATTAACATGCCATATTACTTCTACACCCTTACCAATAGGTTTTGTTCAACCCAATCTCACTCTATATAATGGCAAGGGTGATCTATGGACACACTTGAGAGATTTTAATGTAGCATGCCTAGACTATGTGCCAAATGACTGGTTACTAACCAAGTTATTTCCATGGAGTTTATAATATTATTCTCTACAATGGTTCTATAGTCTACTAAATCTATTGATCAACACATTAAATCATTTAGATAACATGTTCCTATCTCATTTTAGCATTAACATAGGTGAAAAAGTGTCTTATTACCAAGTTACACAATAGAAATAAAGGTCAAATGAGCATCTCACAGATTATGTTCTTTGGTATAAAACTATCTTGGCTAAAATGATTAGCCCTATGGCTGATCAAGAATTACAGGATCTTTTTAAATAGAGTCCTTTGCTAGCTTTACATGATTCAATAATGTTCAAAATGTTCTCTTCCTTCATTGGGTTATATCATACACTAAATGAAAGGGAAGTTAAATTAATTTCAATGGGAAAACTCAAGTACACAAGCATATCAAAAAACATAAACAAGAGTAACAATAAAGTCCCATACAAAGTAAAGGTTAATGATAGCAAAAGTAAAAATCAACCTACAATTAATATGGCTTCAGATCCCCCTCAGTGATTAGTTTTATCCACACCTCCTCGATGAGCCTTTACCAATATACTAGTATCTCCAGCCAGAGTCTTACAACAACTATTAGAATGTAATATCACATCTCTCCCTCTTATTTGGGAAGTTGATACAACACAAACTCTTCCACATAGATATGATCAAAATGCATTTTTTGATTTTCACAAGGCACTAGGCCACATAATGAATAGATTTATTAGATTGTGACATAAGATATAGAACTTGATAGATAACAACCTTATTGATCTTGGCACTCTAGTTGAGCCTCTTCAGGAAAAGTAAACATAGGATAAGGCTTTAAAATTTTTATCAAATCCTTTTGCATAGCATTTTAAATAAGATATATGTTGAGGTGTGGAGCTAAAATCTTCACCAAATGAGCAAATTACAAGGTTGCTGGACTTACACAGTCACCCACATCAGTCAAGATCAACCGACATCGGTCATGTGTTGACTGGAGCTACTGGCATTGGTTATGGATCGGCTGACATCGATCATGTGTAGGCAAACAGGGACCGACGTAGGTCACCTGTGCGTTCTAGAAGTCTATTTTTGTGGGATGAACAGATTGTTTGCATGATAAGTTTAACTATTAGTGTTGAGTCCGCATTTCTATTTTTGGCAGGACTATTTTGAACCTTTGATTAGGAGGTTATCTAATGGTTGAGAATGCTTAGCTCATGATCCCTAATTCTATATAATAGGGATAGATCTTCATAGCTTGTATGTATGAGAAAAAGGGTGAATCAATTCAAGTAGCTGAATTGTGTTTGTAATTGTGAGAGAGAACTCTTGAGGGAAAGAGATCTGTACATCTGAGAGGTGTGAGAAGAAAGAGAGATTTATTCAATTGTATTTCCTTTTGGAAGAGTTTAATACAAGTTTTCATTATTTCTTGTATCTCTTATTCTTTGCTAATTCTGATTTCTAGTTGCTTATTATTCTGGTTTAATTCTGTGTTTAGTTGCTTACACAAAAGTAATCAATTGTTCTTGTAAGATCCTAACAAGTGGTATCAGAGCTTGGGCTCACTAATAGGTGGTTTTAGATCTATTTAGTGTGTGTTGATTATAGGTCACTCACAGGGGTTTCTATTTGAGTGGGAGTATAGCAATGGTATAAGAAAGTAAACTAAGAATGGAGAAGTTCAACGACAAGAATTATCAATTATAGAGGATGTAGATAGGAGATTATATGTATCAAAAAGATCTGTACTTACCATTAAGTGGGGTTTCAAGCAAACCCATAGATATGCAAGATGAAGAATGGAATGTTCTTGATAGAAAGGCTCTGGGATCCATAAGGTTGAGCTTGGCATCTTCTATGATTTCCAACTTATCACAGGCAAAGACAATGGTAGAGTTAATGGACATTTTTGCAAATTTATATAAAAATCCCTCAGCATCGAATAAGGTATATCTTATGAAGCAATTATTTAATTTGCAAATGTAAGAAGGTGGATCTGTATCTAGTCATCTAAATGATTTCCATGCAATAGTAAATTAGTTAAATTTAGTCAAAATAGTTTTTGATGATGAAATTAAGGCTCTCTTAATTTTATGCTCTTTACCTGAAAGTTGGCATAGTTTGGTAATGACAGTTAGTAATACTACATCTGCTTCAAATATTTTGAAAGTTGATGATGTTGTTAGTGTAATCTTGAATGAGGAAACTCACAAGAAAAGCATAGGAGAATCATCAGGTAATGCTTTAAGTATTGAAAGCAGGGGAAGGAAAAGAGAGAAGGGCAAGCAAGGGAGATCAAGGTCTAAGTCAAAGATGAGAAATCGATCCAAATCCAAAAATGGAAGAAAGATAACCTACTGGAATTGTGGAAAGATAGGGCATGCAAAGAAAGATTGCTAGTTGAGAGTTAAAAAAATCAGCATGAAGGTAATGAAGAAGCAAAAGTTGCAGGTATTGTTGCACAAGATGCTCTTATACTTTCTTTGGATAATAGAATAGAATCTTGGGTTGTAGATTCTGGTGCCTCTTTCCATGCAACCCCAAATAGAGAATTTTTCAATGATTATGTCTAGGGAGATTTTGGAAAAGTTTATTTAGGGGATGATGAGCCTTGAAAAATTGTTGGCAAAGGAAAAGTGTAGCTGAAATTGTAGAATGGCAACACATGGGTGTTGAGGGATGTCATGCATGTACCCATCCTAAAGATAAATCTGATTTCTATAGGAAAGTTGGGGGATGAGGGTTGCATAGTAACTCTCACAACTGAATCTTGCAAGGTTTCCAAGGGTGCACTTGTATTAGCCAGAGGTAAGAAAGTAGGTACTCTCTATCTATGTAATTTTATTACTGATTATTATCCTTCTATATTATCTACTTCAGATGTAGATGCAAAGTTGTGGCACTATAGGCTCAGCCACATGAGTGAAAAGGGAATGACTGTTCTTAAGTCAAAAGGTAAGCTTTCAGATTTGAAAATCATAGATCTAGATTTATGTGAGCATTGTATTTTTAGAAAACAGAAGAGAGTGAAGTTTCTCAAAACTGGATCAACAAAGAAGAAGCACAAGTTTGAGCTTGTTCACACAGACATGTGGGGACCAGCTCAGGTAGCTTCTATTGGAGGATCATGGTATTATGTTACTTTCATTGATGATGCTACAAGAAAGGTATGGGTTTATTGCATAAGGAAGAAATCTGATGTTTTTGACACATTTAAGACATAAAAAGCTTTGGTTGAGAATGAAACAGGTTTGAGATTGAATTGCCTTAGATCTGATAATGGTGGTGAGTATTGCAGCTATAAATTTAACTCATACTATTCTATGAATGGAATACACAAGGAAAGGTTGGTTCCAATGACACCTTAGCAAAATGGAGTTGCTAAAAGGATGAACAGAACAATATTAGAACGTGCACAGAGTATGAGGTTGCATGCTAGTTTTCCCATACAGTTTTGGGCAAAAGCGTAGACACTACGATTTACCTGATTAACAAAGGACTCTCTACTACTCTGGATGGTGGAATTCTAGAAGAGGCTTGGACAGGTAAAAAAGTAGATCTTTCATTTCTTAGAGTTTTTGGTTCTGAAGCTTTTGTGCACATTGATTAAAAAAATAGAAAGAAGTTGGATGCTAAATCTATGAGGTGTACTTTTATTGGTTATGGCTCTAGAGATTTTAGATTCCAGTTGTGGAATCTAGGAACTAGCAAAATTATAAGAATTTGTGATGTTGTTTTCAATGAAAAGGTGATGTATAGTGATCAGTTCAAGAAGCCGAATAATACTAAGCAAAGCAATGTTGATTTGGATGAGGTGATGATCCAAAATGAGCTCACGAGAAAGAAAAATCACACATAGGAAAACACAGACACCAACATCAGTTAGGCAAGAACCAATGTCAGTGATACAAGAACTGATGTTGGTCAGACAGTAACCGACATCAGTTACACAAAAACTGATGTCAGTTGGGTGAACCGACATTGGTCGGGTGGAACTGACGTCAATTAGGTACAGACCTGGAGATGACTGAGATCGGTCACTGACAGAGAATTTGGGCAGATAGCAAGTAATGGATGAGTCTCAAATGCCCATCAGGAGGTCAAAAAGGGTAAGTAAACCTCCAATTCATTATTCCCCTTCATTATACTACTTGTTACTCATAGATGGTGGATAACTAGAGAGTTTTGATGAGGCAATGCAGGTAGAATCCCAAAAATAGTGGGAGCTTGGCATGAATGAGGAGATTGATTCCTTGAAAGAGAACCAAATGTGGGATTTGGCTGAGTTGCCAGCTGGAAAGAGAGCACTAAAAAATAGATGGATTTATAGATTGAAGGAAGGTGAGAATGGACAAATGAGACATAAGGCCAGGTTGGTAGTAAAGGGATTTGCACATAAACTAGGTATTGATTTTGGTGAAATTTTTTCTCCTGTAGTAAAGATGACTTCTATTTGGACTATATTGTCTTTAGTTGCTATTGAGGATTTGCATCTTGAGTAGCTTGATGTTAAGACAATGTTTCTTTATGGATATTTGGATAAAGAAATATATATGGATCAGCCAGAAGGTTTTAAGGTCAAAGGTAAGGAGAAACTTGTGTGTAGGTTGAAGAAAAGCTTATATGGTCTTAAGCAAGCTCCAAGACAATGGTATTTGAGATTTGATAGGTTTATGACAGAGCATGGCTTCAGTAGATGTCAATCTGACCATTGTGTTTATTTTAAGAGATTGGATAATGGTAGATATATTATCCTGTTACTGTATGTAGATGATATGCTTGTTGCAGGTTCACACATGCAAGATATTAATGAGCTTAAGGTGAAATTAACTCACACATTTTCCATGAAGGATTTAGGAGCAGCAAATAAAACCCTTGGTATGAGTATTAAGAGAGACAATAAAAATCATAGGTTGATTTTGTCTCAAGAGGATTATGTGAACAAGGTGTTGGAGAGGTTCAATATGCAAGATGCAAAACTGGTAGGCACACCTATGGCTGGACACTTCAAGTTGAGCAAAGAACAGTGTCCTAAATCACATAATGAGGTAGAGTACATGAGTAGAGTTCCATATGCTTCTACAGTTGGGAGCTTGATGTATGCAATGGTATGTACTAGACCTGATATTGCCCAAGCAGTGGGAGTTGTCAGTAAGTTTATGGCCAATCCAGGAAAGGAGCACTGGAAAGTAGTTCAGTGGATTCTCAGATATCTGAGAGGGACCAGTAGTAGGCATTTATGCTATGGAGGGTCAAATACTTCTCTACATGGATATGTAAATTCAGATATGGCAGGTGACTTAGATGGCAGGAGAAGCACCACAAGATATGTGTTCACTATTGGTGGAATGGCGGTTAGCTAGATTTCAAAGTTGCAGAAGGTTGTTGCCTTGTCTACTACAGAGGTAGAATACATTGTAGTCATAGAGGCTAGCAAGGAGATGATATGGATGACACAGTTCATGGAAGAATTGGGAAAGGAGCAAGAGAGTTGCAGATTGTACAGTGATAGTCAAAGTGCAATTCATTTGGTAAAGAATTTAGCCTTTCATTCAAGAACCAAACATATATAGCTTAGGTACCACTTCATTAGACAAGTATTGGAGGATGGTGAGTTGAAGCTGGAAAAGATCCATACGGATAAGAACCCTAATGATATGTTAACAAAGCCGGTAACAAAGGAGAAGTTGAATCTTCATTCAACTTTTATTGGTCTTCAAGATTGAGTTTGAAGATGGAGAATCTAGAAGATGTTTCTGTACAGGTATAGGTGCAGCTGTTTATCTTCAAGTGGGAGATTGTTGAGGTGTGCAGCTAAAAGCTTCACCAAATGAGCAAATTACAAGGTTGCTGGACTTACACAGTTGCCGACAGGATCGACTGACATTGGTCATGTGTCGACTAGGAGCTACCGGCATTGATTATGGATCGGTCGACGTCGGTCATGTGCAGGCAGATAGGGACCGACGTCGATCATTTGTGTGTTCTAGAAGTCTATTTTCGTGGGATGAATAGATTGTTTGCATGATAAGTTTAAATGTTAGTGTTGAGTCCACGTTTCTATTTTTGGCAGGACTGTTTTAAACCTTTGATTAGGAGGTGTATCTAATGGTTGATAATGCTTAGCTCATGATCCATAATTCTATATAATAGGGATAGATCTTCATAGCTTGTATGTATGAGAAAAACGGTGAATCAATTCAAGTAGCTAAATTGTGTTTGTAATTGTGAGAGAGAACTCTTGAGGGAAAGAGATCTATACATCTGAGAGGTGTGAGAAAAAAGAGAGATTTCTTCAATTGTATTTCCTTTTGGAAGAGTTTAATACAATTTTTCATTTTTTCTTGTATCTCTTATTCTTTGCTGATTCTGATTTCTAGTTGTTTATTATTTTGGTTTAATTCTGTGTTTAGTTGCTTACAAAAAAGTAATCAATTGTTCTTGTAAGATCCTGAAAAGATAGGGGACACATCAGGTGTTCACCATGAATATCATGTATACCCTCCACCAACTACATACTAGGCACCTTTAGCTGAGTTACATCCTTTGAGCAACATGATTGGTGTGTATAATTCTAGAGTTCTAGATAGACCCTCGATCTCTTTATCATATTAGGAGATAGTTGAAGATGATTCAGATTACCATTCACTCTTTATTATAGCCTAAATTAATCATCATCCCATTTATAGTGTTCTCATAAATAATGGATCCAAAATATACATGTGCACTATGACATTACTTTAGCATTTAGGATATTCAAAGTAGGATATTACCCTGATGAACACAATTATTAGTGGATTTAGTGGGCACATATAGAGTTCATTGGGTGAGATTGTACTTCTTATACATGTTGGACCTACACATGTGACCACACCATTTACTATTGTTCCCAATGTAAGAGTCTTTGATATGTTTCTTGGTAAACCATGAATCTAGAAACTTTGAGTAGTACCTTCTATAGTTCATAAATGCATCAAATTCATGCATGCTAATCAGGTTTTTAAAGTCAATGGAGTTCTATATGAGTTACCACTCCCCACTTTAGAACCATTTCTTACTCTACAGTCACCAATTTTAGCTCTTCCACCATTTATAGTTCTTCCTTTAGTTGAGATTTAGACACAGTCGAGGCCTCCCTCACTAGCATAGAGATTTCATACACTTACATGGAGGCCTATTTTAGATCACCCACCACATTAGTGATAGTTTTAGGACTCTAGAAAACTTCTATCTATAGTATTCACACCTATTTTTGTATCATTGGGATCTCATGGCTCTATGCATATAACACACTTTTAAAGAGCTTCCTCTACTAAAATATGGGTCCCTAAGAGACCCACACTTGCATCCACTTCTCAAAGTTATAAGGGTATCCCATAGTTTATATAATAGAGATTTTAGGGCACTTACAACATACATATCTTTAAGAGCCATAGTCTTATCCCTTCCATCATGCTTCATGATCATGCATAATCCCTCTCCTTGATACAGGACACCATGATAGGGAGTATCTTATGAGATTCATTGTTTAGTATAATTTATTCTCAACTTACTTGTACATAATTTCTCTTTGCTTAATTGTACATAGTTTATTTTTAATTGCTTATACATATCTTATTTCAAAAATACTAAAAAATATATAACATTTCAAAATACAAAAACATTCAAATAGATCAAAAACATTTCAACTATATGCATTATCCTTGCTTTACATTTTTAATACCATGCTAAACTTACATTTTGATATTTTATGCTATTGTTTGTTGATTTATCTACACTACCATGCTTCACTTGATCTTATTTGAGTGTGTGTTGTATTCATATAAAATGGAAAATTGGATGACTTAGGCATGGATAATAGCACCTAACCTATAGTTCCTCTCTCTTGCTCACACAACCATTGTAAGCCAGGTTTTCACTGATTCCCAGTCATCCATAGCTTCCCAGACTTAGATTTTTGAGACCCAAGTAACCTTCTTAGACCTAGATCCATTCCCCTAGGTCTCATCCTTCTAAGACATTAGCATCAAAGTTAGACACTAGCACTAAAACCAAGGGTGTCTTATTTCTAGCGCTATTGTCCAAATCCACTTTAGACTCAAACGGTCATATTTTCTTGAATCCTTATCTTTTCTTATATTGACCTAATACAAGCTCATCTAACCCATGAATATTAGTTTCACTATAAAAGGGAATTCATTATCCATTTAGAAGGGCTGACACTCATTCATAGGAAAGAAGTAAGCATACAACCAATTACACTTAAGCACTCTTTCCTATTCTCTGTATATAACCTTCCAAGACTATTCCAAGATCATTTAAGCATTTAAACCAGTCCCTAGTCATCCAAAGTACATCTAGTTTCATATTTAGTTACATACATCACATAATATTTTACACCAAGAACTTCAATAAGAGAACTACATTAGCTTGATCCCCCTTTGAAGTATTGGTATGTAGGTAGCATGCCCACACATAGGGTGTAAAGTTCATCTAATGCATCTTTTACACATTAACCCCCCCTCCCTTTTTTTACCAAGTTTGTATGCAAGTTCAATTACTAGGAGATCCTAAGAGGATTGAACATTGAAATAGGCACACAGTGAGCTCCATGAGGTCCTAGGCCCTAAAATTTTAGTGATAGGGTAATATAGACATTCCAAATAGAACCTAGAAATCTCTTAACCTCAGGACACTAGCACCAGAAAAGGACTATAACACCATATAGTAGGGTGTCCACTTTATGGTGATACTATCCAGCACAAAAAATAAGTTTATAGGGCTATTCTAGTTTGTTTCCCAGTCTTGCTCCTCTAGTATCAGACTTTGTCTCAATACAGAATAGTAAAAAATAAGCTAAGTTGAATATTCTCTTTCTTATTTCTATATTTAGAAAAGGGTAAAATACTATCTATTTCCACAAATGATTAGGTTAATAAAAGCATATTTATTTACTGATTTACTATACTCAGACCCTTTATTTAATTAGGAATTAAACCAATTAATTTCCTAAAATTATAAAACATGTGCAATGACACATAGATCCTTGATTGATTCACTCTACCCTTTGAGGGGGAAATCCTACTTTTACATTCAAGACATACATCAACATATCTACCCACCAGGGGCATCTTCTACATGAGTACACCATTCAGGTTATGTCATTCCTACACCACACACTCTATTTATCATGTTAATTTAAATTACTTACTAGCTAACATAGATTACTCTATCAACACTCACTAATATATAACACTTGTGTATTTCTTAGCATCTACCTAGTCTTATACTCCATGTTTTGCATACTTTCACTTCTTGATTTGATTAGTTAGATGAGATAGTATTTCCAACATTTACATGATTTCCTTTCTTGATTTGAGTAGCTATATGTGATTGAATTTCTCAGTTCCTATTTTGTACTCTTGTGTGTGCCTTTGGATATTTGTCAATGTCCTCTCTTTGTGCGTTTCTATATGCTTGTGGTCCTTGTGCCAACCTTGCTTGTTTTGAATTGTATGTGTATGTGGGAATTTTAACTTAACTTGTATGCTTATTTTCCTAATTTGAATGGCATGTGACCATTTCCTTTGTTTGTTTATCCCCTTGGCCATTTTTGTATGCTTCTTTCTTCTTACATTGCGTGCTTGTTGCTTGTTTGCCTCTAAATTATTTGTAATGCCATGATCCACATCATGCATTATCTTACCTTATTGGATGCCATGATGGACATCATGCTCCATCCCTCAATAAAAACTAACAACTAACATTTTCTAGTTTGAATTCAATATGCTTCACATGTTATTACACTGTTACATCTATCTAGGCATACCCCTATTAATCTAACAATCTCAAATACAAACTATGTTATATCTTGAGACATTTTTTAGGTTATCATTGTTATGCCATGCACTTCAAATCATGACACACTTGTAAAGCTTTTTCTTCTGAGGGAAGTCATTTTAGGTTACTCATTACTACCCTCAGAAGAGGGAGAAACAAAGGGGGATTATATCACAGAGATTAGAGCCTTCTACCAGTCAAAAAATCAAATTTTAGAACACATAGAATAGTAATTAGATTGTAAACCAGTTCGAAAAGACTAGAAAGACAATGAAAAATATAAAATAGTGATTAGAAACATTAAATAATAAGAGAATCATACTTGGAATACAACATTAGACAAAAAAGTGTCCCATTTTTAATGCTCTTGTCCAAATAATAGAAAACCCAAATTTTATAAAAATAGATAGAAATGTAAGTTCAGTTATAGTTTTATCAGCTATAGTTTAGTTTAGATTGGGTAGTTTTAGTATAATTTTACTCAGAGTATCCATATATAGGAGGCATCATGCATGGCATGATGTCTCTCACTTCTAACTTCAGATTGGGTAGTTGGTACAACTTCTAGATTAGAATCCATGTTACAAACACTAGTGATTGGGGGCAATATGTATATAAAAATTTAATTTCATTGAATTAACCAAGTATTCTTAGTAGTTACATGACTTATTCCATTTGTAGGTGGTTGGCATTATTTAATAGTGGCTTTCATATAATCCTAGTTCTCAATTTTAGAATGGCTTTCATACAAGCCTAATCTCCACCTTTCAGAATGGCCAAGAATGGCCTAGTTCTTAGTACACATTTAGCTATCCATGCCACATTATCATATTATAGAGCATTCATGGTCTTCAAGAGCCATCTTATATGATACACATTTATATCGATATCAGTTCATAGCTTTACTTAGTGGGTAATGATGGAGCCAAAGGACTAGATAGCCTTTGTATTATTGAACCACCTACTTAGAGGGATTGGACACATAGTCAAAACATCAATTAACACATGCATGATCACATAGCTTCATTTAAGGGGAGATGATAGAGCTAACGGACCAACCTTTGTATTCTTGATCCACTCTCAGGGTATTTAAGCACTTAGCTCTGTTCATGATATTAATCTTGATACAACACATACCCAACATCACTCAGCATCAATCAAACATCACTCAATATCACAACAAGTTTTGTATTGGTTCATGTACCCAATTTATGCTTCATGATGTGCTCGCTCTATTCACACTCAACATCACACATCTTCATGGGCTTCACCATTATAGGTAAGTTTAGGTACACTTTCTACTTTTCCTTTATCATAATATTTCACTTTGTTACATCACTAGAACAAAGGGGGGTAAATGTAGTCATATACAATGCCCAAATTAGTAGTTTGAGTTTGGATTGTGACACCCTATCCATATATCCTTTTTGCATGTTCTTATGACCCTTGTAGACATGTTTTTGTTTATTACCCATCATCAAAAACCTTCTAAACCCTGATTCCAACTCAGCTAGACTCTATTTCCTAGGCCAATCCTATTCCACTAGGTCCTGAGTCTGTATGATAGGAGTGACATACTTAGACTATAGCACTAGACCCTAGGGTATCCTATTTTTGGTGATCTTATCCATCTAAAATATGAGCCTCAATAGTCATTTTCATCCGATTCCTATCCTTCATTATGTCAACGTAGCATGAATACATCTAACCCATGACTAATGGTTCCCCATAAAATCCTATCCAAAGTTCATTTACAAAGAGAGGTGATATATATTACAAAGCAAACAAGAATATAAACAAATCACTAAGGCAAACTTTCTTATTATCTACATACAATCACCCAACATAGCTATAAACATACTCAAACACTCATATCAGTCACTAGCCACCTCAAGCACTCTCAATTTAGCATTTTTGCATTCACATCACACTATTGCACAAAGCACATTAGGTGGGATAACTACATATGTCTTGATCCCTCTTCAAAGTAGTGGTATGTAGGAAATGTGCCCATATAAAGGGTGTAAATCACATGTTCATTACATCTTACATGCTAACCCCCCTTTCTCAAATGATTCAAATATTGGTTTATCAAGCATGATGGAAGGTTAGGGTTTGAATATTAAAACAACTATACAATTATTTATATCAATAATCAATACTCATTATTTCACAAGTAGGTTCATACCAGCACAGTGAAAAAACCCAAAAAGTTTTAGGTCTTTGTGACTAGTTTGGACAATAGTGGTAGGAGTGGACTACAATGTTAGACCCTAAAGTGACTTATTTTTAGTGCTCTTGTCCTTTCAATAAATGAAAGTTAGATTTAGGTTGATGATATTGTCCTAGTCTTACAAAGCTAGTTTTAGCTTCTATTTCATTTGTCTCAGTCTAGTTTCAAACTAAGTTATATTTTTCCTTAATTATTACTATTTTTAAAAAGGTAAAAAAGACATAAATTATACAGATTAACACTGTAATTATTTCAATATTCTTTACTGATTTATTAATCTAAACCTTTAGCTAAAATAGGAATAAAACTCCATTATTCCCAAAATAGTTAAATCAGATACATGCTTTGAAAATCCAAATTTGGACATGGAGAAAGCTTATAGCATGGTCATCCCTTCTATGTTCTCAAGTGCATCCACACCCATGCTTACATCCAATTCATATATGGAGGGCATTATAAAAGATGCAATCTGTGAAGGAAAGAGGACAATTTGTTGTTTATCTAATATGTCTATGTCATGTGTATGTGTTGATGTAGGGGAAATCAAGGGCCAAAAGTATGAAAATGGAAATGTAGAAATTTCTCTGGTGAAAGTGTTTTCTATGGCATTACTTGATATAGCATTTCCATTTCATGAAAATATCATAGTGGCACAATATAATCCAAAAGAAAGATCAAGGATTGGGAATGGATAATTCCCACAACTAGTTTGTGATCTAGGTATTTGGATTCCTAAAGTTAACCAGGTTGATTTAGGATAAGAAATATTTGGAAAGGGAGGATTTGTAATGTCCCATTTTCCCCAAATGAGACATTTGAAGAATACTAGTAGCCTATTTTATTCTTGTAGGCTATTTTGGGTGTTTTAAGGGATTTGTTGTATGACAATCACTATTCATTGGTACTATTCACAAATCACTATTCACATGTCACTATTCATGGTGACATGGCATAGTTTTGAGGTGGCATAGTGATGAGGTGTCTTGGGGGATGTGGATTAATCCACATAACTAAATATTAAATGTTGAAAATGGAATAAAAATAAAGTGGGATGAAATTCTAAGAGTAAATATTTATTAGGCACATCGAGCAAGTTAAAAAGGAGATTTTGAAGATCTTTGGCACATGTGGGAGACCAAGGCACATATGGAATACAATTGGCACATGTTGGCACGTGTGAGAGACATTTGGTACATGTGAGGACTTTTAGAAGCACATGGAAGGTGGGAGACAAAGAAAAAAGAAAAGGTGATCATGTGATCCACTTTTGACCATTCCCACATGGTGACAAGATTTTCACTATAGATCAATAGTGCACCCACTCAAGGAGGTCAAAATTCTTAGCTTGAACATGAAGTTTCTTTCCTCTCTCTTTCTTTCATGATTTTCTATATAAGCATGCTTATCCATTGTAATTAATATGTTCAATATTATGAAAACCCCCTTTTTTAAGTTTGAAATATTGTTCATAATTTGTCCTCTTCTTTGGAAAAAACCCAAATAAATTAAGAAATCTTTGAGGATAGAAACCCTTTAAATTTTACTAGTTTTGGTGCTACAAGATTACTCCCTAGCTAGTGTTGGTGATTTCATTTAGGGATTGCACATGGTCATCATTCAAAGTTGCCAGTATTTGGTGGTGAAATATTCATCCCTAGCTGCTTATATATAGATTCAAAGCTTTGTGATGTGAGAGGATTTTTATAATTTTAAGTGTGTTTAGTAAATATACCATTTTGAGATAATTCAATAACATGGTCATGAATGATAACTTTATTCAAGACCCATATAGTGATGATGTGGTTTGTGAAATGGATCCTTATCTTCCTTACACTACTCAGTCTAGGGAATAAAGTCAAGATTTGTTAGCCCACTACTTAGTTAACAAACCTCTATATTCAAAACAAGACCAAGAGCAAACTAGACAATATCTGACTAGTATACCATCAGTGGTGGAACAATTTCAACAATAACCATATTATATAACTATTTCATTGACATATGATCCTTATTTTTGAGTCACTTATTTAAAAATAAGGATGAGGTTTTACTCATATCCATATACCTAGGGGCCAAGTTTATAATAGACTTCCCCCATGAAAACTTACCTAGTCTAGTCAGAGTACCTCTTAACATGCCTTATACCCAAACCATTGAACAAGCCTCTACTAGCTATCCTCAAGCACTCATGCTGATGTCATATCAAGACCCAAATATGATTTTAAAAGTAAAGGGCCTCATGGAGGACCACTTTATACAAATGTAACAAGCATATCATACCTATTTGAATCTAGTAAATAATTTTAATTGCATGGCCATTTCAAGTACTTCACTCATGGAGATAGCTCCTTTAATATAAGTGCTAATTGAGTTGATAGGTCAAGATAATTTTGGTATAGACCCATTTTCAAAAAAAAACTTTAGTTGGTGATATGTATAATTTCTTATTTATTGAAGTTGTGACTATGGATTATACATAGAATAATGTTCCAAACATAGTGGATAACATGCAAGTGACTTCTAATCTAGGCCAAATTGGTTTAAATACACCAATAAATAGTCTACAAAATAAGTTACTTTAGGTGATACCACAAGTGTTTCTTAATATCAAGGGAAAAGAACTCCTACATCCCAACCTTAATAAGTTACTTTCAATCCTCTACCAATGGCTTCTTCAATAATACAACAAAAGGGATTAAGTAGTCAAATATTGGCTAGTACATTTCTAAAAAATAAGTGAAAAATTCTATCCCACCTCAATAAGTGGTGACTAATATTCTAAAATAGTTGTCACAACCTAATATACCACTGTAGTAGAGGTAGAACACTATGCCACCTCAATAGGGGTAACAAATGTTCTATCTCAATAGGTAGTGACAAACATACCTCTAAACTCACATCCCAATATACCTTAATAATCATGAATATTGTATAATCAATAATGTGTGTCTATTGGTTAAATAAAAATGTTGAACACCCAACAAACATCAAGTTCACAATAGGTGTTTTCATAATAACAAGGTGATAACATCCAATAAGTTCCAATTAGATAGAAATTGCTTTTTACTCAGCATGTGCCATAGATCTAATGATAAGACTTGGTCAACAATCTCCCTTTATTTAACTAGGTTTGACTAGTATAAAAAAAGTCCCTACTCAACATTAGTGGGCATATTACTCTACCCAAATCCATATCCTTCTATCCCAACCCTAATTTCCTCAAAACTAAGGCCATCTATTAGAACTAGAATATAGCCCAATAATACATACAATTTCAATAATCACATCCCAATCTATAGATGCATATTCCTAGTCAGTTCACACATCAATATAACATTCCATAGTAAGCCATACCTCCATTATACCCTGGTCAAAGTAATCCACCTTTGACATCCCAACCACCACCTTAGCCAAATGTACCATCTAGTTTCTTGGCCTAATAAGTATAATAAATGAAGGATTTGATTACCACCATTTAAGCAGGGAAGTAGACCAAGAAATTCAAGTTAGATGATGTGTGTTCATACCCATTCAACATGGAGTATATTTAGATACCATTTCCTCCAGGTTATGAACCATCAAAATTTGACAAATACAAGGGTAAAGGAGACCCTAAATCACATTTAATAGAGTTATTTATCACTTTCTAGCTAGTGGATTATAGTGGCATTTACCTACTCCTTTTGTTTCCTTGAAGTCTAGTAGGATTGGCTTTAGAGTGGTTCCTCAAGTTGCCAAAAAATTCAGTATCTAATTTTGATGATCTCTTAGATAAGTTTGTGTAACATTTCTCCTATAATATTGAGCATGAGATTTCATTAGTAGATTTGAATCAATGGAATAATAAAGATGTTGAAATATCTACTAGCTACTTCATTTCACTTGCTAGTTGCTTTACCCATAGCTTACCAGATAAATAATTAGTCATTGTGTTTACCAAAAATTTACATAATAAAAGATCTTATCATCTGTAGCTTTAATGTGCACATATGTTCAAAGAGATTATTATGAAAGGATTATAGATTGAAATTTCCCTTATTAACAAAGGTATTATCAAGTTACTCCTCAAATCAAAATCAAAACCAAAACTAAGACACAAATCCAAGTCAAAGCTCTAACCAAGTTAAAGCACAAGCATTGACACCTGCTCAGGCCAATTACTATGATAAATCCAAGAAATACAACTACAACAAGAACATTTTTGGAAATGGAATAATTGATTCATGTCATTTATAAATGGTTCAAACATTGTCTACTTAACTTATGCATCAAATGCAGCTTACTCCACATCAGTAGCCTATTTAACAAGCACAACCTATGTAATAACCTAGACTAGTTCCTCAAACACATCAACCCCCAACTTTTCAAATCCCTCCTCTAAGAAGAAGACCCACTCTTAGAGTCTTCAATAACCTTGGTGAACCTATTGAAGTAGTGTTTCACAAAATATCTACAAATAATATGATTAGTTGTCCAATTCGAAAGCACTATCTTGAGGGTACTTCGTATCCATACTAGTAAAAAGAGCATGAATTTTGTGAATACCATCATGTTCATGGAAATTTCATATACCATTGTGTGTAATATAATAACCTCATAGAAAATATGTTGGAAAATGGGGATATTACATTGGATAATAAAGCATCTAAATCTAATTATAACCTGGGTATATATCAAAACCCTTTTTCACAACATAAAAATAATAATCAACAACAACAATGATGATGAAGACCAGAATAATAACAACAATAGTATCAAAAACTAGTGCAACAACAAAATCAATGTCAATAACAACAAAAAAATAACAATAATAACAACAACAACATCAACTGAATGGGAGGAACCAAGGCCAAAATGATCCCAACAACTAATGAAATTACCACATAATTACACATGGCTACAACAAATTTGTAGGTCATATTGTGAGAGGTCATGTTTCTACCATCACCATTAATCCTAGACTAAGGTCCAATAGACTAGGACCATTTCCAAAAAATTCCATTCAACCTACCTATGCTATTATCCTTATTTGACTTGGGACCACAACCAAGTGCAACAACAACTAGGGATTACTACTTTAGGACCTTATACTGACAATGTTTCATTTACCTATGACCATAACCAAGTGCACCAACAATTGAGACTTATTTTATCTACCTCATCTCTATTATTTTATAGAAATAATGGTCCTATATCCAATCCTAATTGTGTAATCACAACTTGATGGTTTAATATTACCATTCTAGGCCTGCAACCTCCTGCCAACAAACTAATACAACCCATTGTGGTATTTAGGAATAATCCATTTAACAATGTTAATTAAAAACCATATGATATTGTGGATAAACTTTAGAAGATACTTGCACAAATCTTAATTTTGAATTTATTGCATTCATCTACTATCTAAAATAACATATTAATAAAACTCCTAGTCTAATGCCAAGTTCCTAATGACATAACCCCAAACAAATTACAATATTTGGTAGGACACCTATCCCTAGGCCAATAGTTTACCTTTAACCAAAGTGATATGTTATCCCTTGCCCCTCTCCCTAAAAACCATCTATACATTGAATTTGTCATAACACAAGACAAAGTCAAATGTGTCCTCATAGATAGTGGATCAAGCCTGAATATTATGTCTTTAAAGCCTATTAATCATCTGGGATATACAACAACTAATCTATAGTTAGAAACTATTACTATTAAAACCTATGAAAATGAATAATGGAAATCACAAGGAACCATAAAATTTTCAGTGGTCATTGGGCCTTTGACTCATGATACACTTTGTCCTATGATGAACCTCAACCTATCTTACAATTTGATTTGGGGTAGACCTTGGATACATGAAATTTGTGTAATCTCTTCAACATTGCAGCAATTTCTCAAGTTTTCTCATTCAAGAATGGATGTAACTATCAATGGATATTTACATACATATGAGTACTACAAACATTTAGATGTTGAGTATGAAAGTTATAACTACTAAATTGGCCTAGATCTGGTTCTTAAGGACAAAGATAAAGAAATACTTGTTGAATTTATAGAGGCTAATTGTAT
This sequence comes from Torreya grandis, assembly GCA_037957365.1. Taxonomy (NCBI): domain Eukaryota; kingdom Viridiplantae; phylum Streptophyta; class Pinopsida; order Cupressales; family Taxaceae; genus Torreya; species Torreya grandis. The sequence goes on from JARHVA010004601.1 coordinate 1,171,603, forward strand.
AGACCTAGATATCCTTGCCTCATCTTCACATACTCCTCCTCTATAAATGTCTAATCATTTAAAAATCTCATCCAATCTTCTAAGAGAGTATTTGACCCATGACATGTTACATATTATCAAGCTTCCACAAAACCTCAAGTCCTATGGAAGACCTAAATCTAGTCCACCTTGCATGGAATGACAATGACAAATAAAAGGTAAGTTTCATAGTCCATCACCTATTATTTTCACACTAGCCACTGGCCAATAGGAGGACCCACTTGCCAATGATAAATCCTAGATGTATAATAACAATTTGGTTGATTTCTAAAAAAATGCCAAATGTCCCATCCCTAATAGGATTATGGAGAACCAAGCCTATGAAAGAGGAGGCCTCAGATGAAATCAATAGGGTATTCTTGATCCAATTTCTATGACTTGGTATAAGGAAACTTATGGTCTCAAATATAAACTACTTGAGGGTGACCCCACATATCTTATTTATGTTCCAACACTAATATCTAGTGATGATGATGTTGACAACAAAGCAAAGTATTATCATAGAATTTATGAACACGTTTCTAGCACCAACCTATTTGACCCACATATCATTTGCACCATTACCCCAATAATCTGACATAATCCACTTCCCCTATATCATCCTCAACTCATATACTAGGAATAATAAGAATCCATAGTGCATGTATATGAGTTTGAGAGTGATGCAGCCTTTTGTAATTTTCTAGGCTTGAAAGACAATGTTCTATTGGGATACCACAAACAAGGGTTCTCTATCAAACTAAATCCTATGGCCTATTCTAGAGAATCGGTGAACACCTTTAGCCAAAAATAAAAGAGAAAGACATTGAGGTCCCAAAGTGAAAACCTCTTTGAGTCACTTTTGGCCTAGGGTAAAAGTAAAGAGAAAGGCTAGTCCTTTGATGAAAACCTATTTTAGGAACCATTAGATAGGGTTATTCAACTTAACTCAAATGAATCTTAGGAGACCACCAATGATGAACTTGCCTTTGGATCTGAGTTTAGTTCACCAGAAGAACATGCCTTTGATAAAATTACCCATGAATTTCTTATAGTATTTGAGACATAGCCATCATTAACATTAGGAGATTAAAATTAATATTATTTAGGAGAGCTTGAATAACCAATCCAACTAGAAGACTTTGCCAATATAGGACAATTCACATTATTTACAACCATTCTAGAAGATGGCTCAACTCTCCTAGTAGAAGATACTACATGTAGTCATATAAAATGTCCAAATTGGTAGTTTGAGTGTGGGTTGTGACACCCCATCTATAGGTCATTTTTGATGTTCTTTTGACCTTTATAGACACATTTTTTATCATTACCATTCATCCAAAACCTTCTTAATAGTCATTCCACCTCAGCCAGACAATATTCCCTTTGCCAATCCTATCCTCCCAGGTCCTAAACTTGTAGGATAAGAGTATCCTATTTGGACTATATCACCCCATAGAGAACTGTCCCATTTTTGTTAGTCTTATCCATTTTCACTTTGAGTCCCAATGGTCATTTTAATCTAATCCTTATCCTTAATTAAGTTGGCCTAGCGCAAATACATCTGACCCATGACCAGTTATTCCCTATAAAATCCCATTCAAAGCTCATTTACAAAGGAGGTGAAAAAATTTACAAATCAAGTAAGAATACAAATAAATCACTAAGGAAAACTTCCCTATTCTTTACATACAGTCACTTAACATAGCTGTAAACCTATTCAAATCCTCATACCAGTCCCTAACCACCTCAAGCACTATCAATTTTACATTTGCATATGTATCACACTATTTCATAAAACACACTAGGTGAGAGAACTACATATGGTTTGATCCCTCTTTGGAGTATTGGTATTTATGTAGTGTTCCCACACAAGGAGTGTTGATTGCACTTTTAGTACATATTTCACACTAACCCTCCTCTTTCTCAAGTGAATCAAAAGTCATTTTATCAAGCATGATGGAGGGTTAGGATTTGAAGACAAAAGAAAATCCCTAGTGAGTTTCATCAACAAATAGTGATTGATTTTTCACTAGCACACTCACACAGGCAGAATGAAACTACCCAAAAAGTTTTAGGTCTTTGTGATCAATTTGGACATTAGTGGTAGGAACGAACAACATTGTCAAACACCAAAGCATCCATTTTTAGTGCTCATGTCCTTTTACACAACAAAATCTAGATTTAGGTTTACAACACTTTCCTAGTCCTGCACATCCATTTTTAACCTCTGTATCAGCCATGTCAGTCTATTTTATAGCTAAGTTATATTTCTTTGTGTTTATTGCTATTTTTAGAAAGGTGAAGAAGACAAACAATTACATAAATTAGAGCTATATTTATTGCTATATTCTATACTAAATTATTAATCTATACCCTTAACTAAAATTGGAATAACATTCCATTATTCCCAAATAAGTTAAAACATTTGGTGAACTTAACTTACTTAATTTGCATACAAAAACCCTAGAAATCCTAAGGAAAATTCTTTGCTGATTTTTAGCAATATGTTTTTGATTTTTTTAAATTATATCAAATTTCACATAAAATAAAAAATGGATCTCAATTATTTCAAAACATTTATTGAAAAAAATAAGGAGTACATATATGGTCCTATCATATATGTGAATGATGAAGTTTACTATATGTTAATGCAAAGCTTCATTCTTTCCCTTTCATTCTTACTTTTTATAATATGGGATGATATTAAGAAATTTATTGCTAAACATGTTAAGATCCCTTTCCTTCAAAGCAATGTTTACTTTTATTTAATACAAGGTTTCATTATTTATTTTACATTCTCTCTCTCTCTCATGCAAAATAATTTTCAACTCTATCTTTCTAAACATGTTAGAAATGTCATGTTACAAGTCAAAGTTTTTTATGCATTAGTGTAAAGTTTTATGCTCTCTATCCTTTGTTTGTTATCTCTCATGTGGAATGTTTTTTATAATCATATTTTTATACAACTAATAACTACAATTACATGTATTTCATCCCACATACATGGTTTCTACCTAGATGCATATAACTCTTTGGCTACTTTTGAGTGTCTCCATATCACTACCAGACACAAGAAAACACTAGATATTGTATCTATTCCTCCTCCCTTCAAACTTGATTCACTTAGCTCTTATCCTACACCTACTACTATTTGTATGCCTATAGTAGATCATGTGTTACATGTTATCACCCAATTTTATGAAGATAGGAAAGTTCATTACACCCATGGCTATAGCTTTGTCACTCAAGATATCTCTGTAATAGACATAATTATAAGTGGATTTAGTGGACACATAAAAAGTTCATTTGGTGAGATTATACTTACTCTACATACTAGTCTAGCACATGTGGCCACACCATTTACTATTATTCCTAGTGCAGTAGTTTTCAAAATGTTTCTTGATTGACCATGAATCTAGAAACTTCATGCAGTACCTTCTATAGTTCACATATGCATAAAATACATTCATGCTAATCAAGTTGTTACAGTTGGTGGAGTTCTATATGAGTTATAACTCCTCACTTTAGAGCCATCTCCTACTCTGTAGTCACCAGTTTCAGCTCTTTTATAGTTCTACCTTTAATTGATATTTAGACATAATTGAGGCCTCCCTCACCATCATAGAGAGTTCATACACTTCCACAAAAGCCTTTCTTAGAGTGACCACTATATGAGTGATAGTTTCAACACTCTAGATAGTTTATAGCTATAATATTCACACCTAGGGTGGTATCATTAAGGTCTCATGCATCTACACATAGAACACATTTTTAGAGAGATTATTCTACTACTAGATTTATCCCTAAGAGCCCCACAATTGCATCCACTTCTCGGAGATACGGGGGGACCCCATAATCATTTTCCACTATAGAGATTTTAGAATACTTATAGCATACATAGCTTCCAAAGTCATAGTCTCAGCCCTTCCATCATGCTTCACAATCATGAATGATCCCTCTGCTTGATAAATGACACCATGATAAGGAGTCTCTTATGAGACTCATTGAATAGTATCATTTATTCTCAGTCTTTTTTGTACATAATTTCTCAACTTACTTGTACATAGTTTATTTTCGCTTTCTTGTACATAGTTTCCTTATGATTACTTGTACATAGCTTATTTCAAAATATTAAAAACAATATAATATTTCAAAATATAAAAACATTCAAATAACCTAAAACACCAAAACAATTTCAATTGCATGTATTATCTATGCTTTACATTTCTACTACCATGCTAGACTTACATTACCATGCTTCACTTGATCTTCTTTGAGTGTTTGTAGTGACACTTATATCCTTGATTTCTTTACTCTACCAATTGAGGGGGCATCCTAATTTTAAATTCAAGACATACATTGATGTATCTACCCATCGGGGGCATCTTCTACATGACTACACCATCTAGGTTATGTCATTCCTACACCACACACTATAGTTATCATGTTGATGTACATTACTTACTAGCTTACATATATTATTCTATCAACACTCACTAGTATATATCACTTGTATATTTCTTAGCATCTACCTAATGTTGTACTACATGTTTTGCATACTTTCAATTCTTGCTTTGATCAATTAGATGTGATAGTCTTTCTAGAATTTATATGCATTCCTTTCTTACTTTGAGTATCTATATGTGATTACATTTATTAGTTCCTCTTTTGTTACTTGTGTGCCCCTTAGGACATTTGCCAATGTCCTTTGCTTGTACTCTTGTATGTGCTTATGGCCCTCACACCAATCTCGCTTGTTTGAAATTATATGTGTATGTGGAAATTTGAACATGCATTGTATACTTCCTAATTTGAGTGACATGTGCAAATGTCCCTTATTTTCTTGGCCCCTTGGCCTATTCTGTATGCTTATTGATTATTGCCTTGCATGCTTGTTTACTTCTCAGTTCTTTTCAATGCCATGATCCACATCATGCATTATCTTTCATTCTTGGATGCCATTATGGACATCATGTTCCATCCCTCCTTGATAAATAACAAGATTTCTAGTTTTAGTTCAATATATTGCACATGTTATTACATTGCTACATCTATGTAGGCATACCCCTATTAATCTAGAAATCTTCAATATAAACTATGTTATATATTGAGACATATTTTGGATTATCATTGTTATATCATGTATTTCATAGTATAGAACACTTGCAGGGATATTAATTTTGAGGGTATTCATTGTAGGGTCTTCATTCCTACCCTTAAAAAAGGGGCAATAAATAGGGGTTTTATCATAGAGATCAGATCAGAGCCCACTACCAGTCAAAATCAATTTTTAGAACACTTAAAACAATAATCAGAATTCAAAACATGTAAAATAGACCAAAACAATAGGGACAAACATAGAAAAGTCATAAAAAATAGTAAAGGATAAGAGCACCCCATTCACACTACAGTACCCTAAAACAAAGTGTCCACTTTTTGGTGTTCCTATCCAAATAGCAAGAAACCTAGAATTTTCAAAAATAGATAGAAAGGTAAGGTCAATAACAATTTTGTTAGCTACAGTACAATTTAGATTGGGAACTTTTAGTACATTTTAACTCAAATTATCTAAATATATGGGGAATCATGTGTGGCATGATGGTTCTCACTTCCAGTTTCAGATTGGGTAGTTGGTATAACTTCTATATCAGAATCCATGTTATAGACACCAATGATTAGAGGCAATGTGCACAACACATTTGCCTTCTTTTATTTCTAGTTCATTATATTACCTAGGTATTCTTATCATTTGCATGATTTATTCCATCTAAAGTTGGTTAGCATCATTTCAGAGTGGTTTTCATATAGTCCTAGTTCTCAATTTTGGAGTGGATTTAATACAAGCCTAATATCCACCTTTCAGAGTGGCCAAGATTGGCCTAGTTCTCAGTATAAATTTGGCTATCCATGCCACATTGTTAGATTATAGATCATTCATAGGATTCATGAGCCATCTCATATGACACACATTCATACTGGTATCAATTCATATTTCACACTTAGTGGGTAATAATGGAGCTAAAGGACTAGTTAGCCTTTGTATTCTTGAGCCACATATTTAGAGGGATTGGACACATAGTCTAAACATTGATTAACACACATATGATCACATAGATTCACTACATAGTGGGTGATGATGGAGTCAAATGGCTAGCCTTTGTTTTCTTGAGCCACCCTTGAGGAATTGAACACTTATCTCCATTTGCGATATTACTCTTGGTGCAACACATGCCTACCATCACTTAGCATCACTCAGCATCACTTAACATCACAACAGGTTTTATATTGGTTCATGTACTTGGTGAGGTGTATCTATTCCTTTTTCTTCCTCTCACTTTTAACCAGCCTTTGTACATTCTTATTTTAGACATATCATGTCTAGTAAGAGCTGATCTACTCCTTGTTTTCTATTGCAAATTTATGCTTCATGTTATGCTTTCTCTATGCACACTCAACATCACACATCTTTATGGGCTTCACCCTTATAGGTAAGTTTAGGTATGCTTTCTATTTTTCCTTTTTCCAAGTATTTTGCTTTGTTACATGACTAGAATAAATGGGGGGAAAATATAGTCATATAAAATTTCCAAATTGGTAGTTTGAGTATGGCTTGTGACACCCCATTCATAAGTCTTTTTTTCATGATCTTGCAACCCTTCTCGTCACCTTTTTGCTCATTACTAGTCATTGAGATCCTTCTAAACAATCATTCCACCTTAGCTAGATAGTATTCCTTGTGTTAATCCTATTCCCTCAGGTATTAAACATATAATATAGTAGTGCCCTATTTAGACTATATCACCCCATAGAGAAATGTCCTATTTTTGGTGGTCCTATCTATTTTCACTTTGATCCCCAATGGTAATTTTCATTTGGTCATTTTCCTTAATTAGGTTGGCCTAACTTGAATACATATAACCCATGACCAATTGTTCCTTATAAAAGCCCACTCAAATTTCATTTATAAAGGAGGTGACAAAACTTACAAAGAAATCAAGAATAAAAATAAATCACTAAGGCAAACTTCCATATTATTTACACACAGTCACCCAACATAGATGCAAACCTACTCAAATCCTCATACCAATCCTTAGCCACATCAAACACTATCAATTTGGTATTTTCATCCGTGTCACAATATTGTATAAATTACACTAGGTGGGAGAACTATATATGGCTTGATCCCTCTTCAAAGTATTGGTATGTAGGTAGTGTGTCCACACAAGGGGTGTAGATTATACTTTCAGTACATCTTTAACACTAATCCTGCTCTTTAAAAAGTGATTCAAATGTAATTTTATTAATCATGATGGAAGGTTAGGGTTTGAATATAAAATAACCTCCACTTCAAGTTCTGTTAACAACAAATGCTTGATTTTTAATAGGCATGCTCACACAGGCACAATACAACTACCCAAAAAGTTTCAAGTCTCTATGATCAATTGAAAAAATAATGTTAGTAATGGATAACAATGTCAGACACTAAAGCATCCACTTTTTGATGCTCCAATTCTTTTACCCAACAAAATCCAAATTTAGGTTTATGACACCTTCCCAGTCCTACACAACCATTTTCAACCTTTGTATTAGTCATTTCAGTCCATTTTCCATCTAAGTTATATTTTTTCTTATTTATTTCTATTTTTTAAAAGGTGAAAAATACAAATAGCTGCACAAATTAGTATTATATTTATTGTTATATTATATACTAATTTATTAATCTAGACCCTTAAATAAAATAGGAATAACACTCCATTATTCCAAAATAAGTTAAAACACTACATAAGTCAACATCAAGACTCTAGATGACCTGAAGTGGATCAAATTAGGCACATCCCTTAGTGAGGAGGGATGTGATGTTTTTACAACCCTTTTGAGGCAAATTGTTGACATTTTTACATGTACCTATTCATACATGCCTAGTTTGGACCTAGCCTAGGTTGTACATCATCTTGTTGTGTATCCTGATGCGAAACTTGTAAAGAAAAAAATGCATAAGATATATCCGTGTATTGGTATATTAGTTAAGAAAGATTTGGAAAAAATCTTGGAAGTTAGATGCATCTAACCTATCAACTATTTAGAGTGGATCTCAAATGTTTTACCTATTAGTAAGAAGATATAAGGGATCAAAATCTACACTAATTTCAAAGATATAAACAAGACCTGCCCTACGGATGAATTTCCTCTATAAAAAATTGACATGATATTTAATTCTATAACACGGTATGAAATGATTTCATATATGGATGAATTTTTATGTTACAATAAAATTATGATCACACTAAAATACCAACATAAGACAACGTTCATCACTCTTTAGGGAACATTTTGTTATCAAGTTATGTCATTTGGCCTTAAGAATGCTCAAAACATATACCACAGAGTCATGACCATCATATTTCATGATATGATGCATGAAATTGTTGAATACTATGTCAACAAAATATTATGTAAATCAAATACTCATCTTGATCATCTATCCATACTATGAAGCATATTTGAGAGACTTCATGAATACAAGATTAGACTTAATCTCAATAAGTGTGTATTTAGTGTCACTTCAGGTAAATTTTTAGGGTTTATTATCTCTCACCAAGGTATTGAAGTTGATCCTTCCAAATTAAAAGCCATTACTAAGATGTCTCCACCTTCTACTTTGAAGTAGCTTTGTAGTTTGCAAGGGAAAATTTATTCTATTAGATGCTTCATTTCATAGTTGGTCAATAAATGCCATCCTTTCACTCACTTGCTAAAAAAGGCATTAAATTTCATCAAGATGAAGATTATCAGAAAGTCTTTCAACATATTTCCAACCCACCTATTTTGTTACCACTAATGCTAAGATATCCATTCTTGATACACCTATATACCATAGACAAAGCCCCGGGGGTACTTATAGCTCAGCATGATGACAATGAAAAAGAGCATGTTATGTACTATCTAAGATATGAATTGGTCATATATAAATAAAAATATACACTAATAGAAAAATCTTGTTCAACTATGGTATTTATAGCCCAGAAGCTACATCATTACATGCTTAACAACAAGACCATAGTTATTATCAAAGTAGATCTGCTCAAGTTGTAGACACCAAAATAGTGTCAACCCCCCCTTGGTCCCTTTATAACTTCAACATGCCTAACCTATACTTTATTAATTTAAAATACTTATTTTAAATTAATAATCCCCCCTAGACACCTCACCTTGGATACCTAGCTCTTAGGCCATTTATCACCCTATGACTAATCATAATTACCTAAGCCCTATTTCAACTCCCCCACTAATCCTCGTGCCTATTAAACTTGCCTTTGGACTATTTAACAATGAAAACTGAACTTGGCAGATGGAAGAATGGGTAAAAGGCTAAAAATAGCCTTTTTACCCATTCTTTAGCTACCGACATCGGTCAACAGTCGACCGATGCTGGTGGTATCACCGACGTCGATTGCTTAAAACTGAATTCTGACCTCAACTGTAGGCCCGAATGTGAATTCTCTTGCTCCCAAGATCTAAATTCTCTTGCTCCTCAACTCTTTGTAGGCATCAACATTCTATCATCACTCTCTAGGCTAAGAAACTCTACATAATTCACTCCACATTGGATTAGAACGTTGCACGAAGTCTCCTACATCAGCCATAACAGAAACAAGTCTTCTACATTTTTGGTTCTCCACCAAGAGCTAAGTATTTTTCTGGTTTATGTTTTAATATTTTTAGAGTGCATTGGTAATTAGTCCATTGGCTATTTCTGATTACTATTGAGACAACCCGACTTTCTTCTCGAAAAGGCTGAAAAGCCTTCCTTTCATCTTTATTCTCCTTCCACCCCTGTCCTCTACCTGTGCCCTTTCCCAGACCATATTCACTGCCCTACATCCCTGCACAACCCTTTTGAATCTCCCAGACCATTCTGTTGACCACAGATAGACCTAAAACCTGTCCAAGGCCCATTGCCCCTACCGACATCGGCATCAAGGCCCATTGCCCCTACCGACATCAGCAGCGTAACCGCCGTCGGCAACCTTGACCAACTGATGTCGGTAGACTAACCGACGTCAGCGACTGTGGAAGACCGACAAAAAAATACAAGTACGCATTATCTCTATTTCTTTTGTTTAGTCTTTCACTATTTATTTTCATATAACAATATTTTTATCAACTAGTGGACTGTCATCCCTCCAGGAAGTCTTTGCACTTCTGGGACCGAGCTTTGCTTGGCAGTCCACCATATATCTATCTAAGATTTTCTTTGCTTAAGTCTTTCTTATCTACAGGTGTCATCCTCCACAGCCAAAGAGGAGTTCCTTCAATCATTTGGATACGGTGCACAACTTCATCCGAGTATCATCTAACCCCTGACCATTACCTTAGTTTCTTATTTTTTCTGGATGTAACAAGTGAAAAGTAGTTAGAAACATTTTGGCACGCCTAGTGGGACCCTGGAGTTTTCCTTGAGTTCATCATCATTTCTTCTAAAATCAAACATTCATATAGGTGCATTAGATCTCTTCTTGCATCCTTTTCTTCTATCTCTTTATTTTGAAATGAAATCATAAGCACAAGTTAAAAAGAACATCTTTTTCTTCTTGTCATTTCTTACCTGCATCTTAGAGTAGTGAAATTCATGCTCTTAACCTTTTCTCCACTTGTCTACATCTGAACAAATATTTCAATTTGGGTTTAAAACATATTGCATTTCATTCCTGCCTGAATGCATGTTTAGCTCATTTAGTAATTAAAAGCGCATTATGAATAAATCATAGTGCACATATGTTACACGACCAAACCACAAGCACATCAAACTAAACATCTAAACATACCTGAGACAAGGCCCGACTAGGATTTCATCACCTAGCAAATACCTTACCCTTCCTGGTAATCCTACTTGGACTTCACTACCAAGGGGAGAACCCACTCTGTTCTCTAGCAGAGTATAAACTCTAGGGGAAGTATATATTGGCTAAGTGACCCAGCTTGTCTCTAGGCTCGTGAAGTGAGGGGAGCAAGATCCTAGCACCAGGCCACGTACGAAACCTAATACAGATTTTGAGCACCAAAACTTAACCCAAAACCAACCTTAGACTGCTTCTTCTAGGACCCGTTCTAAAAGCCCAACTTCCCAAACACATTCTTCTAAGGCATAAGCCAACATGACTCTAAAAATTATTCTTAGGAATTTAATGTTTAGGGTTTGCTTGCCTTCATCTATTTTTCTATTTTTATCTATTTTTTTGAGCTGGTAAGGACACATTATTCTGAGCTCCAAAAATAACTCAAAACTTTCTTCTTTCTTCCAAAAACTTTCAATTTTTTGAGTTTCTAGAAATACACAGTAACCAACATCAGTTTTTCCACCAACACCGGCAACTGATCTTCACCGACATCAATTATCTAACCGACATCAGCAGCTTACCTCACTGACATTAGTACTTCTACCAACGTCGGTCACTGTCAAAAAAAATTCTTCTCAAATAGCAAGCTAAAAACTTGACCTTTTTGCTGTTAAAAACAAATTCTGGTTTTCTAAGGCTGAAACATATAGTTTTTAGAACCTGAATCTATTTTTCCTTGGATGGTTTTGACACGTAGTCAAACCAAAACTCTTGTTGACCATGCAAGGTAACAACCACTCCCACCTTCGCATTCTATATCAAGTCCCCAAATGGAGTATAATTTAGAAACTAAACGTACTCCTGCCAACCAACCCCAACTCAACCCCCTATTGTTCCAGAAGGGGACCAAGACTTTGAAAGGTTCCTTGACCTCAATGTCAAGGCTCTTCAGCACTATCTCGTGAGAAGTCAAATGTGAGATCCTTCAAGCAACCTAGTTTATGGGATGCCAACTTCCTTAGTTGAAATGACAATCATATCAACAGCCTCCGTAACCCAACCCATGGTCACCCAGGCCATTTCCTCAACTAACAACTTGACCATGACCAATCTTCAAAGTGTGGCCTCTCCTTTTGTTTTTGGACCTACCTCCATTGGGGTTTCTATACCCCCTCAACCACAAACCATTCAACAAAGTTCTACACCATTATAGCACTTAATTGTCTCCATCCCACCTACTCTTGCACCCATAAATACAAGAGTGACTACTTATCCTTTGGCTAGTGTTGCCACCATCCAACCACCTTTGGTGACATCAAGCCAAGTTGTGCCTTCTAGCTTTATGACACAACCACCCTTGACTTCAACATCAGTCCCTATGACTAGTTACCAATATGTTGTGCCTATATAAGCGCAACCAACCATGTCATACGCTCCACTTTAGACCTTCCAAATGAATTACAACCTAGGGGGCACCCCACTTGCAAATCCATCAACCGATCTAATCAAGATGTTGATGGATAAAATGTCTAATCTTGAGACATCCGTTTCGGGTTCAAAAAATGTTCTCTCATATGAACAAATATGTAATGAACATATTCATCCTTCACTCCCAATCTGACCATATCCTAGTTAGTGGGAACTCCCTAAGTTTACTCGCTTTTAGAGTAAAGAGGACCCACAACAACGTCTATGAGCGTTTAGACACGCTTGTTACCTTATAGCACATGATGATGTGTTATTACTACGCACATTTCCCATGTCACTTTCTGGTGCTGCCCTCGATTGGTATAGTTCTATTACCAGTCACTCTCTTTTTACATTCACCTAACTAGCTCAACTATTTCTTGACCACTTTTCAATCAACATCACTAAAAAGGTCTCCATCACGGACCTATACTCTATCAGAAAATTTGACGATGAATTAATATCTGATTTTGTTGCCCGTTGGAGAGGTTTGATCAACCAACTCTCCTTTTCTTTATCTCAACCTGAGCTTATTGAGCTCTTTTCACAAGCGTGTGCCAAACACATCTCATCTACCTTGTGGGTCCAAACATTTTGCACATTTGATGAAGCTTTCACCATGGCTAGGAAGCTTCAACTCCGTGCTGTCAAAGAAAATAAAGTCAAATTGCGTAGTAAAAACCCCAACACAAAATCAAATGACCCTTCCTCCAAATCTTCTTCCTCCAATTCCAAATCTAAGGGATCAGCAAATGTTGTGGTACTTAGATCATCATCATCGACCATAACTAACCAATCTTAACTTTCCACATCTCAAAGCATTACATGACAATTCCAACAATGATACGTATAGCGTCAATATACTCCAATAGGATAATCATACGTGTTTGTGTTGGATAAACTAGTCAAATAGGGATTCCTCAACCTCCCCCAAATTTGACCACCACCTCAATTTGATCCCTTATGCGCTATCCCTGCATGGTATAGGGAGAATGACTTCTATAATTATCACTGTGTCAAAGGCCATGACACTGACAATTGTAATACCCTCAAGAATGCTATTCAAGATATGTTAGATAAAGGTGATCTTGTCTTGGATAACCCAAACGTGCCACCTAACCAAAACACAGACGTCTTTATACAACCATTCCCTAACCATCCCCCTAGCCAAAATAACATTCACACCATGGCCGATGACTCCCAAGAGTGTAATATACGCACGGTCAACATGGTCTCTCCTTTTATGCCTAACCAACCTCTCTCGCAGTCTGAAGAGGTTAGTTAACCTATTTGTCCATCACATGTAGAAGAGCCTTCTTCTCCTATTTGTCCATTATAGGAAGAAGAGCCTTCTTCTCCTATTTCTCCTCCACATGAAGAAGAGCCTTCTTCTCCTAATAGTCCTCCATCTACCCCTCTTATATTGGAGGACACTTTGACGATACCAACACCACTAGCCCCACCTTCATCCTTCCTACTACCAATGGAGGACCATACCTTTCCTACTCTTCAACCACAAGTAGAAGGTACAATCATCCTTGCCCTCTATCCTCTTGAGGAGTCACATTCTCCAATTCCTTCTCCACCAAGGGAAGAACTTGTCTCTTTACCTACTTCAATTGAAGACGATCTAGTAATGGCTCTCTCTCACCTTTGGCCTGAGATTGCCACATCTAACTCATTTCCACTCTCACAACTACCCACATCTTCTGAAAAACCAATTATAAAGCCTAGCACAATGACTTCTAAACCATTCTCTCAACTGGCTGAAAACTTAGGATTTTTCCATTCGAGGAACTTAGAACATGAGGCATTATAGGAGTGACTCAAAGCTCCTTACCTTACACATCCCACTTCATCTCGTACTGTCAACCCTTCTTCGACAAAATCTCCCAAAGTCTCCAACAAGGACCAGGCTTCTACTTCCAAATCTTTAGAAGCTCAACCATCCACATTTGAACCTAAACCCTCACAAACATCCACCATACCAAAACCAGTTAAATCTCTCAGTGTTCGCCCCATATCTAACCTCACTCACCCATAAGTGAAGGTAGATTTGAATCTCGCCCCCCATAATAGTAGTCCTCACACCCTATTAAAGAAGGCTACTAAACCACGTCATAGAACTCCTCCCCACCATCATCATTGCCCTCCATTTTGGGCCCACATCCTTCTACCTTAATAGGAGTGCTCCCTACTCCAACACCTAACAAAAACAAGTTGCCTCCATTACTTCCTTTACCCACCAAAAACATACCTCCTCTAAAAAATTTGGCACCCCTCACAAATAAAGTGTCATCTATACAAGTGGCCACACCACAAACCCAAAAGGTGGTATGGAAATCTCCCTCAACAATTCCCAAACAAAAGTCATCAACACCTAGTGCATCAACAAGCACAGACCCATTAGTGGGTTCATATGCTTTGATACTACGCTGACTTTTTCAAACTTCTAGCATCACTCTCCCACCTATTAAACCATTTCATCCTCTCAGACCAAAACCATCTGTAATATCCCCAACTAATAGGGACTACTGAAAGACAAAAGCTCTGAATTGCTTTTCTATATTTCTACAAAATATCTTCAAATAGATAAATAAAACACAGTATAATCTCTTATTTATTTGCTCATATGCTTACAATAGAGGTCCTCTATCAAGTATATAAAGAATAAAACAAATACAGCCTTAATAACCTAAATATTTTGCAATCTAGAAAATAAATTTGGATCTGGTATGTCTCGGCCTGATGTGTCAAAAACACAGTCACCGATGTCGGTTATACTGCCATCGTCGATCGACTAGGGTCGTGAACCTGTCCACGTCGGTGAGAGGTCAGCCGATGTCAGTCTCTGTAGGTCTCTTCCTAACGATGCCAGTGTCTGATCTTTCTATTGATGTGTACAGATTTTCACAGATCTGTACAGACTTCGTACAGCCGCCAAAATAGCTTGATCCTGATCTGAAGAACTATGGGCCAATACAAAAGATCTATATCTGGATATTTATTGAATCAAAAAACCAAAATAAAGAAATACCTATGAACCCTTGTGATAGCTTCTGTATGAAGTTATCTCTCAAACTTGTAACCCTTGTGATAACTTTTGTATGAATTTATCTCTCAATTTGGCAATAGATCGGCTGATCTTTCACAACCTCTGAATCGCACACAATGAAGAGTGGACGTTCTTCAATGCAAATGGAATCCTGGAACCCTTGGCTCAGTCTTCATAGAAGAATTCTTAACAAGAATCAATATCAATAATCAATCATAAATGGATAATTTGCCTCCCTCCAATAAGAAACCCGTATATCCTCCAAAAAGATGTGCTTGCCCTAATTAGGGTATCTTAAATTAGCTTTAGGGTTTCATATTTAAAATTAGGCCAAATAATTAATATTTGATTAAATCAATCAAATATTAATATCTTCCTTAATACATGTTAGATCCTCGATCCATCTAAAGCTGGTGAATCAGGGAGTGATTCTGCACATGACCATACCAAAATAAGGGCGCTCCACTGCATGTCAAATATCCCTAAATAATAGAAGCTTAGGCCAAATGTGTCTGAAAGAGTCTGAATGAAAAGCAACTATAGAAATTCTGCTAATCGAAGCCAATCCAAGCTCCATCAAGACCCTCTATCCATCCTATCAGCCTATGAGGGTCACATAATAGGCTAACCATCAACTCAAAACATGTCAACTGAAAAGGGGACATGACAATCCACCCCTCCTGAAATTGCTTGCCCTCAAGCAATCGTCAATCAATCCACCTGGATCCCAAAGGTAGTCATGATCTCCACCACTGTCAATCATCGTAAACTCCATGCCAGGCCCATCCCAACTCTCATTCGATGGCGTCACATCATCCCTAGTACCAAGATAAGGATCCCAACATCCAATCCACAAATGAAAATCAACTAGCAACTCAAGTAAACTCCTCACTTGAATAATATCTAAATCTGGAATGTGAATGCTAGACATACTCTTATCATCATCAACATGTGACCCAACTGTAACAAAAAGCTGAGTCCCTACCAAATGTGTTAACTCTTGATTTGAACTCACCTCAAAACAAAGCTCGTCCACATGTCTCTCCTGTGTTGGTGCCAATGTCCACTCGACAGCGCACTCTCCCATGGCGTGTGGTATGCGTCTCTCCATCTGATGAAAAAACATATGTTTGAAGCTATTGCCCCGTATCGCCTTAAGAATATGTGTTTTCCCATCAACATCAAAATGAGCCTCCATGTCCTTGAGACAAAGAGTAACTTCCTCAAATGAATGAAGCCACTTCATACCCAAGACTAAGTCTATATCCCCCATGTCTACCACATAATAATCAGCCTTGAACTTATAGTTGTTCAAGCGCAATGGGAGGTCTCTAATCATCTGCTCACACCTAAGAGTGTGACCATCGGCCACCTTGACTCTGATCCCCTGAAAATCCTTGGTAGTGAGTCCACGCTTCTCTATAAATCTAAAATCTATGAAATTATGTGTGGCTCCTATATCAAGAAGGGTGACGACCTTCTGCCCTGCCAAAACTCCACGAAATCTGAATGATTCATCTGACTAAATGCTGGATAGGTGTGCCTCCTATATGTGAAGCTCTAACTCTGCCTCTACCTTAGGCTCTGAAGCCTCTACCTCTGCCCCCTCAGAACTATTCTACTATTTTAAATCCTCTGAATCCAAATCCTCATAATAAGCCCACATCACTCGATTGGCCTTGCCCTTAGGCCTCAAAGGACAATCGTGATTGGCATCATAGGGACCTTTGCAATAGAAGCAAAGCTTCTTCCTACGTAGATCGTTAAGTGCCTCACGATCCAAAGGTGGTGCTGCTGGATTGGCCTTTGAATCATTTTTAACCCTTGATTTATCTATGTTAAAATCTGGTCTCTCTCTATCTCCATTGGAACACTTATGATCTCTGGATGAAGAAGTACCTCTGAAGTTATATTTACTAGATGGGGCTGCCATCTCCATGCTATGCACCTTCTTCATAGCTTCCTGTAATGAAGGAGGATCAAAGCCTTTGATCCAACCTCTCAATGGTTCTGTCAATCCCTCCATGAAGAGTACTACTAGTCGCCTCTCTGAAATGTCAGGAACCATGACTGATAACTTTTGGAAGTCACCAATATAAAACTCTAGACTTCCACTTTGGTGCAACTGTGCCAACTCCCTAAAATAGGATTCTAGATCCCTCCTATCAAAATGCTCCACCAGCCTATCCACAAACTCCTGATAAGATGTGATCTGATCATGATGGAGTGTCACCATCCTGTGGTGCCACCAATCGTGAGCTACTCCCTCCAGATGTAGTGTCACATATTTGATAGCATCTTCCTCAGCCATCAGATGCAATGTGAGAAAGGTGTCTAGCTTACTAATCTAGGCCTGTGCTGTGACCTTACCACTACCGTCGAACATTATGAGTGTGAGCCTGCTCGTACCATGCTTTAGATCATTGTTCTAGAGTCTAGGTCTCATGTCTTGTCTAACCAATCTGTAGTGCTCTCTCCTCATATTAACAAAATGATCAAAGGATATCCTCTCTCAAACATGAGAAGCTAATAAGTCCCACTCATCATTCGCAGCCATGAAAACATCTGCAAATGGGGAATCTCTTGCCTCCTCATCTGTTGGAGCCTCTGGTTCCTCTTGAACAAATGTAGGATGTGTAGGTCTATTAGTTGTTCTAGAGTGGGTCTGTTGGGGTCTATGATTAACAGTAGCACTCCTATTATCGCCTTGTTCCCCATTCTGTCTATCAAGTGGGTTCATCCTCTCTATCATAGTAGTGAGTCTCTATATTGTCTGATTCATCTATTGTTGGCCTGTCATCATAGCACGGTGGAATTCTCTGGTGTCTTGATCAACATCATACCTATGGCCCCTGGGTGGGCTACCCTCACGTCTATCACTCATGATGATCGGTGGCTGATCTAACACCTGGGTACCTTCAAGGAAGGCTCTACTATGAGTGTTATACATGTGTGGTCCCAACTCTTGTAGCTACATAAGATTGTCAAACCCTTAGGATGGTAGGATTTAGCTCTGATACCACTGTAATATCCCCAACCAATAGGGACTATTAAAAGACAAAAGCTCTGAATTACTTTTCTATATTTCTACAAAATATCTTCAAATAGATAAATAAAACACAGTATAATCTCTTATTTATTTGCTCATATGCTTACAATAGAGGTCCTCTATCAAGTATATAAAGAATAAAACAAATACGGCCTTAATAGCCTAAATATTCCACAATCTGGGAAATAAATCTGGATTTGGTACGTCTCAGCCTACTGTGTCAAAAACATAGTCGTCGACGTTGGTTATACTGCTGTCATTGGTCGACTGGGGTCGTGAACCTACCGACGTTGGTGAGAGGTCAGCCAACGTCGGTCTCTGTAGGTCTCTTCTTGACGATGCTGGTGTCTGATCTTTCTACTGATGCGTATGGATTTTCACGGATCTATACAGACTTTGTACGGATGCCAAAATAGCTTGATCCTGATCTGAAGAACTATGGGCCAATACAAAAGATCTATATCTGGATATTTATTGAATCAAAAAACCAAAATAAAGAAATACCTGTGAACCCTTGTGATAGCTTCTATATGAAGTTATCTCTCAAACTTGTAACCCTTGTGATAACTTCTATATGAAGTTATCTCTCAATTTGGCAATAGATTGGCTAATCTTTCACAACCTATGAATTTCACATAATGAAGAGTGGACGTTCTTCAATGCAAATGGAATCCTGGAACCCTTGGCTCAATCTTCACAGAAGAATTCTTAACAAGAATCAATATCAATAATCAATCATAAATGGATAATTTGCCTCCCTCCAATAAGAAACCCTTATATCCTCCAAAAAGATGTGCTTGCCCTAATTAGGGTATCTTAAATTAGCATTAGGGTTTCATATTTAAAATTAGGCCAAATAATTAATATTTGATTAAATCAATCAAATATTAATATCTCCCTTAATACATGTCAGATCCTCAATCCATCTGAAGCTAGTGAATCAAGGAGTGATTCTGCACATGACCATACCAAAATAAGGGTGTTCCACTGCATGTCAAATATCCCTAAATAATAGGAGCTCAGGCCAAATATGTCCGAAAGAGTCTGAATGAAAACCAACTATAGAAATTTTGCTAATCGAAGCCAAGCCAAGCTCCATCAAGACCCTTTATCCATCCTATCAGCCTACGAGGGTCGCATAATAGGCTAACCATCAACTTAGAACATGTCAACTGAAAAGGGGACATGACACCATCCTGGTTCGATGACACTAAAATCTTCCTATATCATCGCTCACTGGGGCATGATACCAAGAATTGTTGCACCCTCAAGGTTGTCATTCACCAATACTTGGAGAAAGACACCCTTCTTGTTGAGGATACTGTCAACAAATCTCTAACACCGTCTCATGTCTCTCCAACCTCTCCACCTTCATCGGGATCCCATCATCAGACTATGGTCCCTTTACCTCCTTCGCCCCCTTTATTCGAGATTAACACCATCAATGTGGCCACTAGGTCACAAACTTCAAAGGATAAAGCAAAAGAGAAAGTTGTTATTCCTTGGACCTACCCATTTGTCAAACCTGCTCAACCACCCAAACCCAATATTTTTATCTCAGGTACGTCCCAACCAACTTCTTCAGAGGTAATCCGTGATTCTATGGTGAAACAGCTTCACCAAACTCCCATGAAGATGACTTTATATGACCTCATTCAAAGATCTCCACAACATCATCAAGCTTTAATCAAAGCCTTATAGGTAGTGGAGGTCCAACTCGAGGACCCCCAACCACTAGCTACCTTATTCCAATCATTACCTACCATCGCCTCTATTACCTTTAGTGATTATTAAATTCCTACCTCCAACTTGGAAGATCAAGATACTACCCTTTTCATCATAGCCTACGTTGATCAAACTCGCATTAAGTGAGTTATGATTGATGGGGGCACCAGCATCAATATCATTTCCACCCATGCTTATGACCAATTAGCCCTCCCAAAGAATTGTATGTCAAAGACTGACGCAATTTTTTTATCTTTTAATGACACCACCACCACTACTGTTGGCACCATCGTCTTACATATTTGTGTTGGCCCATGAACAATCCCAAAGCTCTTCTACATCATCGAGGGAGAGTTCCAATACAACATGTTATTAGGATGACCTTGGATCCGTGCCATGGCCTGTGTCCCTTCTACATTACACCGTTGTGTCAAATTTGAATACGATGGTCAAGTCCATGTCATTCCCATAGACCCCTCCCCTTTCAAGACATGCAACACAACTTATCGACCCAATGATGTTCTCATTCCTTTAAAAGCATCGACCTAAACACCACCTCCACACGCAGAAGCTTCAACAAGTACGCAAATAGCAGTTACACCTACACCACCTCCTCAAGTGACAATAAAAGACCCTATGGAAGATATCTTCCAACATCTTTCACTTGGGGAGTGTCATTTACTCACCTTGGACATGTTCCAGCTCCTCAAGAGTATGGACAACTTCATCACAATCCTAGCTATGACCATCGTATCGAAATGGTCATCCCTTATGGTCCTCCCAATCTTCAAAAAAATCTCATCTATGGAGGGCTAGATCGAGCTCCCACTGATGGGAATCCTCTTTCATCACCCCAACTATTTACGTCTAACTTCTCTTTTCTTGGCAACCCAAACTTTGCTCATACCTATCTTTATAGGTGTGCATGGAAGGGCTTTGGCTTTGGGCGCTACGAACAAGGCTCCCACTAGCCCATCGAACCACCAAATGATGAGGCCATAAAGAATGCCAAGAAGCGACATGGCCTGGGTTTTGAAGAACCTACTGAAACTTCTAAAAACCCTTAACTCAAACCTATCATAAACCAATCACCTCCAAACTCGCCTATTCCCCCATCTTCACCTACGGAGTCGGTGGTTTCCATCCCTCCTAGTTTTTTATTTACATAAATGCCATTCGCTTGAAACCCCTAACCTATCAACTAGGTGGGGTATCCAGGTCTCTCCCTCTTCTTCTTTCTGTCTCCTTTATCCAACCCATTGATTATCCACAATGGGTGTAAAACATTATCCCTATCACAAGCAACTGGGGGAATTTGACTTTCTAATGACTATCGCAACCTCAACTAAACATCGATCGAACATCAACCAACTTCTTAATCATCCTCACATCTAACATCAACCAACACGTGACCAATGTGGAAAGAAGTAAACAAGGCAAGTTTGCTCCTAATTGGCTCAGACCTTATATCATAATGCATAAGTATGGATCAGGGACTTATCGTCTATCTTCTCTTGAAGGCCAGCCAGAACCTGAGCCCCTTAATGCCTTGCATCTGTGACCATTCTATTGTTAATGAAGTACTCATTCACTTGACATTTAACTTGAGCTCATCCCTTGAGCAACCCCCATCATCATCATTCCTATTCCTTTCAACCCTGTTTCCCCCAACACTTAGTCAACCCTTTTGTCAAGCATGAATGCTTTGTCCTAATAAAAGGGAACCCTTAAACCTCTACAGGCTAGTCCATGACTAAAACTTCAGTCCACAAAACATATAAAACTAGGATGCCTATTCAAAGGTCATAAAACTATAAATGTAGACTGCTCCCTCGAAAGACAGCTACATAATTGTTGTAATTGATAGACTGTTCCCTTGAAGGACAGCTATTCATAGACATTCAACCATACAAAGCAAAATATAGACCAATCCCTCAAAAGATGGCTATGCCCAAATATTGCCACAAACAACACTCTCTCAGAATCTTCCCACATCGATCAGCTTCACATATGACCATAAAACAAAATAACATCCCCACGTAGACTTCCCGCATTGATTAGTCTACAAAAAAAAATTGACTGACAAAATATTAAGTCATGGACTTGCCTATAGTCATTCTCAGGGTCACCTATAAAAGGGGCAAAGTTATCCTTGCTAAAAAGGGTTACACTATCCTCCCATCTCACATAATCAAACCTATTACCCCAACATACCCAAGGGATTTTGAGCTCACTTAACATCAAGTGATTTGAATACTTCTCTAACACAAACAATGGTCAATGACGTAATGCGTGAACGGGGTTTTTATTTGCAACAACCCTATCTATGTTATCATTATGGTCCTTGTCAATGAAAGGGCAAAACACCTTTCACTTCTTTTTACACATACCACCAAATCATTTTCTAACTAAACCAAACCAAACCAACCAAACCTTTTTCAGACCACTAACATTATCATAGCCTATTCACACTAGTTTCTATGGAAACCAATACACATGGAAACTATCGACCACACAATTTATGTCAAGCATAAACCATTACTTGCTGAAGCATAAACATACTCATTTCATTTTTAGCATACACCATCACAAATATGGAAAATTGCTAAGGATGAAAAACCACATAACCAATGTTACAGAATACACCATCGCACAATATGGAAAAGGCTATAACATCATCATCCTCATCATTTCAAGCATGTACTATCACACATATGGGAAGTGCTAAACCATTAACATGACCAAACCAACCTATCACCATCTTTGACCCTTCCTCCCTTTTGGGAGAACTACATTGGCCTGAGGCCCTTCAAACAGGGGCTATGTAGGCAGCACTTAGTTAACATGGGGTCTTCTGAGGTTAGCTCAACCATTCCTTCATCCATCCATCTAATGGACTAACTATCTCTACCAACCCAAAATCATGACCAACCAACCAGCCTTGACACTATAGAAGTCACCTTAGATTTCTCATGGGGCACATTGGAGATCACGACTATCTCCCCAGACCACGACCACTTTTGAGACAAATATGCCTTGGTTATTTTGATTGCATATATGCTACCTCATGAATAGTTAGCAAATTATCCACAACCCTCACACCTATTGTTAGATCATGAGCAAGCTGATTCCCAATATTTGTGACATTTTCATGTTTTCCAGGAGCACTTCCTGAGCTCGGGATACTTGGAACACAATGACCATTGGAGCTACAGCTTGGATCATTTAACCCAATCAGCTACGACTAAACACTGGGGCCCAGTTATTTTGATTTTAGCACTCCTCAACCTTTGACCATGCTACCTATCACGTGAAGTGGTATACACACAATCTCAACTATTGCAGTGTTCACACTCAAACTTCACCATATCCATCCACTATCTATCAAATCGGCACCCGATATCAGGTTACCTTCCCTCGACTCCCACTTTGAGGGGGAATACCTCATCCCTTACCCAGAGCCACCTATACCTCATTCTTTACCCAGAGCAACCTATGCCTTATCCCATACCTGGGGCAAATTAATCCTATTTTTGTCTTGCAGTTCATCAGAACAACCAACAAGACAAAAAGGGGAAAATGTAGACACCAAAATAGTGTCAACCCCCGCTGGTCCCTTTCTAACTTCAACATGCCTAACCTATACTTTATTAATTGAAAATACTTATTTTAAATTAATAATCCCCCCTAGACACCTCACCTTGTATTCCTAGCTCTTAGGCCATTTATCACCCTATGACTAATCATAATTACCTAAGCCCTATTTCAACTCCCCCACTAATCCTCGTGCCTATTAAACCCACCTTTGGACCATTTAACAATGACAACTAAACTTGGCAGATGGAAGAATAGGAAAAAGGCTAAAAATAGCCTTTTTACCCATTCTTTAGCTGCCGACGTCGGTCAACAGTCGACCGATGTCGGTGGTATCACCGATGTCAGTTGCTTAAAACTGAATTCTGACCTCAACTATAGGCCCAAATGCAAATTCTCTTGCTCCCAGGATCTGAATTCTCTTGCTCCTCGACTCTTTGCAGGCATCAGCATTTTATCATCACTCTCCAAGCTAAGAAACTCTACAAAATTTACTCCACATTGGATTATAACATTGCACGAAGTCTCCTACATCATCCATAATGGAAACAAGTCTTCTACATTTCTGGTTCTCCACCAAGAGCTAAGTATTCTTCTGGTTTGTATTTCAGTATTTTTAGAGTGCATTGGTAATTAGTCCATTGGCTATTTTTGAGTACTATTGAGACAACCCAACTTTCTTCTTAGAAAGGCTGAAAAGCCTTCCTTTCATCTTTATTCTCCTTCCACCCCTGTCCTCTACTTGTGCCCTTTCCTAGACCATATTCACTGCCCTGCATCCCTGCACAACCCTTTTGAATCTCCCAGACCATTCTATTGACCAAAAACAGACCTGAAACCTGTCCAAGGCCCATTGCCCCTACCGACATTGGCATCAAGGCCCATTGCCCCTATCGACGTCGGTAGCTTAACCGACGTCTGCAACGTTGACCAACTGATGTTGGCAGACTAACTGATGTTGACGACGGTGGAAGACCGACAGCAAAATATAGGTACACATTATCTCTATTTCTTTTGTTTAGTCTTTCACTAGTTCTTTTCATATAACAATCTTTTTATCAACTAGTGGACTATCATCCCTCCAGGAAGTCTTTGCACTTCTGGGACCGAGCTTTGCTTGGCAGTCCACCATATATCTATCTACGATTTTCTTTGCTTAAGTCTTTCTTATCTACAGGTGTCATCCTCCACAGCCAAAGAGGAGCTCCTTCAATCGTCTAGATACGGTGTGTAACTTCATTCGGGTATCATCTAACCCCTGACCATTACCTTAGTTTCTTATTTCTTCTGGATGTAACAAGCGAAAATTAGTTAGAAACACAAGTATCTATTATCCAAGACAGATATAAAAGGCCGCATGGCTTAATGTATCATGATATTGATTGAGTTTGATATTGAGTATGTTAATTAGAAGTCCATAAAAGATAAGTGCTTTCAAATCAACTTGTTGAAGCTCCCCTTGAAAATACTTAACCACTCACTTTTCGATTCCCAAATGAGTCCATCATGACCATCATAAAAATACTTCCTAAAGAGCAACATTGGAAGCTATATTTTGATGGATCATTCATATCACATGGATTAAGGGTAGGCCTATTATTTATTACACCACAAAGGGATGTTATACCTAAATCATTCTATATCATCTTTATTTATACTAAAACATGGTTTAATATGAAACACTCATTATAAGGCTTCATCAAATAGTACAATGGAATATTCAACATCTTATGGTTTATGGTATTTATCAAATAATCATCAATCAGGTTACAGACCACTTTTAGACCAAGGATGATAATATTGTTCAATACAAGGCCATCATCAATGTTATCAAATAATAGATTGTCAACATATAATTTAAACACATAGCTAGGGGTAGTAACAAGATAATAGATGCCATGTCCACCATCAGCTCTTTGATCTACCACACATAAAAAATAAAATAATATCAATTCCTCATTAAAAATATTCTATCACCTTCTCATGAACCTTCAATCATCATAATGATATAGGATATTATTGGTCCCACATCTATTTGGTATTTAGACCTATATAATTATCTTCATTACCATATCATGCCATTAGACCTATCATGTAAACAACAAAAAACATTTACACACCAATCCTCTCTATACCCTACTTGACCCAACATTTTACTACTAAAGATTTGATGGAACTTTGCTTTGTTGTTTAAATTTTCTATAAGCTACATTAGCATTGAGGGAATTCCATGAAGGAGTATGTGTATCCCATACCAATGGGTATGTCCTAGCCAAAAAACTCTTACGTACCAATTACTATTAGCCAACTATGGAAGTAGATGCAACTTTTTATGTCAAAAAGTGTGACACATGTCTTAGGCATGTCAATATAATTCATGTCTTGACTAGAACATTTAAATTTATGCATACACCATGGCCATTTTAAATGTGGGGAATCGATCATGTTGAGAATATTAACCCTACCTTATTTGATGGCCACAAACACATCTTTATGGCTATTGAATATTTCACTAAGTGGGTTGAAGCTATACCCCTCACTTGCATGATTGGAAAATAAATTTCCAAATTCATCTTTAACCATCTCATATGATGCTATCATATCCCATCTAACATTATATCTAATAATGGTAGGTCATTTAATAACAAGGATGTCATAACCCTTTGTGTTGAGTACAATATCATCCAAAAATTTTCTACCATGTATTACCCACAAGGTAATGTCCAAGAAGAGGCATCTAATAAAACCATTTTAAACATCCTTAACATGATTTTTAATGATGCAATCTACAATTGACACCTCTAAATATTTCATACCATCTAAACATATCATACTAATTACTACACTCTAACAAGAGCCACTCCATATTCCCTAGTCTATGGCATTGAGGCCATTCTTATAATTTAGGTTGAGTTACCTTCTCTGTATATCTCATTGAAATATGTCTAAGATGATTAAGGTTATAGAGTTTCTCACCTTCAAGAGCAAGAATTAATGAAAAAATCATGACCTCTATCAACAACCTTTAAGAATACTAGTACCGACTTATTGGTCAATATAAATAATGGGTCAAACATAGAGAATTTGATCTTGGGGATCTTATACTCAAAGAAAACTAAAATAACACCATGGATGAGAAGAATAAGAAATGTAAGTTTAAACCCAATTGGATAGGCCCATATGTCATTATTGCTAACTATGGCTCTGAAGAATATAGTTTCACTACACTAGATGGGGATGAACTTGAGAAGCCCCTGAATATAATACACCTCAAGTGTTATTTCAATTTAGGGACCCAAAGTATTATCTATGAGGCTCATTTGCATTGTGTCATATCATCATCTTCTTTTTACCATACCATATATGATTCCTGCCATACCTTTAATAATTGACCAAAGTTGTTTTACCCTCTCTACCCACCCATTTTGACCTTGGTTTTGATCTCTTGGTTATTCAAGCACCTTAAATAAGGGGATTCAAACAAATTTTTAGTATTTGATTTAGTATTCTAGACAAAGGAAATATCTCAGACTAGTATGATAGTTGGTTTGATAATTACATTCTTCATTATTGTCACGTTCTATTTCATTTTTAGTGTTACTAATTATAACTACCTTTGGGGTAAATTAGTATCATTGAGATATACCATTTTTTCCTAATTATAACCATCTATGGGAAAATTAGAATCAAAATATTTACCATATCTTTCCACATCACCTTGCTATTTCTATATTATATTATGACATTTGCCTAAATTCATGAATTTACTATTACCTAGTTGGATTCCTCCATTGTGAAGGTAGAGCTAAAATGACTTGAGATCCTCATGTGACTTTATAGGAAGTTCTCAATTTATGTTGAGGTAAGCTCAATCACCCCTTATCTTGTGTTCTTTTTTTTTTGTGATCAATTTAAGTTTGAATGTTCACACCATTTTACGATCAACCTAAGCCACACTCATTATTTTATAAGTTTGACTATTTCGTATCTCATCATTCTCAATCGAGTTGTGATGCATATAAAATTTCAAAAACCTTTTAAAAATATGTAACAAATCTTAAACATCAAAAAATCATGAAAATTGGCTTAGAATTTCCATGAGAGATATAAAGCCATCAAATTTTTTGGGCTAGGCTATCTTGTTTTTTTAATTTATTTCTAGACCACCTTGGCCTTTTTCCTCCCATTTCTGGTAGAAATACATCATCCTAAGGTCTGCACAGTCTATGTAAGAATCACTTGGATACATGGGGTATCTTAGGTTATCTCAACCATATCTTGCTTTCTTTTTTGACCACTTCATTTCTTTAATCATCCTAGGACCCCTAACTATCTTACGAGCAACCACTTGTCATTTAGTTTCCCCATCCTTTTTGGCCTTTGGCCTTACGCTCTTTTTATTTTGAAATTTTTTATTTTGTACATTATGTATTAAACTTTGATACACTAATGACTTCTAGGCTTTATCTTACACTCTTGCCATTTTTGTGAGTATTTTCTATTTCAAATGCTCTCACCAGTTTTTGAGACCATTTTTATATTCCTTTGCATGTCAATCATATTTCCTTATCATCAATTTTCTTCCATCCGATATCCTAGGAGAACTACATTTTTCCTAAAGCTCATGTTGGATATTAAATCCATGAGACTATGTAGGAAGCATCCACTTTCCTAGTGCTTATGGAGTCAGCTCGATTACCCCTTCCTTTTCTTCTATTTCCCCTAGTTTTGTTGTCTCTTTTGGCCTAAGGGCAATTTTTATTGTCATATTTTGTGTCATTATTTCCCTATAACTTAGGGGTAACCTTGTCTCTATTAATCTTGCATTATTATACCTGCATCGTTATTGTTTAGCTTAGGGGTCACCTTATCACCAAGAGTAACAACTCTATTACACATGCACAAAAAAATTGGTTTTTATTTGCACTAACATTGTGATTAACTATTGTTTGTCTTTGTTTCATTTTATTCTTGTTTTTTGTCTTTATTTTATATTTCTTGGTATTTTGTTATGTTTTTATTTACTAGTGGTTTTTTTATTGGTGTTTGTTTATTTTTTGCCTATTTATTTGATTTCATTATAGTACCTTGACTTAGTCTATATGTGTTCATTAGGTGATTCCTTATGAATTATACTTAAGTCCATCCATATTCATATGTCAACATTGTCATCATGGTTTTTATCATTGGTGCATTATTTTCACTTGTTTATTGGATCACATGTGAGTCCTTATACATATTACAAGTAAGTTATCATGGTGTTATATATCATGGTGCTTATCATCATTTGTTATAGTAAAAATCAGATCAAGGGATCTTATGATAAATGATGTCATGGTAATTTTCCTTGGTCACTTGATAAATTCTGGACATTTCCAATCATTTCCAAAATACATAGTAATTAAATCATGAAAGAAATTCAATCCTTTCTAGTTAGGATGTGCATCTCCATACTATAAATTAGCCCAAATTCATGCCTATCCTCTATACTAACTTTGTCTTATGGACAAGGAATATGTAGAGGGGAGGTTAGTCTTGTGTTAGTCTAATAAAAAAAATTTAAACAAACACACTAAAATCCTAACACCTCTATTCTAGACACTAAGGAGAGATTAGGTAACAAGTAAGCATATGATAACACAACTAAAACATAAAATAATACAATCGTTTACCTTCCTTGAAGCTCAAAATGGTTTGTTGAATGGTTTGATTGGTTTGTGCATCAATAAGTCTTTGACAATGAAGCTTGTTTGTCTCCTTCTCTCCTTGGAGCATTGGCTTTGATTGATTGGATATATTTTTTAGCATGGTAACACTACTTGAAAGGAATTTAGGCATTATAAAACTACATCAAAATATATTTTTGAATATATGTTTGCATAGTAACTTTTCACCAAAATAACTTAAAAACTAATAGGCATGGCCTTGTATTTATAGCCTCAATAATTAACTCTCACCTAAGGTGAGTTAAGGTTGAGTTTAGTATTGGAATGGGTTCAAACTAACCCTAATTAAGTTAAGACTAACTCTAGTTTAGTTAATAGTTATCACATAATTATATTTTTTAATTAATAGCCATGTCTCTCAAATTAGATATTTTAGGATATTTTGGAAGAGCTTGACAACTCATAAAGGCAATGATGAAAAGGCTTGATATTTTGAATTTTCATTTTTAGATATTTATTAATTGTAAATGGATAATTCAACTAAGAATTTAATCTTGTTTAATTAGATGATTGATTTTGATTAGTATTTTATCTCTTTTAAGATTTGATTGATTTCCCTAGTTAATTGGTCCATAAGCCAAATTGATAGTTGTTATGATGCAAGGTGATTAGGGATGAATTCATAAGAGGTTATTATTGCATGCAGCCTAATATCTCAATTAGGGATTCCTCAATGTGATTCTAAACTTTGATGAATCATTCACAAACAAGTTTGGGATGTTTGGTGATTCTTAGGCTTAATTTTCAATGGTTGATAGGAATTAGTTTGAAGTCTAATCTAAAGCTAGTTGTAGCCAGAATTAGGTGTCTATAACTCTTACTCCATGAGTATGGATTTTGTACATAATCCTCATTTTTTTATTTTCCACATTATCCCAAAGTACTGTGCCAATGATTATAATTTACTTTGGGAAAATCATTATATTTCAATCTATTTGGATGTTAATGATTATAACTTTGGGAAAAACATTATCCTTATCTTGCCCCATAGGGGCATAGTGTTATTATTCTAATGATTATAATCACCTTTGGAAAAATAATTATCTTTATCCACCCAACTAGGTCATGTTTTCATTTTATTAATGATTATAACTTCCTTTGGGAAAATAATTATTTTTTTACCTTGTTATGCGAATGATTATAAATGAATTTGGGAAAATAATCATTTTTATCTTCCCAATTGGAACATCTCACTATGCCATTGATTATAACTACCTTTGGGAAAATTAGTCTTTTCTACCCCCTTTACCTTTTTGGTCCCATCATTTTCCTTCATTCGAGGAATCAATCACTGACCTTATTTTCCACCTACTCCCTTAAGGGGGCATCCATGACTCATCCATCACCTATTGGGGAATTAGGAATTAAATACATTTTCATTATTTGAGAATACATTATTGTGCCTATAGTTTGAAATTCTTTTCCAAATAGGGGCAAAATGTAGACACCCCATTCTAGCCACAAATGGATTTTGACCAAAATTCATAGTAATTTTTAGTAAATAGTGAAAATTAATCCTAAGAATCATTAAATGTCCTAATTAAATTTGAAAATCATTTATTAGTTCTCATAATCATGTTGAGGAATTCTTATTTGGGGTATTAGCTTTTATGCAATAATAAACTCTCATAGATTCATCTCCAATCACCTTGCAACCTAACAATTGGCAATTTCGCATTTTAGACACATTAAGCAAAGCACTTGAACAATTATTAAAAGAGATAAAATTTTAATGAAAATGAATCAAATAATTAAAAAATATTAAATGCTTATCTAAATAACCCATTTGCAATTATTGAATATCTAAAAATAGAAATTCAAAATATCAAGCTTTTTCATCAGTGTTTTTGTTAGTTGTCAAGCTATCACAAAATATCTGACAAACATATAAACATATGATCCATATTTATTAATTGAAAATCATAATTACATGACACCTCCTTAAATCAACTACGATTATCCTCAACTCACCTAGGGTTGGTTTGAACTCATTCCATGCTTAATCTTAATGTAAATCAACTTGGATGAGGGTTGAATTTAGAGGCTATAAATAGAAGGCCTCACCTATTGATCTTTAATATTTTATAGTGAAATGTTATTATGCCAAATACCATAAAAAATATTCATTTCAGTGTTACGATGCCAATTTCATAAGCTAAGCCAAGCTAAGCCAACAAACATTACCAAGGTGCCAAGGAGAGTCCGAGTAATGGAGCTTCATTGACAAATATTTATTGAGCACATAACCAAGTAAGCCAACTCAACAAGTGGTTTTGGAGCTAAAATGAAGGTTAAATTGATATTTCTTTTGTTTTCTAGGTATGTTTTCATTGTGTGATTATTACATATGCTCTCCTTAGTGTCTAGGCTAGAGGTGTTAATGTTTAGTGTGTTTATTTTTATTTGATTTTCTTGAATAACACTATACTAATCTCACCTTTATGGATTCCTTGTTCACAGTAAATATTATAGACACCTCATTTTGGCCACAACTGACTTCCAACTAGACTTCAGATTGATTTCTATCAAACAATGAAAACTAAGTCTATGAACTACTGAATATCCCAATTTCATCCACATATAAGACATTAATGCTCGAAATCATGTTGAGAAATATCTATTTGGGGTATTATCTTACAATAAATAATAAATTCTCATGGATTCATCTCCATTAAAATTTTAACCTAGCAAATTGATAATTTAGACTTTAAACCCATTAAATGAGGCACTTAAACAATTCCTAAAGTGCAAAAATGCTAAATAGAATGAATTAATTAATTAAATAAAATTAAATGCTTAAGTGGAATTTCCATTTATAATTATTGAAATTGAATTTTGAAAAAAAAATTAAATAAAAATGAGGTCATGATGATGTCATCAACCTCAAAGTCAAGTAATTAAAAAATCTTCCCTAAATCAATAAATTTAGAAATAGAGATCCATGCTTAATAAATGGGATATCTATCCCAAATATTAATTTTTTTGCCCTTATTAACTCAACTAGGGTTAGTCTAAACCTAACCATGGTAAACTCTAATATAACTACACTTGGGTTAGAGGTAGTTTGGAATGCTATAAATACAATGACTCACCCATTGATAAAGAAGCTTATTTTGTGTAAAGTTATTATATTCAAACACCTTCAAGAAGCTACTTTAGTATAGTGTTATCATGCCCATTTTTTAAGTCAATATAATCCGAAACCAAATCCAAGCCCAACATTACCAAGTTGACATTGAGAGGTGGTACAAAAAGCTCTATTGATAAATATTTTTTGATCATACAATTAAGCACATCAATTCATGGCCAATATATAAGTATTACTCTCAAGGAAGTGTTGATCCCTCTAAATGTATCACAGGTGATCTTAGTGTCTAAATAATATTTATCATTTTATAATTTAGAGAATTCGAATCATGAGTAATAGGTTTTGGTAATCTGGTTACCTGTGGTGAAATATGGGTAGAGTAATTACTATTCCACAATATTTATATTTATTGGTGGTTGGGAGCCACCATGGCTAATCTAAGTGAAATTTAAGATATCTATGCTATTATTAGTAAATTTATGATCAATATCTAAAATAAATATTAATATAAATAAATAATTATAGTGAAGTTTAAACTAGAGTGATTTGGTCAAAAAGAAGCAAAAAGAAGGGTAGGGCAGAAAGGAGATGTTATGAATTTCAGTACAAATATTGTGATAAAGTTTATATTTCATCAAGATATAAATTCAAACCAATACATGACATGAAATATATTTAACATATATCTTACCATGTACCAACCAATAGTCTAAGGAAAGGACAGAATAATGCAAATAAGAAACTAGATTCAATTTAAATATTTACTTCACAAGCAAATTACATTAGCACATTTACAAGTAAAGAAAGAGAAATGAAATAAAACTAAGATATTATAATTAACCTATCATAAACACACATTAATATCTCTTCATTCACATATGCATATCAATAATCAATAAAAACCATTAAAATTTACACATCCAAATAGATAAATGAGAGAAAAGCTATGTAACAATTGACATAAACAAATTTGGACAAAATTCTCAATATTCCTTACTTGTATTAATTGTTCTGATTATAAAAAATAGTTTTTTCTCTAAAAAACTCTCTCACTTTACAAAATGGTGATACTGCTTTTTATAGAAGACTAAGGCAGGACACCGGTCAGTCATGAGAGTACAAATGTATAAAAGATAAGGACAACTATCCTTATTATAAAGCTCTAGAATGCATTCCCTTTTCTAAAGTGGATTGAGCTATAGGCAAATGTGCTAACAAAATTTCATATTCCTTTATAAAAATAATATTATACTTTTAAATATTATAAATTTCCTTATAAAGTGGATTATTGATAGTTATCTTGGTGGGCCCTATGTTGAAGAACAGCCCTGTTGTTCCTAAAGTATCTTCATGGCTTTTTGATGTTGTTCATCAACCAAATTTATGTTGACAACTAGATCTAAGAGCTACTCATCCTCCTAATCTACCAAGTCATCAAAATATCTATCATTCTTGGCCATAACTTCTTTAATACTCCTCACCTCAACAATTTTATCCTCTACAATCAAGATCATGCCCATGACCCCATTTTTGTCATTCCCAAATTGGCCCTGACTATTCCTCCTGACCTCTTACATAACCAAGGTGACCCTGTGCTTATAATCATCATCTCCAATGATGCCCAAGGAGATAAGTGTGGTAGGATTAGTGATCATGCTACCCAAAAAAATTTCAATCCTACCTATCAACTCTTCATCATTCCTCAAGAGCCTCTCCAAGTATTTTAACCATGCACTCAGACTCTAGATTTTGTCCATAATTATTCCCATAATTTAATTTAGATGGGCCAAGATAATGGTCCTGAACCCAAGAATCCAACAGTTAACTAGTATGTTAATTAACCCTTTCATTTTGTCTCTTGAATTTTGATATTGGGCTAATAACCCCTTAGCTCTTCATCCTAGTGAGCCAATGGACTCTGCCTTATCTTTATTTCCTTCAAGGATTTAAACATGTCATATAAATATGATTCAAAAATATTCTTTATCTCTTCTAGAAATGATAAGACAACCTATGTCTCAAGATTCTCCTTTTGATTATGCAAGTTTTTGATTTTATGATATAAGCCTTTGATGCCTAATTTTAGTTGGGTTGAGTGGACATCAACTAGTCTAAATATATATTCTTCATGGATTGGGTATTCACCACGTGCCTAACTTCCTACTAGAGTTAAGCCCACAAAAGTTTCAAGTCTTTGAAAGGTGAACTCCTCACTCCCAACCATGGTCTTCTTCATTGTTACTCTCTCTAAACCTATTGTCTCTAGATTAAATTTCACACTTACTAATGACTCTATGATTTTTAGAAGTTTTAGGATCTCTATCTATGTGTTGTCTAATGCTCCAAGATTGTTTATCTTAATACCACTGGACCAAACAAAGGCAATCATCCTTCTTTCCTCTTATTCCTTCATTAAAGCCACTATCCATGGGTTGACCTCATTATGGATAGTGATGCTGACTCTTTAGGTCAAGGCCCATGAATGTTGTATGGTTGATATCTTTTGAATCTTGACATAAATAAACCATTTAGGGATGATTGGCCCATGGATGGGATTTTCATCATTGAATAATTTAAATTCACTAAAAGTATGAGTGAAGGTCAACTTTGGCTTCTTCTTTGTAATTGGGACTAATTCTAGCTCATCCTTTATTTTGAGGGGTGCAGCTAAAACTAGGTCTATTGTAATTTCCTTCCTTTTTTATTGTCTTGTTTCTTTAGATTAGGTCTGAATTTCCTCAACTTGTTCTTCTTCTTCTTCATCAGATTCATATGTTTTAGTAAGCATTTTGAGTGCATCCTCCACTATCTCATCAGGAGATAGTGAAATCATATAAATATACTCTATTAGGGACTCTAGTCTATCAGGCTAAGTTGAGGATGATATCCCTTTACCAGGTCTCTCTTATAATTTCTCTTTCCTAGGTCCTTATACCACTTATGCTTGGGTTTGTTATAGTGGTTTCTCTATAGGGGTCCTAGAAGAAGGTCTAGGTAACAAGTGGTATTTCAAGGGCCCCATCTACCAAACCTCACTAGGTGGTTTCTCATCCCTAGATAACCTAGCCTCAAGCTTGACATTGTGCTTCTTAAACCTAGCCAACACTTCTATAAAATTAGTGGCTCTGATATACATCATGTCATGAATACCAAGCCTATGTTCATAAGGGTAATTCATTTTTCTTGACTTCAAATGTCCTGTGACACTATTATGAGGGTCCCACTACCTCAGTTAATCCAACTAGAAGTTGAAGGTGTCTCTATGTTTGGAGATGACATTCACATGCTCTTAATTCTATAGTATGGTCCTACTGATGGTCAAAGGAAAGGGGTGAAGGAGTCCTTTCATTTTATACTTGCACACACCATATATACCATTGAAAATTTGGTATGAAATCTCTTATTCTACCAATTTTGTTGGCACATGGACTAGTAGTTTGAGGGGTTGAACTAGGGTCCCTTCTATTCTTATCACTGTGCAATTTGGATACAACTAATTGTATCCATTCAATTCCACATAATTTTTTACTAGAGGGATGACCCTACCCATGGGGACCCCTTTTAATATATTCTACCAAATACGGATATACACAATCATATATGAATTTCATATTGTGTTTCTACTTGAATATGTGCAACTTGAGATAGTGATGGGAAACATTGTATATCTCATTAGGTGACCAATTTTTATGTCAAGGATTTTGGTGTTGGCTAATAGGTCATATAGAAGATAGGACATCATAAATAATTGTCTTATATTTTTATTCTTTATGGCTATGAATTGTTTCTTCAAACAAATTTTAATCATTTCACATATTGGGGGTGTGATTCCTTTTTCAACCATAAAGTATACATAGGGTACCTAGATCTTGTTAACATGTGTTGTATAAGGGGATCCAAATAACATATTTAATAAGGTGAGGATTATTTTGATCCCTTCCCTAAATTTGACAATTGGGATCTTCTTGATGGGGTTTTGGATCACCTAGGTTGCGATAAGAAGCCATGGGGTAAGGACAATGTTTAAGTCATTTTTTCTAGTCTATATTCTAATTATAGGTAATTCTATATGAGACTTGTGTAGTTTGTATTAGATTTCATATTCCAGAGGGTAAATATAAGATACCTTTCTAAAAGTATGTTTATGAACTATCTAATCTTGATCAAATTTACAATCTATGAAAATGGGGGAAATAACATCGATTTAGTACAATACCTCAAGTTTTCTAGCAATAAAATAGAGACTAGTCATTTGGGTGGATACTAGGTCTTTATACCTCTGAATAATTTTATCATTTTTCATCTCTTCTCTTATGATGGCTTGCATGTCTTCAATAGTCCAAAAAATCTTGGACCAATTCTTATTTTTGGTGTTTAATGATGCAACATCAAAGTCTATGTCCTTAAAGACCCTTCCCTCATTGTCTGAAGTCAAGTAGAACTCTGTGTCATCCCTTTATTGTTTCCTTCAAGTTACCATGACTATAAAACTTACAAATTGATCAGTAATGGTATTTAAGTAGCCTCTAGATCACTTTTTCCTCACTCAGATAGCAATTGGACTCTTTTTGGCTCAACTGTGAATGATTAGAGTTCAAGTTAGGGCTTTTCGTATGGAGACTAGGGCTTTCTACAACTTTAATGGTGATGGTT
Organism: Torreya grandis; assembly: GCA_037957365.1. Classification (NCBI taxonomy): domain Eukaryota; kingdom Viridiplantae; phylum Streptophyta; class Pinopsida; order Cupressales; family Taxaceae; genus Torreya; species Torreya grandis. Next base: position 1,208,819 of record JARHVA010004601.1, read on the forward strand.
TCTTAGAATTAGGCAAATTCATACCTTAGATTTTATTTAGACCCTAGTATTTATACCTTTTCCCTTTTCATGCTCACAAAATCTTTAATTTTGTCATTTTATGCTTGTGTGGTACCTACATGGCATCTATTTGGCAACTTTCATGGCATTTTTCATAAATAATTTAAATGAACTAGCCATTGTCCTTTAAAATATATATTTTCCTTCATGCCATTAAATATATTCTTATGGATCAATGTGGATTATTGATCATGATCTCAGGGCTTGATCGCTATTAGTTGTTTTATATCAAGTCACATAATTGTGCCACTTGACACCTTTATAGGCCTTTTAGGTTTTATGATTTGTTAGTGAATGCATGTTTACCATGTGTCAATCCTACAGACCTTTGGGGTCTCATTGAATAGTCTTTGATGATTGCAATCCATTTGATCACCTTTTATTAGTAAGCATTGACCATCAATCATGATCTAAGTAGAATCATGTCATTGGTCTGATGGATCAATGATTTGGTTCCATCGGATCTCCTTCACACCATCTAATCATTATCTATGATGGATTAAGAGTCATCGATCCTGCAAGGAGCACAAACTTTAATTATTATTTAGGTATAGGAAGGAACTTAGGATAAATACTTTAGATTAAAGTTTATTTCATGTTAATAAACATGACATAAACTTTGGGCTAAAAATGTTTATGCTAAGTTTTAGAACACATATAAAGGGACTAAGGATAAATTTTATGTCATGTTGATACAAATGATGTAAAATTTAGGCTAAAATATTTAAGCTAAGTATTAGAATACAATTAAAATGGACCCAGATGATAAGTAGACTTAATGTAAAGTTTGATAGGGATTTTAAGAGCCAAGCATAGGATTAAATCATACACAGAGAAGTGAATACATAGAGATCAATTATTTTAAACACATTAATATATTATTTCACTCTAATTAGTACATTTGGACATATCACAAAAATTTATATATATAGGAATAACATCCTATAACAACTTTGATATTCTCTCACCTATAAAACCTCCTATATAGATATATTATTATAACTTATTAACAATATATCTTAATAATAATATTCTAACAATCTTACCATATTAACCATATGATTATAACCACTAATGAATAAAAACCTATTACTAATATTTACCTCTCGGTAAATACTAATTTATGTAATGGTAACGCACCTATTACTATTTACCATCCCATAAATACCTAAATTCACTAAATGCGAAAACTAACCCCAACATTCCCCCCATAGTTTTTAGATGGTATAATATATCTCTATTTCTAATTGTAGCATGATCTACCTCTGTGTGCTCATGATTATTTTTGTATACATGTGCCATCACACATCTCTTCCTTGACACTTATTTGTAATTAGTTTTCACAAGTTCACCAATAACCTTACGAATGGTTTTCATAGGTTCACAAATAACCTTACAAAATGGTTTTCTCAGATTTACCACTAACCTTACAGAATGGTTTTCTCAGGTTTAACACTAACCTTACAACATGATTTTCATAGATTAACCACTAACCTTATATAATGATTGCTACAATGTTATTTAGATCAATATTCTCCAATGTAAATATACAAAAGGGTTACATAGGAATATCACTCATAATTGAATAGGTGCAATTATTTTTCACACATGCTAAAAAATAAATATAACTACCAAAATAATTAAAAAAACTAAAATTAACACACCACACATAATTCACCAAAACATTGATGTGGCCCCATCATTGGCGACTAATGAGAGGTTGTTGAAAGATCTACATCCTTTGTGTAGACTCCAACCTCTAGTATATATTTATTGTTTACTCAACTGATGAGGTTATGAAAGTTTTAGGGGAAATCACCCCATAATCTAGACATTGTGTACAAGTAAAAATGTGTCATTGTATAACAAGGGATTTAACTTTGATGACCAACCGTTATACATGACTTTTACTTTTGATGACTTGAACACACTTGACACAAACAATAACTATTATGACTTTTGACTTTTTTAAGATTTTTTTTATGTATAGACCCAATAATAATAAACTTTAAACTATAAAATCCCATAATAATTAAATGACTAATTATGAAATTTAATTGACCAAAGACATATTAATGATAAAAAACCACTTCTTACATAGATACATAACTCAAAACTCAATGTTGTCATTTAAATTTTTAAATGACCACCTAAATATGGACTATAAACACAAGGTCTATTAAAATATAATTAAAAAATTAACCCAAAAAATTTAAAATTTAAAAATTAATCATACTGTAATACTTTTTAATGTATATTAAACATATCGACATAATTATTATTTTTATTTAATAGACTTTTGATAAAACTTTACAAACTATATAAGAATCCTAAAACATCAATACCAACTTATTAAAATGTTAAATTTTAAATTAATACAAATGAAATGACTAAAAACCTTGATTCATGGATAGATGGTGGTCCATATCAAACAAAAATGAAATTAATAAAAACCATGAGCTTGTATGATAGTTCTGTCCAGTGCTTGATGGTGAAATGCAACATGAAATTGATTAGGTATGTATGTTGGTCATTATATGCATTGATGAGAAGACTAATGTAGAATTAAAAAAATACCATGTAGATTTTACCAACCTTAACAAGCATAACAATTGACATATCCTTCATTATAAAAACTATATTTTCAAGCACATCTGCTCCTTGTGGCATGAAACTCAACACAAACCATTGATACTCCAATCAGTAGAGAGGATTATTTCAGAAGAGTCAGGATATAGGTAAAATATTAGACAATTGCATCAGTCAGCGATGAATAGAATATGAAAAAATCTTAAAATCTATTAGACAATGTTCACAAATTAGACACTATCATAAAACACTCATTTTGCCACTAAACTCAATGATCAATGAGTTTATCAATGTAGAAAGGGATTCATTGTAAAGTCTTAGAATTTCAAGTCATGAAAAATACACTATAATGCATGAAGAATTAAATCCACAATTTTGTCCTTTGATGTTGCACCAAGTTGAGCAGAGATGATAAAATGCTTTGAAATAATCTACAACTATGTGAAATGACTTGCTGGGGATCTGAGTCGATACATGAACTAGGGGTGATGAAAAATGGAAGAATGTGTATGAGGATGAAACTCAAATTAAAATGAATTTACATCCCGAAAATGAAGAGAGTTTCCCCTCCATATATTAACAGGATATTCTTAGAACATTCCCACTCTAATACCATTGATAGGGATTCTAAGATCCAAACATATGATTAAAACATGCACAAAGAATCAAATACACAAAGATAAATTATTTCAAACACACCGATATATTACTTCAATTTGATTAATACATTTAGACATATTACAAACACACACACACACACACACACACACACACACACACACACACACACACACACACACACACACACACACACACACACACACACACACACACACACACACACACACACACACACACACACACACACACAGAGGAATAACATTCTATAACAAGTCTAATATTCTCTCACCTATAAAACCTCCAAAATAGATATATTGTAATAACTTATTAAAAATAGATATTTACAATAAAAATATTCTAACAATCCTACTATATTAACCATGAAGTCATAACCACTAATTACTAATAACTTGTTACTAATATTTACCTCTCAATAAATACTAATTTACGTAATGATAACTCACCTAATACTATTTACCATCCTATAAATACCTAAATTCACAAAATGTGAAAACTAACCCCAAAAAAGTGCTAACCTATGGTTTTATCATGTTGATAAACAAGATAAAACTTTAGGTTAAAACTTTAAGCTAAGGTTTAAGGCATAAGGACCTTTTGTTGAGTTAAAACATAATACAAGTCTTTATCCTAAGGTCTATTGTGTTAATAAATACCATACAAACTTTAGGATAAAGACTTAGATTAAGTCTATGTTTGTAAATTTTTAGTTAACAAAATCATTTTATCATTAAATTTTAAAGATCCTAAGTTTTATATCCTAAAGGGGGGTCCCATTGAATTTCAATGCAAGTAATAAGCCTTAGCCATGTTTTGAAGCATATCCTTATGTTTAATCAAGATGATCAATGAGCTTAAATTTTATGGACACACGAACATCAATGATAGCCTCAAAAGTGTCAAATGATGTTTAAAATTACATCAAATTTAAGTTCATGAAGTCTATTAGGTCCATAGATCTTGGATTTGACACACTCTATTAGATCATCTGGTCTTGATCAAGCACAGGCTCTCGATCATGATCTGAGTGGATGCATGCCATTGGTCCTTGCAATCATGAAGAGGATCAATTTATATCATAGATCAACATGTATGAAAATTAGACTAAGTTAAATGCCTAATTCTAAAAATCATAATAAAATGGGTCCCTTTGAATACTATAACCATAACTTAAGGTTTTAGCCTAAGGTTTCAATGTATTAATAAAATACAATAAACCTTAGGATAAAAACTTAGGTTGAGTATAAGTATTAATGCATGAGGCCCTTTTAACACTAAACTTGAACGTGAGAGTGCCACATGGCAACTCCATGGGACTCTTGAGCTTTTGACTTTGTTTGACCCTAGGAAGGGTCCACAGAGCATTGATCTAGATCTGGGTTTCTGAGATAACAACACTTGTCATCCTCATAGGATTTATTATGCCTTTGACATTTCAACACCATGTTATTTCATTAGATTGGCTTATGAGAGCATACATGGACCGTTGATCATGATCATAAATACTTGTATATGATTGGCTCTTTTTGAATATTAAAACCATAGCATAAGTTTTATCTTAAGGTTTCATTGAATTAATAAATACAATGAGACCTTAGGGTAAAACTTAGGCTAAGTCTATGTTTGATAAAAAGGGGGCCCTTTAACCTTAATGATGATCACACACCATTCGATCTTAGGTCACACTTAATTATGGAGCATTGATAATGATCTAGGGGCTCACATGAGATTGGTTCAATCGATCAAGGATTTCGATCCATCGGGTCTTCTTCACTCCATCTAATCATCTTTTGTGATGAAGCAAGAGCTTTTGATCCTATAAGGAGTCAAGATGCTTAAGTTAGGGCTCAGGTTGATGTAAAAGCTTAGGCTAAAGTTTTAAGACTAAGGTCTCCTTCATGTTAATAAACATGAATGAGGCCTTAGGACTAAGACTTTAGGCTAAGTATGTAACAAAGATGACCATGTGCTACAATGGGGTTAAGCTAGGAAAATAAAGGACCATGTAAACATGAATGTTAGACTTTGTTAAAATAAAGAGAACAAAAGGGGGAAAACATAAAGGGACAAGGATAAAGTTTGGTCATGATAAACAACATGACCAAGCCTTACAATAAAATTAGGCTTAAATCTAAAGCAAATTTTAAAATATTCCCACTAAATTTGTTCCCTCCAAATTTGAATTTAAACCAAGGGTCTAAGCTAGGGTTTTTTGAAGAAGGGTTTTAACACATTAATCCAATTATGATTTACCATAAATCTAAGGCTAGTAAAGTCTTGAATGAGGATAAAACTTATGAAAAACCTAGGATGATCCATTAATAAGAGCTCCATGAAACTTGTAACTTAAGACATTAGGTCTAATTTTTATCAATATTAGGCAAGGTTAAAGAAAAACCATGAACAAATGGGCCAATTTCATTAGGCGTGGATGATCTTCAAATCCTAATAATGTTTATAATATTAATATTTCAGTATTAAGGTTCAAAGTATGTACAAGGGTCCCTATTTTTTTGAAATGGGGGTATGTTGACCTCAATAAATGGTAACTTCTATGGGAAACATAGAAATATGTTAGAACGTAGAGACTCTGGTCTAGACTAATAACTAGGTCATTTATTACACTTGATCAATACCATTATCAAGATCAGTCCATGGTTGAAATGAACCTTGCATGTGTAGAATTAGGATCAAACATCAAGATGTATCCTATTGTGTGCATGCTTTGATTCCACTTACTATTTACCATGGGATTCAAGGGACAACTTCCAAGTTCAATGCCTTTAATCATTAACATTAAGTTGGATCATGTTTAAATATTGATTAAGAACCATATTTCTTGTTAAGGGAAGGCTTGGGCATTACTATACTACTAGCCAGGCATCCATAACCTCAATATAAATGCCTTTGACTCCACTCATAGCCTTGATCTACTACCATCTAGGTGTACATATCCCCAGTGGGGATTACCAGAATCACCTTTGCTTAAAAAGCTTTTGATTTTGCAATAAGTTTTTATTTTTTGTATTTTTGGGTCTTTTAGGGTTTCAACAGAGGTTGGAAATTAGGGTAGCTAGGTTTAAGGATTTAGTCAAGTGTATGATCCTTAGATAATCACCTATGGTTACAACCTTTATCTTAGGAAAAGATGTTTGTTAAGTACAGGCATGATTATACGTTAATCGATTAAGCTTTCATTCTATATGCACAATTCTCCTTAAAACCAAGTCCAAGTCAAGAAAATGTTTAAAGTATTATGGAATGGTTAACCTATCCATCAATCCCTACTAGTTTCTTCAAATTATAACATCAAGCTCATATCTTAATCCATGGTCAGCATCTGCATGAGGTTCATACTAGAATTCTTAAACTTCTAAAGTTTCAAGAAAACTAAGGAACTATGAGTTGAGGGCTATCCAAAAGGACTTATTAGAAGCAAGGAACAAAGTAAAATAAAGAAAACACACAACATAAAGTATCAAATTAGGAATTAAAAGGGAAGCAAATAAATATATACACACTTATGTATAAAATAAGGGACAAGAAGGAAAAAGCTGAAGGAAACTAACTAGCCTTTCTAAATTAACTCTAACCATCTTATAGATTTACTCCATGAAGACCCCAGGAGGAGCATAAAAGAATTAATGTTTAAGATACTTCCCATTGGTGGGTAGTATGAACTTTGATCCTTGTAGAACTTTTATCTTGAATATGTTATCTCCAAGTGTATCTGCAATCTAATAGGATCCAATCCACAGAGGTGTGAACTTGTCATGCTTGCCCTTGGGCTCAAATGCTTTGTCCCAAAGTGTATGAATTAAAAAGTGCAAATATAAAGAATAATTCTATTCTAAGTTAAATTCTACCAAAGTTAGAATAATAAATGCAAGAAACAATAATAAAAAACCTTCACATTTTAGACATAAGAATCCTCCATTATGATTCAAATCTAATTTGCTCTATTAAAATGTGGTGCTCACTCCTCCAATGTAAAGGTGAAATGGGTAGTGTTTGGAATCAAAAATATTAAATTTGATTCACTTTGGATGTAAGATTTGATTATGATTTGCTAGATTTTGATTGTGATTTCTCAAGATTCATGATTGATTGTAACATTTGTATTTTTTTTGAAAATTAGGATTCTCAAAATTATTTATAGAATCCTAGATTATGATCCGATGGTGGAGGATAAATTAGACTTTTTTACGGTTCTAATGATCAATAGTTTAGGATGAGTCCTCATCCATGAGGATGGAGACTATTTCAACTAGGTAAGGAAAAGGAGGGGTTGGTTATTAGACATAGTCAAAATGGATTGACAACTTAGTGGATGAGTCATAAGAAGTGGAGGTTTTCATGGATTTGATTGGGATGAGGGAGAGTGATGTAGGAGCATCAATAATTATTTGTAAAACTTTATACATAAGTGTCAATATAAGTCAAATAAGATAAGGTGAGTGGATAAAAAGACACATTATGCCTCATTTCATGTTGTAATAGAATTTAGGGAATCTAAGAGGTTAAAAATAAATCATTAAACTATGTAAAAGGTGAAAACACATCATCACCCTTTATAAAGGTAGTAATGCTATGTTGGTGAAAGACAAACTTAGCATGAACTAAGTCAAGAGAATATTGTTGATTAAGTTGAGGATTTATAATTATCACTTATCTAAATTTGTAATAGAGATGATTTGAGTCTCATATATAAGAAGGCTTAATAAAGAGCATCTACGTGTGTATATATATAATTAAGAGAGAGTTTGTGAAAGAGTAGATAGGTAGGAGTTTAGAAGGAGAGTTACAAACCTGTAGGTTTGTATTGGATCTAAACAAGTTATAGGTTTGCATGGAGTTGAAATATATAAGATATATGTAATGATATGAATAAAGAAAAACATGAGACCATTGTGGATGAATCTCAAACCCAGTAATTATTGTAAGTGCATAATATTAATATGATAAAATTTTGTACCATCTACTCATAGAATATACACAGTCTATTTATATTGATGAATGCAAGTATTTTGAAATGTATGGAGATAAAATATATATTGGAAAGGTAATCAAAAATTTTATAAGATATGTTTTATACTTTTGAATGTTTGCTAACAATCAAAATAATCTTTTGTTTTCCTTAGTTTTGAGATCATAAATAGACTATGATAGTTAAAGAATTCTAATTTATATAATGAATATGATGGCATTTGAATGGTTGATGGTGTGAGGAACATGAACACATGATTTTGATAATACTTATCAATATATCTATGAAATCATGTTCTTATACTATTAAAAGGGGCATATTAGATTTGTGTAATTTTCAACAGGAATATAATATGGTGCAATTCAATATAATGTTATTCAGTGTATGCATAGAAACTCTTAGATCATGACTAAGTAAGATATTAAAATAATTTTAAGTTTAAAACATCTGATATAGATATCAAAGTATGTGTTTTTGAAAGTATGAGTGTCTCTAACAATTGATGAAAAAATAGGGAATGTGAGTGAAAGGAGATATGGTGAAAGATTATTGTGATGACCAAGAACCCCTGCTTAGTGATTAACCTTATTTCAAGATGAATATAAATTGACTATGTTGTAATAATCATGATGGAATTTAAGGTGAGAAAGTATTGATTGGATCTTTGAATACATCTGCTTACTCTAAATGTGTGTAAACCATACACGTGATATGTTTGAAGAAAATACAGTCAATAATCTAGACTGCATAATGAAATAAAGAAGTGTGTAGCACTTGATATGATGTGAAGATGGTGTATAAGGTTAATATAGTGATAAAATACCTTTTTGGAATGGATTAAGAATCATGGATAAGCCAAATAACCTCAAATTTTGGTATAGTTGCAACACAAGCTGACTATGTTATGAAATGTTGTGTAATTCTTGTGTTTAAAAGTGATTCAAAGTTATATTATAGAAAGCAAAGCCTAGTAAAGTAATAAAGAGGTAGTTTAGAATTTGATAAAATAATTTAGATGTTTTAAATATAAATAGGCATTAAAAAATCATTTTGGAAGGCTCTCAGGACTTGGTCGGAACCATGTTAACAATAGGCACTATGTTACTGTATAGATGAATAAAAAATGGATCACAAATAAGCATGGATGTTGTTGGAGAGTGAACCTAATGAGTATATATAGAATGAATATATTGAGGCCTTAAAGGAACCATAATAAACTTGTAGGAGATAAGATAAGTATATAAATTTTGTACTTTCTTGTTATACACAAACTGTGAAAATTGAGTACTTATGGAATCATGTGTTGAACCCTATAAAGGAAAGTGTGAAGGTAACTAAGTTTTGGTAAAGTAGAAGATAGGTTAGATAGGCCTGATATAGGCATTTTTACATATTGAAACTTAGAAAGAGATCTTCAAAACCATTTTTTCCCCTCTTGGGCTTAAGGAAAACTCAAAAATCCTAGATTGGGCAAAGAGTTTTAAAATGACTACATGAGATAGTTACCCAGTAAAAGTGGATTATTAAGATTATACATAAGAAAAGTTTGTGTCAATAAAAGTTTGGAAATCCATATGTAGGTTACCTATGACAAAGGAAGTACATATAAAACCAATAATAAATAAAGGGAAGATTTGATCTAGTTTGATCTAGTGATACCTTAAACAAGTGTGAACTGGTGAGAGAGTGAGTAGAATAGATTTTAGAAAGCCATGAGAGGTATATGTAGAGTGTTAAAGGTTGATAATATAAATCAAGAAGATTAGTAAATAATATTCTAATAGAGAATGATGGAAAACATATTGTGAGGGAATTGGCAAAGGAAAGTAGCAATGATGATTGATACTTGATTGAGATATTACAGGAAGCAAAACTAGGGAAAGGAAACATATTGGTGAATGAGGATTTGCATCATAGATAAAAGTGTGAGAAGTTTGAATTGGTAAATTAAGGAATTAAATAATTAAAATAAAGAATAAAAGGTGTACAATTGAATTTTTCAAAAGTATTTGAATAAATCAATTAATTGATTTTAGGAATAAATGTTAATTATTAAATTAAGAAGAATGATTAATAAAATTCAAAAGAATGATTAAGGTGAATTTTGACACTAAATGAAATTTAGGTGTCTACATTTTCCCCTCTTTGAAATGGTGTTGTGAAGAAATACTATTTTAAAGAATAGAAGTAGAGTGTTGATGATAGAAAAGCAAAAATTTGCCCTAAATGAATGAAAATGAGTGTGATGATGCCCCCTCGAGGGTTTATGTAATAAATATACAAATGCCCAAAATTTGATGAAAAGAGGAAATAGTTAAGTGGCCAAATGAAAAATCAATCTATTTTAGTTTTGATGTCAAATTTGAAATGTGGTGGTAACGTAAAAGAGTTTCCCCTAGTAAGGTGATAATAGGTCTTTGATTTGAAAATCAATAATTTAACCACTCAGAGATTACATGATTATTGTTGTTTGCTAATGGTTCAAGGGCCAAATTAGTAGGTGTGGGAATGATATATCCTAGTAATAATAAATTATGGATCCATAAACAGAAAAAAGTTATTGAGTTTGTAAGTGATTGTGGATTTTATGCTAAAAAATGATTGTAAGATGTTGAAAACAATCTTGAAAGAATGTGATTTAATGTTGTCTTAAATTTTAAAATGGATGAATAATTAGTATTATGGATGAATGGAAATGAGAACAATATCATCAATAATATAGATATTTGTTTCAATACTAATGTTTGCAAAATTGTAGAGGGTACGTGTAAAACTAATTACCCCTAGCTATTAAATGATAGAGAAGATATTGGAAAAAGTACATGTCCTACTTTAAAGACTGTATGCTTAGATTGCACTCAGATTCAGGAGTCATGAGTAGATGTGGGAATGATATATCCCAATCATGGTAAGCCACAGGCCAGAAAATGAAAAATATAGATTGTCCAATTTGTGATAAAGATTTACAAAATTGATATTTGCAAGCATGGATAAGGAGATATAGAACTTTGATTAAATGACAATATAAAATGTGGATGAAATGGATGATGGGAAAGGTGATGGCCAAGCTAAATCTAGAGACCCTATGTCTCTAAGAACTGCTCTCATAACCCACTTAGACAACGTCTATGCATGGATATCAGACCATATGTAATTCTCCAAATACTGGAAGAAAAGTGATGATGTAATGTAAGATTGATCCATGGATGCTATACTTAAGTTAATTAGTTCACATTATGAGTGGATGATGGAGAAAGGATGAAAAATGTGATTTTGTCGATCCCAATTGACATGTGTGGTAATTGAATAAAAATATTAAGAAATGATGGTGGATGATTAATATGCAAACATTAACAGATAAATGAAGTGATCACATGGGTTAATGATGATGGATCAAATGATTCAAAAACATGGATGAGATAAGGATGAATGAAAGAAGAGATGACACATAGATTCATTGACCTAAGAATGTGAGATTATTTGATAGTTTCTTTGTGTATATTTTTTCTTTGCATTGGATTTTTGATGATAATTCCAATTAAGAGTTGAGAAACCTAATTTTTGATATTGCGTATGATAATATGCACTAATGGTATAGAAAAACCATGATGACTATCATGTAATACATGTAAGGACTAATAGGTTCACAAGGATAAAACTTAGTGCATCATGATATGGAAGATCATATAACACTATTAGTAATGTGAATAGTGATCTAGACACAAGAAATAACAATAAAAATAAGATAAAAGAGATGTTTACAACAATGAAAATTATGTAAGTAAACACAGAAGTAAACAAATATTACAAAAGCTTGTTAGTGTTTAGAGCTCTGATACCAGTTGTTAGGATCTTAGAGTACAATTGATTACTTTTGTATAAACAACTAAACATAGAATTGAAACCAGAAGTAATAAGTAACTAGAAATCAAAAACAACAAATAATAGGAGATATGAGAAACAACCAATCTATATTAAACTCTTCCAGAAGGAAATACAATGAAGAAATATCTTTCTCCTCACACCTCTCAGATGTATAGTAATTCTCCTTCAAGAGTTCTCTCTCTCTCTATCAATTACAATCAACTCAATTACTGAGTTCCTCCTCTAAGACAATCAACTCAATTGTTGTTGTACTACATGCTATGCGGATCTAACCCTATTATATAGTAAACTACAACACTAGGGTTCCATGAGCCATGCATTCACCACCGTTAGATCCACCTCTGAATCAAAGGCTCAAATTTGTTTGGCTAAAAATAGTCTGACTAAAATTAGCTTGTCTAAAATTAGAAAAGATAGAAATGCACAGATGACCATTGTCAGTCGCTGTCAGTCTGAATATGACTGATGTCGGCCGATCCCTAACTAATGTCAGTCAACCCCTAACTGATGTCAGTTGGTTCTGACCAATGTCAATGACTATGTAAGTCTAGCAACCTCTGCATTTGCTCATCAGTGAAGCTCTTAGCTCCACAACTCAACAATCTCCCACTTGGAGATAAATAGCTACACCTGTACCTATACAACAACATCCTCTAGCTTGTTTCTCCTCTTCAAGTTCAATCTTGAAAACCAACAAAAATTGAATAAAGATTCAACTTCTCCTTTGTTACCAACTTTTTTAACTTATCAGCAGGGTTCTTATCCGTATGGATCTTTTCCAGCTTCAACTATCCATCCTCCAATACCTATCTAATGAAGTGGTACCTAAGCTGTATATGTTTGGTTCTTGAATGAAAGGCTGAATTCTTTACCAGATGAATTACACTTTGACTATCACTGTATAATCTGCAACTCTCTTGCTCCTTTCCCAACTCTTCCATGAACCGAGTCATCCAAATCATTTCCTTACTAGCCTCTGTGATTGCAATGTATTCTGCCTCTATAGTAGACAAGGCAACAACCTTCTACAACTTTGAAATCTAGATAACCACCGTTCCACCAACAGTGAACACATATCTTGTGGTGCTTCTCCTGCCATCCAAGTCACCTGTCATATCTGAATCTACATACCCATGTAGAGAAGTGTTTGAACCTCCATAGCATAAATGCCTACTACTGGTCCCTCTCAGATATCTGAGAATCCACTGAACTGCTTTCTAGTGTTCCTTTCTTGGATTGGCCATAAACTTGCTGACAAATCTCACTGCTTGGGCAATATCTAGTCTAACAAATCCCTTTACTACCAACTTGGCCTTATGTCTCATTTGTCCATTCTCTCTTTCCTTTAACCTATATACCCATTTATTTTTTAGTGCTTTCTTTCCAGATGGAAACTCAATCAAATCCCACGTATGGTTCTCTTCCAAGGAATCAATTTCCTCATTCATGCCATGCTCCCACTATTTTCTAGATTCTACCTGCATTGCCTCATAAAAACTTTCTGGTTCTCCACCATCAGTGAGTGAAAAAGTAGTATAAAGAAGGGGAATAACAAATTGGAGGATTATTTACCCTTTCAGACCTCCTTATGGGCATTTGAGACTCATTTACAGCTTGTTGTCCACCAAGATTTCCTTCTGACAGTGACCGATCTCGGTCATCTCTAATCGATGTCAGTATGCACTTGACTAATGTCAATTCTACCTGATCAACATTAGTTTTCACATGACTGATGTCAGTTTCCACCTGATCAATTTCGATTTCCACCTGACTGACGTCGGTCTCTGTGTTTTCCTGTGAGTGATGATTTTTACCTGTGAGCTCATTTTGGATCATAACTTCTTCCAAATCAAGATTGCCCTGCTCAGAATTATTTAGCCTCTTGAGCTAATCATTATACATCATCTTCTCATTGAAAACTACATCACAGCTTCTAATAATTTTGTTAGTTTCTAAATTCCACAACTAGAATCCAAAATCTCCAAAACCATAACCAATGAAAGTGCACCGCATAGATTTAGTATCCAGCTTCTTTCTATTTTCTTTATCAATGTGCACAAAAGCTTCAGAACAAAAAACTCTATGAAATGAAAGATTTATCTTTTTACCTATCCAAGCCTCTTTTAGAATTCCACCATCCAGTGTAGTAGAAGGTCCTCTGTTAATCAGGTAAACCACAGTATCTATAGCTTCTACCCAAAACTGTAAGGGCAAACCAACATGCAACCTTATACTCCGTGCACACTCCATTATTATTCTATTCATCCTTTCAGTAACTCCATTTTGCTGAGGTGTTCTTGGAACCATCCTTTCCCTTCATATTCCACTCATAAAAAAGTAACTATTGAATTTATTATTGCAGTACTCACCACCATTGTCAGATCTAAGGCACTTCAATCTTAAACTTGTTTCCTTCTCAACCAAAGTTTTCCATTTCTTAAATGTGTCAAAAACATCAGATTTCCTCTTTATGCAATAAACCCATACCTTTTTTGTAGCATCATTAATGAAGAAACATAATGCTGAGATCCTCTAATAGAAGCTACCTGTGCTTCACCATACATCTGTGTGAACAAGCTCCAACTTGTGCTTCTTCTTTGTTGACCCAGTTTTGAGAAACCTTACTTTATTTTGTTTCCCAAAAATACAATGCTCATAGAAATCTAGATCTATGCTTTTCAAATCTAAAAGCTTAACTTTTGACTTAAGAACATTCATTCTTTTCTCACTCATGTGACCAAGCCTATAGTGCAACAACTTTGCATCTACATCTAAAGTAGATAAAATAGAAAGAGAATAATCAATAATACAAGTAGATAGATAAAGTGTACCTACTTTCTTACTTTTTGCTAATACAAGTGCACCCTTGAAAACTTTCCAAGATTCAGCTGTGAGAGTTACTATGCAACTCTCATCACCCAAATTTCCTACAAAAATCAGATTCCTCTTTAGGATGGGTACATGCATGACATCTTTCAACACCCATGTGTTTCCATTCTACAATTCCAGCTGCACTTTTCCTTTGCCAACAATTTTACAAGGCTCATCATCACCTAAATAAATTTTTTAAAAATCTCCATGGACATAATCATTAAAAAATTCTCTATTTGGGGTTGCATGGAAAGAGGCACCAAAATCTAAAACCCATGATTCTACTTTATTATCCAAAGAAAATGTAAGAGCATCCTATGCAACAATACCTGCAACTTTTGTTTCTTCATTATCTTCATGCTGATTTTTTTTGTTATCCTTCAACCAACAATCTTTCTTTACATGCCCTTTCTTTCCACAATTCCAGCAGGTTATTCTTCTATTTCTAGATTTAGATCTACTTCTCATCTTTGACCTTGAGTTCCTTTGCTTGCCCTTCTCTCTTTGCCTTCTCCTGATTTCAACACTTAAAGCATTACCTGATGTTTTCCCTGTGCTTTTCCTGCAAATTTTTTCATTCAAGATTACACTAACAACATCATCAACTTTTAAGATATTTGAAGTAGATGCAGTATTATTAACTGTCATTACCAAACTATGCCAACTTTCAGGTAAAGAGCATAAGATTAAGAGAGCCTTAATTTCATCATCAAAAACTATTTTGACTGAATTTTACTGATTTACAAGTGTATGGAAATCATTAAGATGACTAGATACATATCCACCTTCCTGCATTTGCAAATTAAATAATTTCTTCATAAGATATACCTTATTCTAAATTGAGGGTTTTTCATATAAATTTTCCAAAGTATCCATTAACTCTACCATTATTTTTGCCTGTGATAAGTTGTAAATAAAAGAAGGTGCCAGGTTCAACCTTATAGATCCAAGAGCCTTTCTATCAAGAACATTCTATTTTTCATCTTCCATATCTATGGGCTTCCTCAAAACCCCACCCAACGGTAAGTACAAATCTTTCTGATATAGATAATCTTCAATCTGCATCCTCCATAATTGATAATTCTTGCCATTGAATTTCTCCATTCTTAGTTTACTCTCTTCTGCCATTACTTTGCTCCCACTCAATTAGAAACCCCTATGAGTGAATTCTGTAATCAACAAACACTAATACACTCTGATATACTAACCTGGCTCTGATACCACTTATTAGTGTTTAGAGCTGTCATGTCCCCTTTTTAGTTGACATGTTCTGAGTTCATGGTTAGCCTATTATGCGACCCTCGTAGGCTGATAGGATGGTTAGAGAGTCTTGATGGAGATTGACGTGGCTTCGTTTAGCAAAAAATTTCTAGTTGGCTTTCGTTTGGGCTCAATTAGACATGTATTGAGGGAGATATTAATATTTGATTGATTTAATCAAATATTAATTATTTGGTCTAATTTTAATTTAGAAACCCTAATGCTAATTTAATAAAAACCCTAATTAGGGCAAGCATATCTTTTGAGGGTATAAGGGTTTCTCATGGAGGCCATTATTGATTAGCCATTGATTAGTGATTATTGATTTTGAAGAATTCTTTTATGAAGACTGAGTCTAGGGTTCCAGGATTCCATTTGCATTGGAGAACGTTCCCTCTTTAGTGTGTACAATTTAGAGGCAGTGAAATATCAGTTAATCTATTGCCAAATTGAGAGATAGCTTCATCCAAAATTTATCACAAAATTTACAGGGTTGAGAGATAAATTCACACATAAGTTATTACAGATATTCCAGATATTTATTTCTTTATGTTTTGATTCAATAAATTATACAACTAGAGATCTTCTGTACTAGAGACATATATTTTCAGATCAGGGGTTGAAAATAGGCAAGTTGTGCTTTATTGGCAGTCGTACGAAGTCCGTACAGGTCCGTATAGATCCACATAGACACCGACCTCGGTAGACAGAGATCCCCAGTGACCGACATCGGCCGACTGAAGACTGACATCGACAGAGAAGGACCTACAGTGACCGACGTCGGTAGTATATCAACCGACGTCGGTGACTGTGTGTTCAACACAGTAGGCCGAGACAAAATTTCCAGATTCAAACCCAATTTCTAGATTTACAAAGCCAAGGTTTTCAAGACTGTATTTCATATTTTTATATGCATAAGAGAGGACTGTAATTGTAATAGTTTAGAAGGACAAGTGATAAGATTTGTGATTTGTTATTGAGATACTATATTATTGTTATCTTCTGAATTTATTCAACAGAAATTGTATCTTTGTTCAGAGTTTTTGTGTTTCTATATTCCCTATTTGGAGGGGATATTACAGTGGTATCAGAGCTAAATCCTACCATCCTGAGGGTGTGACAATCTTATGCAGCCACAAGAGTTGGGACCACACAGGTATAACACATGCAGTAGAGCCTTGCTTGAAGGTACCCAGTTGTTAGAATAGCAGCGGATTATCATGAGTGACAGACGTGAGGGTAGCCCACCCAGGGGCCACAGGTATGATGCTGATCAGGACACCAGAGAATTTCACCGTGCTATGATGACAAGCCAATAACAGATGAATCAGACACTACAGGCACTTATGACTATGATAAGGGGGATGAACTCACTTGATGGATAGAACGGGGACCAAAGAGATGACAGGAGTGCTATGGTTAATCAGAGACCACAACAGACCCACTCCAGAACAGTTGATAGACCTACACGTCCTACATTTGTTCAAGAAGAACCGGAGGCACTAGCAGAGGAAGAGGCAGGGAATTCCCCATTTGCAGATGTTTACATGGCTGCAAATGATGAGTGGGACTTATTACCTCCTCATGTTCAAGAGAGGACGTCCTTTGATCATTTTGTTAATCTAAGGAGAGAGCACTACAGATTGGTTAGACAGGATAGGA
Organism: Torreya grandis; assembly: GCA_037957365.1. Lineage (NCBI taxonomy): Eukaryota > Viridiplantae > Streptophyta > Pinopsida > Cupressales > Taxaceae > Torreya > Torreya grandis. The sequence continues at coordinate 1,226,772 of JARHVA010004601.1, forward strand.
GGCCTAGAGTTCAATTTAGTGAGCTGAAGAAGGCTACTGGCAAGCTTTCTTTGACTACTTTTGACGATAGTGGCAAGATGACAGCTCAAGCTTGGGTTCATAAGCTTGACACCTTTTTGGCATTGAGACCAATGTCAGAGATAGAGGCCATCAAATATGCCACTTTGCACTTGGATGGAGTAGCACATGATTGGTGGTACCATGGTATGGTAACACTTCAACATAATCAGGTAACAGAGTACCAGGACTTTGTGGATAGATTGGTTGAGTGGTTTGACAAGAAAGATTTTGAGGTTTACTTTCGAGATCTGGCACAGTTGAGACAAATAGGTAACTTGGAGTCCTTCATTGGTGAGTTTCAGAGATTGGCAGTCATGGTGCCCAATATTTCAGAGCATAGATTAGTAGTTCTCTTCATGGAGGGATTGACAGAACCATTGAGAGGTTGGATCAAAGCCTTTGATCCTTCTTCATTACAGGTAGCTATGAAGAAGGCATGTAGTATGGAGATGGCAGCCCCATCCAGTAAATTTAACTCCAGAGGTACTTCTTCATCTAGAGACCATAAGCACTCCAACGGGGATACAGAGAGACCGGATTTTAACATAGATAAATCCAGGGTTAAAAATGATTCAAAGGCCAATCTAGCAGCACCACCTTTGGATCGTGAGGTGCTTAACGATCTACGTAGGAAGAAGCTTTGCTTCTACTACAAAGGTCCATATGATATCCATCACGATTGTCCTTTGAGGCCTAAGGGCAAGGCGAATCGTGTGATGTGGGCATATTATGAGGATTCAGATTCAGAGGATTCTAAACAACAGAATAATTCTAAGGGGGCAGAGGCAGAGGCTTTAGGGCCTAAGGTAGAGGTAGAGTTAGAGCTTCACATACAAGAGGCATGCCTATCCAGTATTTAGTCAGATGAGTCATTCAGAATCCGTGGAGTTTTGGCAGGGCAGAAGGTTATCACCCTTCTTGATACAGGAGCCACACATAATTTCATAGATGCTATATTTGTGGAGAAGCGTGGACTCACTACCAAAGATTTTGAAGGCATCATAGTTAAGGTAGCCGATGGTCACACTCTTAAGTGTGAGCGTATGATTAGAGACCTCCCATTGCGCTTGAACAACTATGAGTTCAAGGCTGATTATTATGTGGTAAACATGGGGGATATAGACATAGTCTTGGGTATGAAGTGGCTTCATTCATTTGAAGAAGTTACTCTTCATCTCAAGGACATGGAGGTTCTCTTTGATTTTGATGGAAAGATGCATATTCTTAAGGCCATACGGGGCAACAGCTTCAGATATATGTTTTTTCATCGGATGGAGATACCTATACCACATGACATGATAGAGCGCGATGACAAGTACACATTGGCACCAGCATAGGAGAGATATGAGGATGAGCTTCCTATTGAGGTGAGTTCAGTTTAGGAGTTGTCACATGTGGTAGGGACTCAACTTTCTATTATAGTCGGGTCACAGGTTGATGATGATATGACTATTTCTAGCCTTCACAGTCCAGTTTTAGATATTATTCAGGTAAGGAGTTTGCTTTCTAATTTTTATTTATGGATTGGATGTTGGGGTGCTTATCTTAGTACTAGAGATGATGTGATGCCATTAGATGAGAGTTGGGATGGACATGGCATGGAGTTCATGTTAATTGACAGTGGTGGAGATCATGATTACATTTGGGATCCAGGTGGATTGATTGATTTGTCATTCAGCGATTGCTTGAGGGCAAGCAATTCTAGGAGGGGCAGATTGTCATGTCCCCTTTTTAGTTGACATGTTTTGAGTTCATGGTTAGCCTATTATGTGACCCTCGTAGGCTGATAGGATGGTTAGAGGGTCTTGATGGAGATTGGCGTGGCTTCGTTTAGCATAATTTTTCTAGTTGGCTTTCGTTTGGGCTCAGTTGGACATGTATTGAGGGAGATATTAATATTTGATTGATTTAATAAAATATTAATTATTTGGTCTAATTTTAATTTAGAAACCCTAATGCTAATTTAAGAAAAACCCTAATTAGAGCAAGCATATCTTTTGAGGGTATAAGGGTTTCTCATGGAGGCCATTATTGATTAGCCATTGATTATTGATTATTGATTTTGAAGAATTCTTCTGTGAAGACTGAGCCTAGGGTTCCAGGATTCCATTTGCATTGGAGAATGTTCCCTCTTCAGTGTGTGCAATTCAGAGGCTATGAAATATTAGCTGATCTATTGCCAAATTGAGAGATAGCTTCATCCAGAAGTTATCACAGAATTTACAGGGTTGAGAGATAACTTCACATAGAAGTTATTACAGATATTCCAGGTATTTATTTCTTTATGTTTTTATTCAATAAATTATACAGCTAGAGATCTTCTATACTAGAGACATATATTTTTAGATCAGGGGTTGAAAATAGGCAAGTTGTACTTAATTGGTGGCCATACGAAGTCCGTACAGGTCCGTACAGATCCACGCAGACACTGACCTCGGCAGACAAAGATCCCCAGTGATTGACATTGGCCGACTGAAGACTGACGTCGGCAGAGAAGGACCTACAGTGACTAACGTCGATAGTATATCAACTGATGCTGGCGACTATGTGTTCGACACAGCAGGCCGAGACAGAATTTCCAGATTCAAACCCAATTTCTAGATTTGCAAAGCCAGGGTTTTCAAGACTGTATTTCATATTTTTATATGCATAAGAGAGGACTGTAATTTTAATAGTTTAGAAGGACAAGTGATAAGATTTGTGATTTGCTATTGAGAGACTATATTATTGTTATCTTCTGAATTTATTCAACAGAAATTGTATCTTTGTTCAAAGTTTTTGTGTTGCTATATTCCCTGTTTGGAGGGGATATTACAAGAGCTCTGATACCAGTTGTTAAGATCTTAGAGTATAATTGATTACTTTTGTGTAAGCAACTAAACACGGAATTGAAACTAGAAGTAATAAGCAACTAGAAATCAGAAACAACAAATAATAAGAGATACGAGAAACAACTAATCTATATTAAAATCTTCTAGAAGAAAATATAATGAAGAAATCTCTTTCTCCTCACACCTCTCAGATGTACAGTAATTCTCTTTCAAGAGTTCTCTCTCTCTATCAATTACAATAAACTCAATTACTGAGTTCCCCCTCTGAGACAATTAACTCAATTGTTGTTGTACTACATGCTATGAGGATCTAACCCTATTATATAGTAAACTACAACACTAGGGTTCCATGAGCCATGCATTTTCCACCATCGGATCCACCTCTGAATCAAAGGCTCAAATTTGTTTGGCTAAAAATATTCTGACTAAAATTAGCTTGGCTAAAATTAGAAAAGTTGGAAATGCACAGATGACTAATGCCGATCGGTGTCGGTCTGAATATGACCGATGTCGGCTAATCCCAAACCGATGTCGGTCAACTACTAACCAATGTCGATTGGTTATGACCAATGTCAGTGATTGTGTAAGTCCAACAACCTCTACATTTGCTCATCAATGAAGCTTTTAGCTCCACAACTCAACAATCTCTCACTTAGAAATAAACAGCTACCCCTATACCTGTACAACAATATCCTCTAGCTTGTTTCTCCTCTTCAAGTTCAATCTTGAAGACCAAAAAAGTTTGAATGAAGATTCAACTTCTCTTTTGTTACCAGCTTTGTTAACATATCAGCAGGGTTCTTATCTGTATGGATCTTTTTCAGCTTCAACTGTCCATCCTCCAATACCTGTCTAATGAAGTGGTACCTAAGCTGTATATGTTTGGTTCTTGAATGAAAGGCTGAATTCTTTGCCAAATGAATTGCACTTTGACTATCACTGTATAATATACAACTCTCTTGCTCCTTTCCCAACTCTTCCATGAACCGAGTCATCCAAATTATTTCCTTACTAGCCTCTGTGACTGCAATGTATTCTACATCTATAGTAGACAAAGCAACAACCTACTGCAACTTTGAAATCTAGCTAACCATCATTCCACCAATAGTGAACACATATTCTGTGGTGCTTCTCCTGCCATCCAAGTCACCTGCCATATCTGAATCTACATACCCATGTAGAGAAGTGTTTGACCCTCCATAGCATAAATGCCTACTACTGGTCCCTCTCAAATATCTGAGAATCCACTTTACTGCTTTCCAATGTTCCTTTCCTAGATTGGCCATAATCTTGCTGACAACTCCCACTGCTTGGGCAATATCTGGTCTAGCAAATCCCTTTACTACCAACCTGGCCTTATGTCTCATTTGTCCATTCTCTCCTTCCTTTAACCTATATACCCATTTGTTTTTTAGTGTTTTCTTTTCAACTAGAAACTCAATCAAATCCCACGTATGGTTCTCTTCCAAGGAATCAGTTTCCTCATTCATGCCATGCTCTCACTGTTTCCTAGATTCTACCTGCATTGCCTCATCAAAACTTTTTGGTTCTCCACCATCAGTGAGCAATAAGTAGTATAAAGAAGGGGAATAATGAATTAGAGGTTTACTTACCCTTTTAGACCTCCTTATGGGTGTTTGAGACTCATTTACAACTTGCTGTCTGCCCAAATTTCTTTTTGACAGTGATTGATCCGAGTCATCTCTGATCGATATCAGTTTGCACCCAACCGATGTCAATTCTACCTGACCAACATCAATTTTCACATGAGCGACGTCAGTTTCCACCTGACTGACATTGATTTCCACTTGACTGACGTCAATCTCTGTGTTTTCTTGTTTGTGATGATTTTTACCCGCTAGCTCATTTTGGATCATAACTTATTCCAAATCAAGATTGTCCTGCTCAAAATTATTCAGCCTCTTGAGCTGATCACTGTACATCACCTTCTCATTGAGAAATACATCATGGCTTCTAATAATTTTGTTAGTTTCTAAATTCCACAACTGGAATCTGAAATCTCCAAAACCATAACCAATGAAAGTGCACTGCATAGATTTAACATCCAGCTTCTTTCTATTTTTTTTTATCAATGTGCACAAAAGCTTCAGAACCAAAAACTTTGAGAAATGAAAGATCTACCTTTTTACTTGTCCAAGCCTCTTCTAGAATTCCACCATCTAGTGCAGTAGAAGGTCCTCTGTTAATTAGGTAAACCACAGTATCTACAGCTTCTACCCAAAACTGTAAGGGCAAACTAGCATGCAACCTCATACTCCGTGCACGCTCCATTATTATTCATTTCATCCTTTTCGTAACTCCATTTTGCTGAGGTGTCCTTGGAACCATCCTTTCCCTGCGTATTCCACTCATAGAACAATAACTATTGAATTTATTACTGCAGTACTCACCACCATTGTTAGATCTAAGGCACTTCAATCTCAAATCTATTTCATTCTCAACCAAAGCTTTCCATTTCTTAAATGTGTCAAAAATATTAGATTTACTCTTTATGCAATAAACCCATACCTTTCTTGTAGCATCATCAATGAAAAAAAAATAATACTGTGATCCTCCATTAGAAGCTACCTGAGCTAGTCCCCACACATCTGTGTGAACAAGCTCCAACTTGTGCTTCTTTTTTATTGACCTAATTTTGAGAAACCTCACTTTCTTCTGTTTCCCAAAAATACAATGCTCACAAAAATCTAGATCTATGCTTTTTAAATCTGAAAGCTTACCTTTTGACATAAGAAAATTCATTCCTTTCTCACTCATGTGACCAAGCCTACAGTGCCACAACTTTGCATCTACATCTGAAGTAGATAAAATAGAAGGAGAATAATCAGTAATACAAGTAGATAGATAAAGTGTACCTACTCTCTTACCTTTTTCTAATACAAGTGCACCTTTGGAAACTTTTTAAGATTTAGCTGTGAGAGTTACTGTGCAACCCTCATCACCCAACTTTCATGTAGAAACCAGATTTCTCTTCAAGATGGGTACATGCATGACATCCTTCAACACCCATGTGTTGCCATTCTACAATTTCAGCTACACTTTTCCTTTGCCAACAATTTTACAAGGCTCATCATCCCCTAAATAAACTTTTCCAAAATCTCCATGGACATAATCATTGAAAAATTATCTATTTGGGGTTGCATGGAAAGAGGCACCAGAATCTAAAACCCATGATTCTACTTTATTATCCAAAGAAAATGTAAGAGCATCCTATGCAACAATACCTAAAACTTTTTCTTCTTCATTACCTTCATACTTATTTTCTTTGTTATCCTTCAATCAACAATCTTTCTTTGCATACCCTTTCTTTCCACAATTCCAGCAAGTTATTCTTCTATTTCTAGATTTGGATCTACTTCCCATCTTTGACCTTGATTTCCCTTGCTTGCCCTTTTCTCTTTGCCTTCTCCTGCTTTCAACACTCAAAGCATTACCTAATGTTTTCCCTGTGCTTTTTCTATGAATTTCTTCATTCAAGATTACACTAAAAACATCATCAACTTTTAAGATATTTGAAGCAGATGCAGTATTACTAACTGCCATTACCAAACTATGCCAACTTTTAGGTAAAGAGCATAAGATTAAGAGACCCTTAATTTCATCATCAAAAAATATTTTGACTAAATTTAACTGATTTACAAGTGTATGGAAATCATTAAGATGACTAGATACAGATCCACCTTCTTGCATTTGCAAATTAAATAATTGCTTCATAAGATATACTTTATTCAAAGTTGAGGGTTTTTCATATAAATTTGCCAAAGTATCTATTAACTCTACCATTGTCTTTCCCTGTGATAATTTGGAAATCATAGAAGCTGCTAGGATTAACCTTATAGATCCAAGAGCCTTTCTATCAAGAACATTCCATTCTTCATCTTCCATATCTGTAGGCTTCCTCGAAACCCCACCCAACAATAAGTACAGATCTTTCTGATATAGATAATCTTCAATCTACATCCTTCATAATTGATAATTTTTGCCATTGAATTTCTCCATTCTTAGTTTACTTTCTTCTGCCATTGCTTTGCTCCCACTCAATCAAAAACCCCTGTGAGTGAATTATGTAATCAAAAAACACTAATACGCTTTGATATACTAACCTGGCTCTGATACCACTTGTTAGTGTTTAGAGCTCTGATACTAGTTATTAAGATCTTAGAGTATAATTGATTACTTTTATATAAGCAACTAAACACAAAATTGAAACTAGAAGTAATAAGTAACTAGAAATTAGAAATAGTAAATAATAGGAGATATGAGAAACAACCAATCTATATTAAACTCTTCTAGAAGAAAATACAATGAAAAAATCTCTTGCTCCTCACTCTTCTCAAGTGTATAGTAAATCTCCTTCAAGAGTTCTCTCTCTCTATCAATTACAATCAACTCAATTACTGAGTTCCCCCCTGAGACAATCAACTCAATTATTGTTGTACTACATGCTATGAGGATCTAACCCTATTATATAGTAAACTACAACACTAGGGTTCCATGAGCCATGTATTCGCCACCATTAGATCCACCTCTGAATCAAAGGCTCAAATCTATTCGACTAAAAATAGTCTAACTAAATTAGCTTGGCTAAAATTAGAAAAGCTAGAAATGCACAGATGACCGATGCTAGTCGGTGTCAGTCTAAATATGACCGATGTCGGTCGATCCCTAACTGATGTCGATCGATCCCTAACTGATTTCAGTTGGTTCTAATTGATGTCGATGACTATGTAAGTCTAGAAACCTCTACATTTGCTCATCAATGAAGCTTTTAGCTCCACAACTCAACAATCTCCCACTTGGAGATAAATAGCTACACCTATACCTGTACAGCAACATCCTCTAGCTTGTTTCTCATCTTCAAGTTCAATCTTGAAGACCAACAAAAGTTGAATGAAGATTCAACTTTTCCTTTGTTACCAACTTTGTTAACATATCAGCAGGTTTCTTATCTATATGGATCTTTTCTAGCTTCAACTATCCATCTTCTAATACTTGTCTAATGAAGTGGTACCTAAGCTGTATATGTTTGGTTCTTAAATGAAAGGCTGAATTCTTTGCCATATGAATTGCACTTTGACTATCACTGTATAATATATAACTCTCTTGCTCCTTTCCCAACTCTTCCATAAACTGAGTCATTCATATCATTTCCTTGCTAGCCTCTATGACTGCAATGCATTTTGCCTTTATCGTAGACAAGGCAACAACCTTTTGTAACTTTGAAATCCAGCTAACCGTCGTTCCACCAATAGTGAACACATATCTTGTGGTGTTTTTCCTGCCATCCAAGTCACCTACCATATCTGAATATACATACCCATGTAGAGAAGTTTTTGACCCTCCATAGCATAAATACCTACTGTTAGTCCCTCTCAAATATCTGAGAATCCACTGAACTAATTTCCAGTATTCTTTTCCTGGATTGGCTATAAACTTGCTGACAACTCCCATTGCTTGAGCAATATCTGGTCTAGCAAATCCCTTTACTACCAACCTGGCCTTATGTCTCATTTGTCCATTCTCTCCTTCCTTTAACCTGTATACCTATTTGTTTTTTAGTGCTTTCTTTCCAGCTGGTAACTCAACCAAATCCCACGTATGGTTCTCTTCCAAGGAATCAATTTCCTCATTCATGCCATGCTCCCATTATTTCCTAGATTCTACCTACATTGCCTCATCAAAACTTTCTGGTTCTCCACCATCAGTGAGCAATAAGTAGTATAAATAAGGGAAATAACAAATTAGAGGTTGACTTACCCTTTTAGACCTCCTTATGGGCATTTGAGACTCATTTATAGCTTGTTGTCTGTCCAAATTTCCTTCTGACAGTGACCGATCTCGGTCATCTCTGATCGATATCGGTCTGCACCCAACCGATGTCAATTCCACCTGACCGATGTCAGTTTCTACATGACCGACATCAATTTCCACCTGACTGACGTCGATTTCCACCTGACCGATGTCGGTCTCTATGTTTTCTTGTGAGTGATGATTTTCACCCTCAAGCTCATTTTGGATCATAACTTATTCCAAATCAAGATTGCCCTGCTCAAAATTATTTACCCTCTTGAGTTGATCACTGTATATCACCTTCTCATTGAAAACTACATCATGGCTTCTAATAATTTTATTAGTTTCTAAATTCTACAACTAGAATCCAAAATCTCCAAAACCATAACCAATGAAAGTGCACCACATAGATTTAGCATCCAGCTTCTTTCTATTTTATTTATCAATGTGCACAAAAGCTTTAGAACCAAAAACTATGAGAAATTAAAGATCTACCTTTTTACCTGTCTAAGCCTCTTCTAAAATTCCACCATCTAGTGTAGTAGAAGGTCCTCTGTTAATCAGGTAAACTACAGTATCTACAGCTTCTACTCAAAACTGTAAGGGCAAACTAGCATGCAACCTTATACTCCGTGCACACTCTATTATTATTATTCTATTCATCCTTTTAGCAACTCCATTTTGCTGAAGTGTCCTTGGAACCATCCTTTCCCTATGTATTCCACTCATAGAATAGTAACTGTTGAATTTATTACTACAGTACTCACCACCATTGTCAGATCTAAGGCACTTCAATCTCAAACTTGTTTCATTCTCAACCAAAACTTTCCATTTCTTAAATGTGTCAAAAACATCAGATTTCTTCTTTATACAATAAAATCATACCTTTCTTGTAGCATCATCAATGAAAGAAACATAATATTATGATCCTCTAATAGAAGCTACCTGAGTTGGTCCCCACACGTCTATGTGAACAAGCTCCAACTTGTGCTTCTTCTTTGTTGACCCAGTTTTGAGAAACCTCACTTTCTTTTATTTTTTAAAAACACAATGCTCACAAAAATTTAGATCTATGCTTTTCAAATTTGAAAGCTTACCTTTTGACTTAAGAACATTCATTCCCTTCTCACTCATGTGACTAAGCCTATAGTGCCACAACTTTACATCTACATCTGAAGTAGTTAAAGCAGAAGGAGAACAATCAGTAATACAAGTAGATAGATAAAGTGTACCTACTCTCTTACCTTTTGCTAATACAAGTGCACCCTTGGAAACTTTCCAAGATTCAGCTGTGAGAGTTATTGTGCAACCCTCATCACCCAACTTTCCTGTAGAAATCAGATTCCTCTTCAGGATGGGTACATGCAAGACATCCTTCAACACCCATGTGTTGCCATTCTGCAATTTCAACTGCACTTTTCTTTTGCCAACAATTTTACAAGGTTCATCATCCCCCAAATAAACTTTTCCAAAATCTCCATGGACATAATCATTGGAAAATTCTCTATTTGAGGTTACATTGAAAGAGGCACCAGAATTTAAAACCCATGATTCTACTTTATAATCCAAAGAAAATGTAAGTGCATCCTATGCAATAATACCTGCAACTTTTGCTTATTCATTACCTTCATGTTGATTTTCTTTGTTATCCTTCAACCAACAATCTTTCTTTGCATGCCCTTTCTTTTCACAATTCCAGCAGGTTATTCTTCCATTTCTGGATTTGGATCTACTTCCCATCTTTGACCTTGATTTCCCTTGTTTGCCATTCTCTCTTTGCCTTTTTTTGCTTTCAACACTTAAAAAATTACCTGATGTTTTCCCTGTGCTTTTCCTGCGAATTTATTCATTCAAGATTACACTAACAACATCATCAACTTTCAATATATTTGAAGTAGATACAGTATTACTAACTGCCATTACCAAACTATGTCAACTTTTAGATAAAGATCATAAGATTAAGAGAGCTTTAATTTCATCATCAAAAACTATTTTGACTTAATTTAACTGATTTACAAGTGTATGGAAATCATTAAGATGACTAGATATAGATCCACCTTCCTGCATTTAAAAATTAAATAATTGCTTCATAAGATATACATTATTCGAAGCTAAGGGTTTTTTATATAAATTTGCCAAATTATCCATTAACTCTACCATTGTCTTTGCCAGTGATAAGTTGGAAATCACAGAAGCTGTTAGGCTCAACCTTATAGATCCAAGATTCTTTCTATGAAGAACATTCCATTCTTCATCTTCCATATCTGTGGGCTTCCTTGAAATCCCACCCAATGGTGAGTACAGATCTTTCTGATACAGATAATCTTCAATCTGCATCCTCCATAATTGACAATTCTTGCCATTGAATTTTTCCATTATTAGTTTACTTTCTTCTACCATTGCTTTGCTCCCACTCAATCAGAAACCCCTGTGAGTGAATTCTATAATCAATAAACACTAATATGCTCTGATATACTAACCTAGCTCTGATACCACTTGTTATTGTTTAGAGCTCTGATACTAGTTGTTAGGATCTTATAGTACAATTGATTACTTTTGTATAAGTAACTAAACATGGAATTGAAACTAGATGTAATAAGTAACTAGAAATTAGAAATAGCAAATAATAGGAGATACAAAAAACAACCAATCTATATTAAACTCTCCCAAAAGGAAATACAATGAAGAAATCTTTTTTTCCTCACACCTCTCAAATGTACAGTAATTCTCCTTCAAGAGTTCTCTCTCTCTCTATCAATTACAATCAACTCAATTGTTGTTGTACTACATGCTATGAGGATCTAACCCTATTATATAGTAAACTACAACACTAGGGTTCCATGAGCCATGCATTCACCACCGTTAGATCCACCTCTGAATTAAAGGCTCAAATCTATTTGGCTAAAAATAGTCTGACTAAAATTAGCTTGACTAAAATTAGAAAAGCTAGAAACAGACAGATGACCGATGCCAGGCGATGTCAGTCTGAATATGATCTATGTCAGTTGATCCCTAACTGATGTTGGTCAACCCCTAACTGATGTCGGTTGGTTCTGACCGATGTCAGCGACTGTGTAAGTCTAGCAACCTCTGCATTTGCTCATCAGTGAAGCTTTTAGCTCCACAACTCAACAAAGCAAGTAAACACATATGATGTAAAAGAAAGTAAATTACTATACATACAAGTAAGAAAATGACTAAAACAAGTAAGAAATGACTTTTTGGATGCCCTTGGCTAGATTAGAACCCTTTGACATAGTAATTTTTGATAATGTTAAACTGTACATAACTAAGGACAAGGAATTTTTTTATTGTTGCTTGGATTTTGTATTTTTGTATTTTTTTGGTTTTTCTAATGTTTTTGGATTTTTTTTAGAGCTTGGAATTGTTTTTTTAGATTTTTTTCAATTTTGTAATGTTTTTATTTTTTGTTTGGTTTTTTGTTGGAATTTATAGGTGTATATACAAGGAATACCAAAAAAAGGAAAACAAGATTCTAACATCAAAGAGTAAGGGGTAGGGAATGGAAGGAATACTACAAAAGAATTGGAATGGATTGGAGGTAAGATGATAACTCTAGGTAACACATTATGTAAGAACCAAGTGTCTATTCATCAAAATAATATTGTAAGAATACACCAAGATGTTTTTAAGAACATGTCTCAAGACGTTTCCACTTTCTCATCAAGGTCAAAATGGGAATAAAGATGGTTTTATGATGGAAAGGATTGGATGAGTTTAGATATGTTATGGGTAGTCAAGAATGGTATATGATGGTTGAGGATGAGCTTAAGATGGATTAGATAGATGTAGGATGGGTAATTATGCTTTAGGATAACTTGGGATAAGTAACCATGGATGGGTTTAGGGTAACATGATGGGATTAAAGAATTTGTTAGGATAGGTAAGGATGGTGGGATGATTTAGAATGCATATGATTAGAATGCATAGGATTAGAATGGATGAGCTTGCCCCCAAGTGTAGGTTATTTATATATAATTAATTATTTTACCCATGATGCCAAAAGTTGGTTTTCATCATGGTACTTGCCCAAGGCACCGTATAAATGGTTTTTACCTTTAGAAGAATTTATTTATCTTTCTATTTATATTTTTTTTGGCATCTAATTACAAAAGGGTTCAAGATGCCAATGCTTACCACTATTGATATTTTAAGTATGCACTCCAAATATGTCTTCAGTAACTCTATTGATTTCTAAGTTGGCTTCTTCCAAATTTACTAGGATATAGTCATAGCCCCTATGATAAATGGTGCTACCAGATAGGGTGAAGTAGAAAGTATGTTAGATGAAGGATGTGTGTTGAGTGCATGAAGGATTTGAAGGGATGAAATTATATTGGGGATGAGTATATGGGTCATGATGTAAAGTGTAAATGGGACCAACAATCTCAAATTTAGAAAGATTAGGAATAACTACAAGCTGAATGATTTAAGCATTTAATGCTTTTTCAATGATATCTTCAACTTGTGATGGGGATCCATCCTTAAAATGTGCTAATGTAGAGGATATATTAATTTTCTTAGCCATTTGTGCCTTACCAAAGGATTTCTCTTGATTTTTTTATTAGGATTTAAATTTGGATTGTCCAATAACACCTCAAATAAGTTTTCACTAAGGGACTCATATTTTTTATTTTCTATATTTTGATATGGATTTTGACTTTAATTTATATTTTGATTATCTGATAGTGACTCAAAGAGGTTTTCACTATGGGGTGTGGATTTAATATTTAGATTGAAAGTTTTATTTTGATTGAGGTACACTTATTTTTCCTCAAAATATGCAAATTTTTATTGATACTCTTTTAAAATCAGATTAGTTAGGAAGTCTACAATTATGTTATTATCATGGAAGGAAGTTAACTGTAAGTAAGATCATTGGTCCCAATAAAAAGGTCTAGGATACCGGCTTGAAATATATAAGGCATAAATGGTGATGTTTATGAAAGGAGTGATGACAACAAATTCCTCATAGAGACTATGAATATATCCTATTTCAATTATGGATGAAGTTACCATAGAAACCATAAAATTACCACTAACATCTTTACATTGAATTTTAAATGGTTTGTAGTTGATGCTATGAAATCTAACATTCACTTCAAAATGGATGGGTTTGATAATTCCTTACTCACAGATTGTTTTATCTATAAGTACCTCTATCACTTGGGGTTCATGTTGTAGGATGATGGGAGATTCAATAGGTGATAAAGATTTGGGTGTTTGGATAATAGGTAAAAGACTATGTTGGTTGAAGGAGGTCTTGTTCAAGATAAGATCTTCATCAAAAATGGGATCTTTGTCAAAAATGGGATCTTGATCAAAGATAGGTTTATGGTTGAAAATAGGATCTTCAATAAAGATGTGGTCTTCATAAAAAATGGATGGTAAACCATTGTTTTCAAAGTTAGTTTGATTGGTTATGGATTGGATGAAAATGGATGTGGCAAAAATGGGATATTGAGAAATGGATTAAATATTATGACCTTGACTTGGAAGTGGTATGGCTTGATTAGGCTCAGTAAATACATCTTGGCATGTCCCCAAGATATGTTTTTTATATTTGGATCACTTGGATCTACTTTTGATGTACCATTTTTCAATTATATCTTGATATAATGCTTTAGTCTCATACAACGGTTTATAGAATGACCTTCAATTTTGTGACAATCATAATATTCATTAGGTATATACCACTTAGGTTTTGGGAAATTTGGCTCAAACTATTTGGTTTTTGGAAATGTGACTAGGTTTGAAGTGACAAATGTTTTATAGAATACATCATAAGGTTCCCCCAAAGGAGTGATTTTTTTATTAATAGGCACGATGATGGTTTTGACAGGTTGGGAGTTTTGTAACTGTTGTAACTCTGGGGATAGAGTGACACTAGATGGTAAAGGTAATAAAATTAGATTCCCTTTGATAGTTTGATAGGGGATGTTAGAACCAAGGCTATAACTAGTAGAGGGGAGACTTGGTTGATTTTATAAAATAAGCTCACTAGTGGTGAGGTGATGTTGATATGGAATGTTTTGGGATTCCTTAGCTAGAGAAGTAACTTGATCTTGGGAGGATAGATTTGTGAAGGTTGATGGACTTGAATCTATTGGGTTTGTGAACAAATGTTAATTAAATTTTGGTAATGGGCTGGATGCAAAATCAAATGATTGATTTTGATGAATTTGGAATGGTTGGTTTTGAAGGGCGTAGGAGTTGACATTTTGATTTGGATGGAAGATATTTGGATTGGACTGAATGGGAATTTGGTTTATGAATGGACTTTGGTTTAAATATAGATTTGAAAGTGATGGTGAAGGTGAATCAAAATTTTGATTTATATTGGTTCTAAGTTTGTAACTAGATGGATTGGTGAAGAAGTTTGGGTTTGAGTTTTGGGGTGAACAAGATGCAAAATAAAAGGATTGATTTTGATTACTATAGAAAGATTGATTTGGAAAACTTGAATGACTATTCAAGTTTGGATTTAATTGATATATGGATAAGGATGAATACATATTAAAACTTGGATTTGGATTAACTTGGTGATTGTCTTGAAATTGATTTAAATATGCATGTGAATCAAATTTGGTCGAATAAAACATTGGGTTATAATATAGACTATTAATATTATGATTCAAGATGAAATTAGTCAAGGGATTGTTCCAATATGTCATAATTATTGAAAATATTAATAATAATAAGGAAATACTTGAATCAATAATGAAAAAGACTTGAAATTAGACTCTAGTAAAGTAAAGTACCAAAGTGACTAAAAATTTGACTGCTAACTAAATGCTTTTGAGTATTTAGAGAGAAAAATGTGATTTTTAGGATAACATTTAAACTCAAAAGAATTTATTTACAAAAAAGGATTTTATAGCACATGGTAATCACAAGTAAACAACAATAAATTTCTATTCTAAACAAATAAGCAATTGCACAAAAAGGGTGAAAACTAGGTAGAAGGGTTTTGAACAACTTTTGGTCTTTTCATTGTCATTTACTCATTTGTGCTCTCAACTTTGGCTTAATGTTTTAAAGTGATAAAAATGAAGGATATTACCATGCCCATGGCTTACTGAGTCCAATTTTTAAGGTGTGAGAAAAGTAACTTCTCAATACTAACCGCTAACTAATGCACCAAAGTCAAATGATAAAGAGACAATACTAGGATTAAGGTATACATGAGCTTATCTAGGGGAGAATAAAACCATGGAAGAGATTGATATATGGATGAAAACTATTGGGCCTTGTCCCAAAGTGCCCAACATAATCATAGGGGTCTCAATGTGTTGACAATTTAAAATATCAAATCTTTAATTAGCTATTGAAACCCTAGGTATTGGATCATGAAAGCCTCTCACATCACGGTGTGCTTAAAACACGTAATCACTCAAGTAATTGAAATAGTTGGGTCTCAATTTATATATCCTATAAAAAAATAGGGTTTATTCTATTGTGTGATGGTGAAATCTATGATCAATAGAGTCCCTAATAAAATAAAAATAAAGAGTTAATACTTGTTTCTAATTTATAGGTATCATCACCAGTATAACACCAAGGAAAGAGCATATGCAAGATCAACTAGGGTAACAGATAAGTTACATGATTAATTTTGATTTTCAAGTATCATCACTAATGTGACACTAGGAAAGAGCATACACAACCTTTACAACCAAAAAAGAAGATAAAACAACAAACAGATTTACTTCATAGAAAATAAAGTGTGATTTATTTACTAGGAATGCCAAAGACAAAAAATGAAAGATGTTAGTGAAAACAAATGAAATAAAGTTGGTTTGATTTTTTGCAATTTTATTTGGCTAGTATTCTAAAAAGAAGGTGTTAGTTTATTTTACTTGGATTGAGGAATAAAATAACTTGAAAAAATAAATGAAAAACCATGAAAAACACACAAAAAACAAGCCTATGTGATGAAATCATTGTTACATAGTCAAGTCAAAAAAGTGAAATTGTAAAATGATCATGCAAGAAAAAGATAGAAAATAGAAAAATCTTACAAAAGCAATATCATTGTTATTCTCAACAAAATAATTTCACAACAAAATCGTTGTTGTTTGAAAATGATATAGAGAAAGATGAAATCACTGCAACAATGACAAAACACTACGGAAAAACATGAAATCACTACACCAAATGATAATTTCTCTTTGAGTTATGGTGAAATTACTACAGGGTAGAATGATATCTCTATTCTCTAATGAAATTTTTGTTCTGATAAAAAATCATTGTTAACCTAGAAAATATAGAAAAAAACACAGAAATATGGGAAAAGTGACACAAACATTATTTAGTCTAATGAAATCACTGAAATGTGCTCTGAAATCACTGTTACATAGGGAAAACATACAACCAAATATAAAATCACAGACAACAACTTTTAGTCTATACCAACTCAAAAAACACACAAAATAAATATAAGAGATAGACAAAAAACAACAAAAAACCAAGAAAACAATATTGTCTAAGTGCACAAAGAAAACAAGAAGATTAAAAAGACATGGGTAGATCCCATTGGGCATGGTAGACATGTATGAATTAAAAAGTGCAAAGATAAAGAACAAGTCTATTCTAAACTAAATTCTACTAGATTTAGAGCAACAAATGTAAGAAACAATAATAAAAATCCTTCATAGTTTAGATACAAGAATCCTTGATTGTGATTTAAATACGATTTTCTCTATTAAAATGTGGTGATCACTCCTCCAATGTAAAGGTGAAATGGGCAGAATTTAGATGCAAAAATATTGACTTTGATTTGATTTAGATGCAATATTTGATTATGATTTGCTAAATTCTAATTGTTATTTCTCAAGATTCATAATCAATTATAACATTTGTGTTCTTTTTTGAAAATGAGGATTTTCAAACTTATTTATACTAGCCTAGATTACGATTCGATGGTAGAGGATCAATTAGAATTTTTCAATATTCCAAATGATCAATGATTGAGGATGAGTCCTCATCCATGAGGATTTTTCAAGGTTTTAAATGATTAACGGTTGAGGACTTGTCCTCATCCATGAGGATGGAGATTATTTCAACCAGGTAAGGAAAAGGAGGGCTTGGTTAGCAAACTTAGTGAAAATGGATTGATAACTTAGTGGAGGAGTCATAGGAAGTAGAGGTTTTCATGGATTTGGTTGGGATGAGGGAGAGAAAAGTGGGATAAGTTTGAATTGGTAAATTAAGGAATTAAATAATTAAAATAAAGAATAAAAGGTGCACTTTTGATGAATGATAAATAATTAAATTAATAAGAATGATTAATAAACTTAGGATGAATGATAAAGGTGCATTTTGACACAATGAAATTTAGGTGTGTACACAAAGAAGAACTAAGTCTCCTTATTTGAACACCTTGATCTTTGGCCACTTGTCAAACCACCTCTTTACCATAGTTTGGTGCCTACTAAAGTTAGAAAAAGCTTCTTCTCATGCATCTTCGATTTGAATAATATCCAATAGCCTTGAGTTTGAAAATTCTTGGTCTTCCTCCATATACACTTGCATAAAATTGTATGTTGGTCGCTTGAGTGTGATGGGGAATATGGGCTCTTGGCCATATACTAGAAGGAAGGGAGATTATATAATATCCTACTTGACTCTAGTTTTATCTACCCAAAGGGCATACTTAAGAAGCTTATGCCATGTTTTAGGTTTGTTTGTAACATATATCTTAATGGATTTCATCAAGTTTTTATTCATTGACTCAAATTCTCCATTAACTTGAGGATAATGGTTGGATGAAAACTTGAGAGTACTATTGTTGTCATATGCCCATTTTATCATCTCTATTGATATGAATGTTGAACCATTATCACATACCAAAGAGACTAGAGTCCCAAATTTGGTGCATATGTTTTCTTTTAAGAACTTGATCACTTCTTTTGTTCTACATTATTTAGTGGCTACTGCTTCAGTCTACTTAGTGTAATAGTCAGTAGTTGTCAAAACATACTTGTGACTATCTGATGTGTTTTGGTTGATTACCTTTACAAATTCTAGTCCCTAATAGGCATAGGGTTTGTCAATCATGATTTGTTGTAAAGGCATGGCTAACTTTGGTTCCTTTGTGCTAAAGATCTGGTATGAATGTCATTCTCTCACATGCTTATGAACATCTTTAAAGATGGTGGGCCAATAATATCCAGCCCTAAGGATCTTGTGAGCTGTTGTTATTCTATATGGGTGCCCACTTCCAAATTTATCATTTAAATTTATCATTATATCAATATCTTATTCCTTGAAAACACTTATTAGGTACACACCTTCAAAGTTATTTCGATACAAGACTCTATCCTTGATTAGGTAGTGGGCTGGATTGAGCCTTAGAGCTCTTATATGTTCCCTGGTTAG
This sequence comes from Torreya grandis, assembly GCA_037957365.1. Classification (NCBI taxonomy): domain Eukaryota; kingdom Viridiplantae; phylum Streptophyta; class Pinopsida; order Cupressales; family Taxaceae; genus Torreya; species Torreya grandis. The sequence goes on from JARHVA010004601.1 coordinate 1,245,875, forward strand.
TCTTTTATGACAAGTGTAATTGATAAATAAGTGGACAATGGAGTCATACCACTCATTAGGCTGAAAATTATTTTGATCAACTTACATGATACTTAGCTTGAGGTTGGTATTGGCAATCATTTTAATTAGACACTAACATCTTACCAACTTTGTAGTTTTCATCTCTATGTCATATTATTGCAGGATAGACATCACTTAACTCTTCACTATCCAAGTTCACATTGGCTTAGAATTAGTTTAGTGGTTGGATCTAGTAAAATAGCATGCACTTTGTTTCTAAGAAGGTAGTGCCTAAATTTCTTGACTGTTTTAACCAATGCAAAGGCCTGTTTATCAATCAAAGGATAATTTAACTTAGCATTCTTCAAATTAGTGATCATAAAAGCAATTTTATGGTCACATCCTTCTATTTTTCGAGTTAAAATAGTAGCAATAGGGTGGTCAGAGGAAAAAGAGTAGAGATAAAAATCCTTTGAAAAGTCTAGACTTATCAAAACTAGAGCTTCGCTGATTACTTTTTTGATATCTCCAAAGGCCTTATTTTACTCCTCATTCTATGAGACTTTAACATCCTTATTCAACATATCATTTAATGGCTTAACAATTTTACAAAGCTAGAAATGAATTTTCTCACAAAGTTTATTTTACCAAAAAATGATTTCAATTCTTTTCTACTATTGGGAGGCTATATCTTTGATATAGCTTCCACTCTTTCAGGATCAATGGAGATTCCATCTTTGGTAATAACATGGCCTGATAATTTATCCTCAGTGACACAAAAAATTATTTTCTTAGGGTTTAAGGAAATTTCATACCTTCTGCACCTTTCAAATACTTGTTGTAAATTTATGAAATGGTCCTCCCTATTCTTAGGGAAAATAGTTAGATCATCCATGTAAATTATGATACACTTATCAATTAAGCCTTGGAATGCATGGTCAATGGCCCTTTGAAAAGTGTCTTCTATGTTTATAAATCTAAAAGGCATTATTTTGTAAGCAAAGGTGCCCTACTTGGTTATAAATGTTGTCTTCATTTTGTCTTCCTTATCTACCAGTACCTGATTTTGTCCTAAAAAACCATCAAGAAAAGACATAATGACTAATCTAGAAACAATGTGTACTACTTGGTCAAGAGAGGGAAGATGATAATTATCCTTTTCAAATGCCCTAATAAAAATTTTAAAGTCAATACTCAGTCTGATTTCACTATTTTTTTCTAAATAGCACCAAATTGGTAACCCAGGTAGAGTTCCTAATGGGAAATATAATTCTAGCATCTAACAACCTCTTGACTTATTTGAAAATCATGGGTTCTAATATAGTATTTATAGGTCTTTGTTTCTACTTGAAGGGTTTTTAGTTATCCTTGAGAGGTATAGTATTGATGATGACTCTTGGATTAAAAAATTTCAAGTCATCATATGACTAAGCTATCACATCTTTGTATTTTGTTAACATCTCTTTGGATTTCTTATTTTCAGCACTTGTATAAGATTTTCCAACATTAACTAGATAAATTTGATCTTGAGGCCTAAAATCAACTACATTGTAATATTTTACACTTACTTTGAGAATATTAGAGGCTTCAACTAGCTTATATTTATCAAACAACCTTTCTAAGTCAACCATCCCATTAGGGATCTTGTTATCATTTATCTAAATGAGTTTTCCATCAAACTTATCTTCTCCAAACATATTTCCATCATCTTCATCAATGATAAGAGCCTCAAATGCTCCTAAAATAGTTAATAAGTTTAGGATCTATTGGTCATCACTAAAGACCTATAGATGGTTTACATTGTCTAGAATAAAAGGGCAATGTATCATCTCAATGCTAAAGTTTGGTGAATCTTAGTTAGGTATGATATTAGTTATAGCAAAGGCTAGCCCATTAGTATCTTTATTTTCTTCTCTAGGGATAGAAATAATATTAAAGGTATCAAAATATTCCATAAGGTCCCAAACTCTAAATTTGTACCTCTTGAGGTATGACAATTTACACTAATACTTATTCCTTACCTAGTTGACTACCAATTTTGAATCAACATAAACTAGTAGTTTCTTGAATTTGTTTTTGATGGAAAATTATAAACCTAAGATGAGAGCCTCATACTCTACAAGGTTATTAGTGAATGTAAATTATATTCTATAAGAGGCATGATACTTCCTACCAATAGGGTTAGTTATAAAAATGCCTACCCTAGATCTAGATTTACACTTAGCCCCATCAAAATATAACTTCCATAACCCATGTACAATATTGGAAGCTTTAAGACTACATACCTTGGTAGTTTATAAGGTGAAAACTCCTAAATTAGAATCAATTATGTTGACCCTTTAATTGATAGCATTATACTTGGTAATCATGTGTTTCATTCTTGGCTCCCTTTCAAATATGATCTAGTTGGGAACTCCTTTCCAAGGTAGCCATAAGTATGATCAATCTATGGACATATATCCATTTAGATCCTTTATCCATTCTCTACTTAAAATTATTCCATATGCATTAGGGATATCTACCCCTTGGATATCTATAAATGATTGTACTCTTGGCTCAGAAGCTAGTTGCATATGAAAATTTAACAAATCTCCAACCAATTTGATCATAGACTTATCTAATTGGGTGACAACCTTATCAAAATTAATGGGAGTTAAACCAAGTTACTTAAAAATACCTGTAGGCATAATATTTATAGAGGCACAATAATCCAACAAACAATTATGCAAGTTCTTACCAAACATTTTAGTCTTGGACATCTTGCTATATTTGTTGGAAAATGATTCTAGCAATAGATCTCTTTTCTCTATGATTTGTGTCAGTTCATGAAAATTAATATTATCTTTAATTTTTTTCATGTTCTCTAAAATATTATAACCATCCCTATTAGAATAATTGGAAGTATCAGTACTAGGTCTATAATTACTTCCCTTTGGAGGCTTTGGATTATTGTCTAAAGTGGTATTCAGAAGGGTACGAAAGTTGTTTGGAGGAGTATAAGTAGTCAAAGGTTGCCTTTTTTCTTAGTTACTTATAGGATATGTCTTCTTTAAGAACTGATGGAAGGCATGAACTTCTTCAGGAATATCATCAAGTTCATTATCTTCTTGGAAGGGGAAATCAAATATTTCCACTGTGAAGGTCTGGTTAATAGTATTGGATCTTGAAGTACCTACACCATTATCTTTGTTAGGTACTACCTCAAAATTATCCAATTCTCATTGAAAGGATTCAAAAGATATATATAATTCTATGCAATCAATCTCACCATGCTTATCAATAAAATGGACTCTATAATAATTAGGTAAAGCAATGTCAATAATATTAATATCCATAGTCTTCTTTTTAGAAGATGGTTCACCATTATTATTGTTGTGGAAGCTATCATTATTAAACCTATTATTAGGCCTATTGAATCTATGGAAAGAGAAGTTCCTACCAAAATTATCTCTAGTATTACCAACTTATTTTTGTAACTAAAGGAAGTCAGTGCTCATTTTTTACACAATTTTCAAAATGGACTCATTCTAATTTTTAGGGGTTTCTAAATTATGAACCTAGTTGTTATTGGAACCAGTGGTTGGTAATAAGTCACTATAATCATTTATACTAAATTCATTGGTACTAGAGTGATTTTAGAACCCCAAATTTTGGTTAGGAGTAGCATGTCTTAGAGGTAATTGGTTTATATTTTGGAGTTGGTTGAGAGTAGGCACATTTTGGCTGTTATTAGGAAATACATTTAGGGTAGGCATATGTGGATTGACATTGGGAATAGAGTAGGCCATATGACCTTGAGGTTGCATCTATTCATTAATAATCAAATCCTCATCATAGGCTAAAGCTAGTGTGCTCAAGGACCTATAGCCCTCTTTATATATACAAAAGTCATGGGATGAAGAGAATCTTTGTAGATTTACAAGGCTAATGCCTAATTAGGTTTATAAGGGTTAATAGTTATATTATACATCGTATAGAACCTATCATTAAAATATATTATAGGTTCATTTACATCTCTTTTTAGGGTGGTAAACTATTGGTACAGTACACAAGGGCTAATGATTTTGCCAAATTAGTCAATGAAAATGTTATTGAATTCATTCCAGGTGGTAATGCAATTGTTAGGTAGGATTAGTAACCATTCATATACAACATATTCAAATGTGAAATTAAATAACCTACATAATACATCTTGATGAGTGACATTTAGAAATCTTAATGCAGTTTTGGAGGATTTAACATGTTATTCTATTGTTACAATACCACTAGGACTAAAAGTTGGCAAATATTTTTTTGGATTGAGAGGAAGGTCATGAACCACACCTTAAACATTAATAAGTTATATTCCTAACCTATCCATACCTTGATGAAGGTTGATTACAGTGGTACCTTAAAGTGGTGAAGTCGATAAAGACTTTGAATGTCTACGTCTACCTTTGTCTTGGCTAGATTTCTTGTGGATGTCTAGTTCTAATAGAGAATCTTTTATTTTTGAATGTGATATTTTCTAGATTATTTGAAATTATAGCTTGAGGACTTTGGATCCTATTTGAAATATGATCTGTCAAATGAAACTTTATGAGGAATATGAATCATATTTTCACATTAAGCAAATTTTATGAAGATTTATGTAAAGAACAACAAAAGATGTTAATATTTAACTAAGCTCAAAGATGTGTCCAATTATGTAAAAATGATTATTATTTACAATTATAAGTTCAAATAAACTCATATCCATAAAATATCTATCAATCTTTGATCAAAACAAGCTATTCTCACCTCAAATACTTCAGACTCTCAGATCTCAAGCTATCTTTACTAGAATTACACATTTACCCTTAAAGACCTTTGATCTTTATCTAAAATAAGAAAAAATATAGTTCATAGACCATGAAGATCGATTATATTTACAATTTTGGGGAAAAAAACTACATAAATGTGTAAATATAACACCGATCTTTGATCAAAACACATCAAAGTTAGCAAAGATCTTATAGAATCACAAAGAAGGCCCTCCTTCTGGCACCAACAAAATATTGTTCCTATTAATGCCTATAAATATATCATAGGTGATATTAGTGTCTAAATAACACTAATCATTTTAGAATTTAAGGAATTCAAATCATGAGTAGTAGGGTTTGGTAATCTGGTTACCTATGATGAAATAGGAGAAAAGCAGTAAACTGTTCCACATTATTTAAATTAATTGGTGGTTGGGAGCCACCGTGGCCAATCTAAGTGAAATTTAAGATATATATGATATTATAAATAAATTTTTGATCAAGATCTAAACTAAATATTAATCTAAATGAATAATTACAATGAAGTTTAAACTAGAGTGATTTAGTAGAAAAGAAGCAAAAGGAAGGGTAGGGCAGAAAGGAGATGTTCTAATTTTCAGTCCAAATATTATGAAAAAGTTTATATTTTATCAAGACATATATTCAAAAAAATACATGACATGAAATAGATTTATCACAAATCTTACCATGTACCAAGAAATTGTCTAAGGAAAGGATGGAACAATGTGAATAAGAAACTAGATTCAATTTAAAAATTTACTTCAAAAGCAAATTCGATTAGCACATTTACAAGGGAAGCAAGAGAAATGAAATGAACATAAGATCTTCCAATTAACCTATCATAAACACAATTTAATAGATCTTCATTCACATATGAATATCAATAATCAGTGAAAACCATTTAAATTTAGACATCCAAATAGATAAATAAGAGAGAATACATGTAAAAATTGACACAAACAAATTTGGACAAACTTATCAGTATTCCTTGTTTGTATTAATTACTCTGAGTATAAAAAATAGTTTTTTCCTCTAAAAAACTCTCTCCCTTTACAATTTGGTGATACTGTCTTTTATATAAGACTAAGGCAGTACACTGGTTAATCATGAGATTACAAATGTACAAGAGATAAATAAAACTATACTTTTACAAAGTTATATAATACAATCCCTTTTCCAGAGTGGAATAACCTATAGGTAAATGTGATAAAAAAAATCACATGAATTTAAAAAAATAATATTCTACTTTTAAATATTACAAAGTTTCCTTACAAAGTGGAATATTGTTAGTTAGTTAGGTGGGCCCTATGTTGAAGAACTACCCCATTGTTCTTGAATTATCTTCATGGATTTTTAATGTTGTTTATCAACCAAATTTAGGTTGATAGCTAGTTCTAAGAGGTACTCATCCTCCTTATCCACCAAGTCATCAAAATCTCTATCATTCATGGCCATTGCTTCTTTAATACTCCTCGCCTCAACAATTTTCTCCTCTATAGTGAGGATCATGCCCATGACCCTATTGCTATCATTCCTAGATTGGGCCTAACTTTTGATCTTGACCTCTTGCATGACCAAGGTGACCCTATGATTATACTCATCATCTCCAATTATGCCTAGGGAGATAAGTGTGGTAGGATTAGTGATCATGGTACCTAGAATTTATTCAATCCTACCTATCAACTCTTCATCATCCCTCAGGAGCTTATCCAAGTATTTTAACCATGCACTTAGATTCTAGATTTTATCCATAATTATTCCCATAATTGAATTCAAATGGGCCAAGATAATGGTCTTGAACCCAAGAATTTGGCCCTCATCTAGTACATTGATCAACCCTTTCATTTGGTCTCTTTAACTTTACCATTGGGATAATAAGCCCTTTGCTACTTCATCCTAGTGAGCTAATGGAATCTTCCTTGTATTTATTTCCTTCAAGGATTTAAACATGTCATATAAATATGCTTTAAAAATATTCATCATATATTCTAAAACTAACAAGACAGCCTGTGTCTCAAGATTCTCCTTTTACATTTGCAAGTTTTTTATTTTCTGAAATAGGCCCTTGATACTTAATTTTATTTGGGCTGAGTGGGCATCAGCTAGTCCAACTATGTCTTCCTCATGGGGTGTTTTTTAGGTACTTGAACTTATACTAGAGTTAATCCCATAAAATGTTTAACTCTCTGAATGGTGAACTCCTCACTCCCAACCATGTTATTCTTCATTGTTACTTTCTCTAGACCTATTGTCTCTAGATTGAATTACACACTTACTGATGACTCTATGTTTTTTGAGGTTCTAGGATCTCTATCTATGTGCTCCCTAAGCCTCCAATAGTGTCTATCTAAATACCACTTAACCACCTAGAGGCATTCATCCTTCTTTCCTCTTATTCCTCTATTAAATCCACTATTCATGGATTGACCTCATAATGGACATTGATGTTGATTGTTTAGGTTAAGGCCCATGAATGTTGCACAATTGGGATATTTTGCATCTTCCCATAAATGAACCATTCAGTGATGATTATCCCATGGATGTTATTATCATCATTAAATAATTTAACTTCCATCAAAGGATGAGTTAAGGTTAACTTTATAATCTTCTTTGTAACTGGGACTAATGTCAACTCAACCTTCCTTTTGAGGGGTGCAACTAGAACTAGGTCCATTATAATTTCCTTCCTCTTTTCTTGTCCTACTTCCTTGGCTTGGGCTTGAATTTCCTTAGCTTGTTTTTATTTTTCATAAAAACCATATGCTTTAACAATCACTTTTATTGCATCCTCCACTGTCTCATCAGGAAGTAGAGCAATCATGTCAATATATTCTATTAGGGACTCTGGTCTATCAGGCTAAGCTGGGGATGATGGCCCTTCACCAAGTCTCTCTTCCAATTTCTCTTTCCTAGGTCCTTATACCACTTGTGCTTTAGGTTGTTATATAAAACTCAAGGGTCCCATCGGGTGTGCCAAAATGTTTCTTTCTATTTTTTTTGTTTTTCCTTAGTTTTGAAAAGAAAGAAACTAGTTAATGGGTTTATAGAAGAATAACTAGTAAACATGCACTCATTGAAGTCCAAAATTTATGAGAACTATTTTTTGGATAGAGAAGAATACCTAAAAATAAGGAATCACTACCAAAAAACTTGTTGGTTAGACAAGTAGTTGGGTGGATTGCCTAGTATGAGCTAGATCCTAAAAACATGAACTTTCTAGGGGGCTATCAATCCACCTGCTTTAAACACTTAAGTTTGGAATTATAAAATAAATATACTTACATTAAATGATAGCCCTATTTTATTAAATACATGTTGAAAGTGATATTTATTGATACATATGTGGTTGGTAGGGACGTTTTGGTAATGATTTGTTTTATAACTATACCAACTCACTGGGTTCCAAATCTCCTATTTATAATTCAAATCAAAGAAAAAGAAAAGAAATAATGAGTTGAAAACAACAATCAAGCCAAGATAATATCTAAATTAAAATCAAAAGGCTCACATGATGAAATGAAGTCAATGTACTATGCATCATGATCAAGAAATTGGAGGAAGGGGAAGAGAAGGAACCCAACGTATCTCTGTTGAGACTATAAACACCAAGATGATATCAGAGTAATGCCTAAACTTCCCTTATTTTAATGAGCTTTGATAGAAACTAGAGTGAAACCTAAAGCTACATCAAAGCCTTTGAAAAACTCATCATAATAAAAGTTAAATGAACCTCATGTTCAGCACACACGGATCCAAGGATGAAAAGGCAAGTATGTTATGTGAATTCACTTAGGAGTCTCTTTCATATTTATAATTTTAGTATTTTTCTATGACATGGTTTATGTTTGATTTAATGATACTAACCAAAGTTTTGGGTTCTCAAATACTTATGAGTATTCCTCGTGTAAGTCACTATTTATTGTACCCAACATTCCCCTTTTCTTAAAGAAGAAAGGGGAACCACTTTTTTTAGATTTTTGGACCTGTTGTTGAGCCTTTCTCCTATATGCTAGAGAAATCCTTGAGCAAAGTTGATTTTTAATATTTATACGTAGAATAATTTAACATATTATAGCATGGTATCTTTCATATTTTGATGATTTAACTCTATTAATGCCTTTTTAGGAGTTTTTGAACTGTGCAAGTTTTCAAGACTTTGTTTATTCAAAGAAAATATTTTAGATATTTTGTATGTGAGGTTTTTGTTCAGGTTTTTTCAATGGACATTTTATCCAACACGTTTGGCTTGCAATTTTTTGTTTCAGGTATTCTTTCCCAGAAACTTCTTCAGCACTTGTGTTTTTATACACTTTGGTTTATTCAAGATTATTATATAGTGGGAGTTTAGTATTTAGAATTTTTGTTCTAAACAGATTAGGTCTTCAGGGTTTTTTACATCAGACATTTTGTCTAAAACAATTTCCCCAAAATGACTATCTTTTTATTAGACTTTTTGTCATGGACTTTTTTCTATTGGACTTTTAATTTTTGGTCTTATTTTCATGGACATTTTATCTAATAGATCCTAAAGATATTCATACATACGTTTCAAACTTTTTGTTGCAGATATTTTGTTCGACATGAATTAGTTCTTTGGGTTTTTTGTTGCAGGTCTTTTGTAAAGACTGGTCCCAACACAAAACCTAAATACCCAACTAATGAGAGCAACAAAAGGACCTACTATACTTAGCCACATAAAACTAAAATATTTCTTAATAGTATGATAAATTCACCCACCAACTAAAACTAAAGAAATTTGAACTATGCAAAAAGTAAAAAATAGGTGAACATCAGGTATTTATATCACATGAACTGATATTTAATGTTAAATTAATATACATGATGTGCAACCATTGAAACTTTCATGCTTTCAAACAAACTTGCACCTGAAGTCTAATATTATCATGCATGATTAAAGTGCCCTAGCTACTACCTGTGAGAATAATACATGAAGGATAGTGAATAGTGTAAGCATGAATTGATCATACAACATGCAGAGCATGTAGAAGGAGATTGTAACCAACATAGAGTATGTAAGAAATAATGACATCTTCATCTAGAAAATTCAAAGGTGAAGTTCCACCATTGCCCTACTCAATTAAGGATTCCATTAAGTTTATGGACACAATATTTGACATCACTATCTTTGATAATAGAAACATGAATTATTCATAATTATGGGACATTGTTGACTCAATGGGTGTATTTTCATTATCATGACAATATGTCTCTCTTTGATTGGCTATTCATCAAAGATTTGTTGGCCCTAAAATGATAAGGATTATATTTTATTGCAACTAAACCTAAGGTGATGCCATGCATCAACATCTTATGTGAATTATTATTTATAGGAAAGGTCACATAAGATACCTTCCTTTACCATATCAGCAATGCCACAATCATAAATTGTATTACAAGAGCTCATTTTCAAAGATACTTGTCCTTGCCTACACTCGATGCTTACTTTGATAATCATAGGCTAGTACAATGGAATCAAGAGAACACAATGGAGAAGGTTTTATCTTCATGTTTACTCCCTAACTAGACCATCACAATAAAATGGAAAAAACTAAAGGGGCTTACTCCCATTAACTAATTCAGTATGGGAGTATGCATTGGTATGGCACTACTGAATAGACTTTATAGCATGCCTAGCATTTGATAGGCTAGATAACAATATTTAGAATGGTAATGAAATCCTATTTCATGATTCAAGTTAAAAGAAAGAAAAACATTATAATTTAAATCCAAAATTTGACTATTCACTTCACCTACCAAGAAGTCCATTCAACTACCTACAAGACTCTTGAGTTACATAAAAGAAGATAAAATAAATGTGCAACTACTCCTAGGAATTAAGAAATATTATCTATACTAATATTACACCCCCTTAATCCATAGGGGTTATTGTTAGACCAAGCATTCATTTGAACTTTTCATTTTTTTCTCATCCAAGTGCCTTTGTCAGGATGTCTATTAGTTGCTCTGCTCTCAGGCTATGTTACAACTTGACATTGCCATCTTTCACATAGTGATAAATTAAATGAAATTTGGTATTGATTTTCATAGTTTGGTCATGAAAGATTGGATTATTTTCCATCTAGATTGCATAAGTGTTATCAACCATGAGAGGTGTTAATGAATATTGTTTCTCTTGTAAAGGATATGCTCAGATTGGGGGAATAGATTTTAAAGAAATTTTTGCACTAGTAGCAAGGCTAGAGGTTATTAGAATGTTTCTTGCATATGCAATGTTTAAAAATTTCAAAGTGTTTCAGATGGATGTCAAATATGCCTTCCTAAATGGGAATCTAGAAGAAGAGGTCTACATTGAGTAGCCTGAGGGATTTATTCTCTCAAATATTAGTAGCCATGTATGCAGATTAAAGAAAACACTGTATGGATTGAAACAAGCTCTTAGAGCTTGGTATGCAAGACTTGATAAGTACCTGCAAGATCAAAGTTTCAAGAGAGGATTTGCTAACAGTAATCTCTACATCAAAACAAAAGGTGAACATCAATTAATTGTTGTGGTATATGTTGATGACATCATTTTTGGAGGAAACATTGAAAAGATGACAATAGAATTTTTTTGATAATATGTAAAAAGAATTTGAGATGTCTATGCTTGGAGAATTGTCATTTTTCTTAGGGTTGCAAATATTTCAATTAGATAAAGTAATTTTTATATCTCAAAGTAAATATGCCAAAGAAATGTTGAAGAAATTTATTTTTGAGGATTATGCACCAGTTGACACACTAATTTGTACAAGAAATAAAGATAGCAAGGATGAAGATTCACCTATTGTAGATCAATCTTTGTATAGATCTATGATTGGTAGTCTTCATATTTGATAGCATCGAGGCTAGACATCATGCATGTAATAGGTATAGTTACAAGATATTAGTTAGCTCTAAAATATAGTCATGTTCAATTAGTGAAAAGAATATTTAGATATATCAAGGGGAAATTAGATTATGGATTGTGGTATCTCATAGGTAGAGATTTCACTTTAGTTTCATTAACAAATTTAGATTAGGCAGGGTGCTTGGATGATAGAAAGAGTACAAGTGGAAGAGATTTCTCTCTTGGTGATAGCTTAGTATCATGGCTAAGCAAGAAGTAGAATTCAGTATCACTTTCTACAGTTGAATTAGAATATAGTGCAGCAGTATTGTGTTGTACTCAAGTGCTTTGGATGAAACAAAATTTTGAAGATATCAAGGTAAAATATGATGAACCTATTTCTATTTTATGTGACAACACAAGTTTTATTAATATTTTGAATAATCTAGTGATGCATTCAAGAACAAAACATTTTCCCATTAGATATTACTTCTTAAGAGAGAAGGTTGCAGATCAACAGGTTAAGATGGAATATATCAGTACTATAGAGTAGATTGTAGATATTTTCATAAAGGCACTACCAAAAGGCATAATTAAGTATCTATAGGAGAAGTTGGGAGTAATTTATTTTACTTCCTACTATTGAGATTCAACATCAATTGAAGGGGAAATAAGTGTTAGCTCCAGATAGGCCCTTTGCCATTGATGTCAAAGGGGGAGAAGAATAGGAATAGTATAGGTACAGGTGTAGAAATAGGTACAAGGAATATGTACATGTTTTTACAGTAAGAGGGAGTTACTGTATCTTTTATAGATGGTAGTATGTGTAGGTTTCAAGATGTATTTTTAATTTGAGGTTGTCATCAATGACAAAGGACGAGATTGTTGGAAATATTATCATTGATGTTGAAGGTCTAGCATTGGTGATAAAGTTCCTATTACATTTAATGATGTTTTTATGTTCATATTTTGGCTAATGTGTATTAATATTTATTTAATATTAATAAATATATTTTTGGTTGCATATAAGTCAAAAGAGGTTCCATGGAGAAGTCAAAGAGTCACAGGATAAAGACAAAAGAGGAATGTGATGCATTTTCTCATGAAGAGTCATCTTGAGGAATTCCAAGAGTCACCATGTAAAGAAAAAATAGGGTATGGTGAATTTTTCTATGAAGAGACACTTTGAGGAATACAAAAAGTCACCAAGATAAAGACAAAAGAGGAAAGGATGTATTTGATTATGGAGGGTCACCATATGACTTTTCAAATGCAAGGACACAAAGGGTCATGCAAGTTTGACACCATTTTCTATGAAATTTGAAGGGTCACAAAGGGTGAATGCCAAAGATCATTTGGAAAGCTATAAATAAAAGCTTGACAAGCCATTTAAAATATGCAAGAGTGTGCATGGTTTGTATTTGTTTTTGAAGAGAGAAAAGTAGGAGATATTGTAGAGTTTTATCATTTGTTGAGTAAGTAACATTGAGAGATAGTTGTTTTTTATACACAAGAGGGGTTGGTGCTCCTGTGGTTTGGTGCTTAGAAATATTTTCAAAGGGTTGGTGCTCACAAAAAGTTGTGTTGGTGCTCGACAAAGGGGTTGGTGCTCCTATAATTTGGTGCTTGCAAACATTGTAATTTGAGTTGGTGCTCATTCATATACTTGAGATTTTTATCCATGGTTTTTTCCACTTTGAGTTTCCATGTAAAAATATAGTCTCTCTCTCTCTCTCTCTCTCTCTCTCTCTCTCTCTCTCTCTCTCTCTCTCTCTCTCTCTCTCTCGCTCGCTCTCTCGTGTGGTGCATATTATCGTTTTAGTTTTATTGCATATCTTGAATGTTTGATTAAGTGGTTAAAGAAAATAAATTAAATTAAGTAAAAGATATATAATATACTGATTCACCCCCCTCTCAGTATATTTTGTGCTTAACAATTGGTATTAGAGCAAGTTCCTTTAAAAAAAGTTTTAATGCTTGAAGGTATATTAGGAAAGCATGATGGATGGATCACATGAAAGTTTTTCTACAAATAAGGCACCTTTGTTTGATGGGACAAATTATGATTTTTGAACCATAAGGATGAAGACTTATTTTATGGCCCTTGGATTCAATATTTTTAAAGCAGTGGTAGAGGAATATAAAGAGCCACAAACACTTGTAACTACTCCAGCAGAAAAAAAGGAAAGCAAAAATAATGCTAAAGCTTTAAATGCTATTTTATGTGGTTTATGTGAATCAAAATTTATTAAAGTTATGCAATATAAATCTACTTATGAAACTTGGGTAAAACTTGAGAATATTTACAAAGGTGATGGAAAGGTTCAACAAACTAAGCTTCAGTCTTTTATAAGACAATTTGAAAGTTTGAAGATGGAAGAGGAAGAAAATATAGCAAGTTATCTTTTACGGATTGATCAAATAGTTAATCAAATTCAAGGTTTTAGAGAAAAGTTAAAAGAATCAATTATGGTATAAAAAGTTTTGAGATGTCTACCATTGAGATATGATGCCAAATTTTTGGCAATTGAAGAGATGAAAAATTTAGCCAAGCTAAAGATGGATGAGATACATGGTATTCTTATGGCATATGAGATGTGGACCTAACAAGAGAAACCCTCAAAGAGAGACACTGCTTTCAAGACATCAAAGAAAGAGAAGGCTAATATTTGAGAATAAAGTGACAGTTCTAATGTGATGAAGATGACAATAGATCTCTATTCATTTGTAAGCTAAAAAAGGGCACATGTGAATATTAAAAAAATTACCTTTTAAATTTTTTAATTGTGGAAAGATTGGATATTTTGTAGCTAAGTGCCCAGATAAGGGCAATGGTGAAAATGAAGAAGGAAAGTCTACATACAATAAGAATTTCAAAAGAAAATTCAAGAAGGGATTTGAGAAGAAGAGTTTGTATTCTAAAGGTCTTAGCTTAGTTGAAGATAGTGGAGTTAGTGATTCAGAAGAAGAAGAGATTCTATTCATGGCCATACATGAAGATGCCTCCACAAGTAAAAGTACAGATGATCAAGAAGAAGAACAAGATGAAGCTGAAGTAAATCTGGAGGATAACTCATTTGTGACTTAGAAGAGTTAAAAACTCTTGAAAAGAAGAATCAAATATTAAAGCTCCAAATTGAGAAAAATGAAAAAGAGTCAAAGGAAATAATTGAAGATCTACAAGCACACTTTAAAGAAGCCAAGAAGAATGAAGAAGATCTAATGGCACAGTTGTAAAAAATAATAAAAGAATGTGAAAGGTATATTATTAAAATTGCTTCTTTAAAAGTAGATCTTGAGAAAACAAATAAAGAAATCAATGATAGAGCAGCCAATGATTTAAAATTTGAGAATAACACTAATATGTTGAATAAGATATTAGAAAGTCAAAGATCAATGTTAGATAAAATAGGCATCCAATTTAAAAAAGAGAAAGGACATGCCACTACTTTTATAGACAAGGAAAAAAGAAAGAGCTATGATAAATCTCTTACAAAAAAGGAAATAAAAAGGGAAGAAGTTAATAATATAGAGGACATCTCAAACAAAGAAGGCTGGAGGGAACAAAGCTACAAAAGTCAATTAGGTCAGAGATACACAAAAAAGTCTTATTTTTATGGTTACTCTTTTTATTGTAATGGATATGGTCATAAAAAAATAAAATGTCAAAAAAGGGCTAATAATTTTAAAAATAAGGAGAAGAAAAGTCATGCAGAGTCAAGCAGAAGCCACAACTCTTTTACTCCTCTAGTAGGCTTTAATAAAGAGGCAATAATATGCTACAAGTGCAATAAATTTGGACACATAGCCTGGTGCTATAGAAGCATGTTTGAGTCAATCAAGAAGGATCAGAGTTTTAAGGCTCCATTCATCAAGAAGAAAGTTTAGATAGGTTCATGGTAAAAGAAACATCTTGAAAAATCTATGTTGTTACAGACAAATTTGCATGCAAGAAATAAAAAAAACCATTGTTCTTTGACAATGGATATTTGAGGCACATGATAGGAGACAAAATCAAGATCATAACCTTAAATAATATCAAGGGTGGTATAGTGAAATTTGGAGATAATAATAATATCAAAATTATCAAAAAAGGTACACTAAGTTTGGATAATGATATTACTAAAACTAAAAATGTTTTTTATGTAGAAGGTCTTAATCATAATATTTTGAGTGTAATTCAAATGTGTGATCAAGGGCACACACTAAAATTTTATGTAGAAATTTGTAAAATTAGGAAAAAAGATTTAGATGTGTTGGTTGCAGATGCTCAGAGAATAGGCAATAATTTGTATATGTTTTTATTAGACATCAATGGTCAAAAATGTTGTTTGAGTCAGATTGAAGAAAGTTGGCTATGGCATAGGAGAATAGGATACATAAATTTTAAAAATCTTGTCAATATTAGGAAGAAGAAAGTAGTCAAAGATCTTCTAAAGATTACAAATCCATCTAACACACATTATGAACCTTGTCAACATGGAAAGCAGGCCAGAAAGTGAATCAAAATAAAAGAGTACTCAACCACTCAAATGTTAGATATTGTTCATACTGATCTATGTGGACCTATGAGAACTTAAAGTACTCAAGGTGAGAAATATTTGATGTTGCTTACTGATGATTTTTTACGTATAACTTGGGTAATGTTTTTAAATAACAAATTAAAATCTTTTAGACATTTCAAAGCTTTCAAATCATTAGTTGAGAATAAAACCATTTTGAAGATTAATTATCTAAGATCAAATTGAGGAGGAGAATTCATGTTAGATCAGTTTATTGAGTTTTGTGAAGACCATAGAATAAAGAGACATTATTTAGCAGCCAAAACTCCACAGTAAAATGGAGTAGTTGAGTGGAGAAACAAAATAGTTTAAGAGATGGCGAGGACAATGCTAAATGAGTCCAAGATACTAGATAAATATTGGAAAGAGGCAATTACTACAATAGTGCATATTCAGAATAGAGAATTATTGAGATTCAATAGTAATAAAACTCCTTATGAGCTATGGAAAGATAAACTAGTAACAGTTGATTATTTTAGAGTTTTTGATAGCATATGCTTCATAAAAAGAACTAATAAAAAACTTGATAAGTTTGAATCCAGAGCATATGAAGGTATATTTCTTGGTTATTTATGCAAAATTAATGCTTATAAATATTATAACAAAAAACCAAGAAAATTGTCAAAAGTGCAAGTGTCAGGATAGAATATGGAACACAAATAATCAGTGATCCAATAGACATTCTTAAAATCATTTAAGAGGAAGATTTTGAAGAATCAGATGAAAATGAGAAAAAGGATACCAAAACTCCATCCAAATATGTTTAGAGAAATTATAATGAAAGTGACATCATTGGGGACATAAATGAAGGAATTCACACCAAAAGAATGATGGTGAGTAAATCTGAGCAAGTTAATTTTTCTTTGTTATCCAAAATTTAGCTTAGAACTTTTTTAGAAGCGAGACATGATAAGCATTGGGTTAAGGTAATGGCTGAAGAATTAAATCAAATAAAAAATAATGATGCTTGGGAATTAGTGCCTAGACTAAAAGATCACAATGTGATAAGAATAAAATGGGTTTATAGAAATAAGTTGAATGAAAATGGAGAAGTGACCAAGAATAAATCTAGATTAGTATGTAAAAGATATACTCAAATTGAGGGAATAGATTTTAAAGAAACTTTTGCACATGTATCAAGGCTAGAGACTATTAGAATGTTTCTTGCATATGCAGTATTTAAAATTTTTAAAGTGTTTCACATGGATGTCAAATCTGCCTTCCTAAATGAGAATTTAGAAGAAGAGGTCTACATTGAGCAGCCTAAGGGATTTATTCTCTAAAATATTAGTAGCCATGTATGCAAATTAAAGAAAACACTGTATGGATTGAAACAAGATCTCAGAGCTTGGTATACAAGAATTGATAAGTACGTACAGGATCAACACTTCAAGAGAGAATTTGTTGACAATAATATTTACATCAAAATATAAGGTGAGCATCAATTGATTGTTGTGGTATATGTTGATGACATTATTTTTAGAGAAAACTTTGAAAAGATGAACAATTTTTTTTGATAATATTCAAAAAGAATTTGAGATGTCTATGCTTAGATAATTGTAATTTTTTTTAGGGTTACAAATATTTCAATAAGATAAAGGAATTTTTATATCTCAAAGTAAATATGCTAAAGAAATGTTAAATAAATTTGATTTTGAGAATTGTGCACTAGTTGGCACACTAATGTGTATAAGAAATAAAGTGAGTAAGAATGAAGATTCACCTATTGTAGATCAATATTTGTATAGATCTATGATTGGTAGTATTTTATATTTGACATCATTGAGCCTAGACATCATGCATGTAGTAGGTATGGTTGCAAGATATTAGTCAGCTCCAAAAGATAGTCATATTCAATTGGTGAAAATAATATTTAGATATATCAAGGAGACATTAGATTATGGATTGTGGTATTCCACTGGTAGAGATTTCACTTTGGTTTCTTATATAGATTCAGATTGGGTAGGGTGTTTGGATGACATAAAGAGTACAAGTGGAGGAGCTTTCTTCCTTGGTGATAGATTAGTATCATGGCTAAGTAAAAAATAAAATTTAGTATCACTTGCTATAGCTGAAGCATAATATATTACAGTGGTATTGTGTTGTACTCAAGTGCTTTGGATGAAGCAAATTTTAGAAGATATCAAGGTAAAATATGATGAACCTATTTCTATTTTTTATGACAACATAAGTGTTATTAATATTTTGAAGAATCCAGTGATGCATTCAAGAATAAAATATATTACCATTAGATATCACTTCTTGAGAGTACAGGTTGTAGATCAACATGTTAAGATAGAATATATCAATACTATAGAGCAAATTATAGATATTTTTATAAAGGCACTACAAAAAAATACATTTTAGTATCTATGGGAGAAGTTGGGAGTAATTTTTTTACTTCCTACCATTGAGGTTTAGCATCAATTGAGGGGGAGTTAAGTGTTAGCTCTAGGTAGGCCCTTTGCCATTGATGTCAAAGGGGGAGAAGAATAAGAACAAGTACATGTACATGTATAGGTGCAAAAATAGGTACAAAAATAGATACATAGAATAGGTACAACTTCCTATAGTAAGGGGGAGTTATTGTATGTTTTTTAGATGATAGTATGTGCAAGTCTTAGGATGTGACAATTTCAATTTGAGGTTGTCATTAATGACAAAGGAGGAGATTGTTAGACATATTTTCATTGATGTCAAATGTCTAGCATTGGTGATAAAATCCATATTACATTTGATAATATTTTTAATGTTCATATCTTGGCTAATGTGTGTTAATATTTATTTAATATTAAAATATATAGTTTTAGTTAAATATAAGTGAAAAGAGGGATCATAGAGAAGTCAAAGAGTCAGGATAAAGACAAAAGAGGAATGGGATGTATTTTATCATGAAGAGTCATCTTAAGGAATTATAAGAGTCACCATGTGAAGACAAAAGAGGGTATGGTGCATTTTTCTATGAAGAGACACTTTGAGGAATAGGAAAAGTCACCAAGATAAAGATAAAAGAGGAAAAGATGCATTTGCTTATGAAGAGTCACTATATGACTTTTCAAATGCAAGGATATGAATGGTCATGAAAGTTTGGCACCATTTGCTATGAGGATTGAAGGGTAAAAAAGGGTGAATGCCAAAGGTCATTTGGAAATATATAAATAAATGCTTGAGAAGCTATTTGAAATATACAAGAGTGTGCATAGTTTGTATTTGTTTTCAAAGAGAGAAAAGTAGGAAATATTGTAGAGTTTTATCATTTGTTGAGTAAGCAATATTGAGAGATAGTTTTGTTTTATACACAAGATTGGTTGGTGCTCACAAATAGTTATTGTGTTGGTGATCAGCAAAGGGGTTGGTGCTCTTACAAGTTGGTGCTTGCAAAATTTATAATTTGAGTTGGTGATCATTCATATACTTAAGATTATTCTTCATGTTTTTCCTACTTTTGGTTTTCACGTAAAAAAATGGTCTCTCTCTCTCTCTCTCTCTCTCTCTCTCTCTCTCTCTCTCTCTGTCTCTCGTGTGGTACATATTTTATTTAGGTTTTATTTCATATCTTGAATATGTAATTAAATGGTTAAAGAAAAGAATCAAATTAAGTAAAAGATATATAATATATTGATTCACCCCTCTCTCAGTATATTTCATGCTTAATAATTGGTATCAGAGCAGGTTCTTTTAGAAAAAGTTTTACAGCTTGAAGGTAGATCGAGAAAGCACGATGGCTAGATCACATGAAGGTTTTTCTACAAATAAAGCACCTTTGTTTGATGAGAAAAATTATGTTTTTTTGAGCATAAAGATGAAGATTTATTTGATGGCCCTTGGATTCAACATTTGAAAAGTAGTGGTGGAGGAATATGAAGAGCCATAAACACTTGTGATTACTCTAGCAGAAAAGAAGGTAAGTAAAAATAATGCTAAATATTTAAATGCTATTTTATGTGGTTTATGTGAATCAAAATTTGTTAAAGTTATACAATATAAATCTTCTCATGAAACTTGGGTAAAACTTGAGAATATTTACAAAGGTGATGGAAAGGTTCATAAAGCTAAGCTTTAGACTTTCAAAAGATAGTTTGAGAGTTTGAAGATGGAAGAGGAAGAAAATATAGCAAGTTATCTTTTGTGAGTCGATCAAATAGTTAATCTGATTCAAGGTCTTGGAGAAAAGTTAGAAGAATCAATTGTGGTACAAAAAGTTTTGATATCTCTACCATTGAGATATGATGCAAAAGTTTTGGCAATTGAAGAGATAAAGAATTTAGCCAAGCTAAAATAGATGAGCTACATGGTATTCTTATGATATATGAGATGCACACTGAAAAAGAGAAACCCTCAAAGAGAGAAGCTGATTTCAAGACATCAAAGAAAGAAAAGGATAAGATTCAAGAATCAAGTAACCATTCTAACGATGCTGAAGATGACAATGGAGATATATTCATTAACAAGACAAAAAAAGGCATAGATAAATATTAAAAAAAATTACTTTTTAAATGTTTTAATTATGAAAAGATTGGAAATTTTACAGCTAAGTGCCCAAATAAAGATAATAGTGAAAATGAAGAAGGAAAGTCTACATACAAAAATAATTTCAAAATAAATTTAAGGGATTTGAGAAGAGGAGTTTGTATTCTAAAGATCCTAGCTCAGCTGAAGATAGTGGAGTCAGTGATTCAAAAGATGAAGAGATTCTATTCATGGCCATACATGAAGATGCCTCAGTAAGAAAAAGTATGGATGATCAAGAAGAAGAATATGATGAAGCCAAAGTAAATATAAAAGGAGAACTCGTTTGTGCTTTATAAGATTTAAAATCTCTTGAAAATAAAAATCGAAGATTAAAGCTCCAGATCAAGAAAAATGAAAAGGAGTCAAAGGAAATAATTGAAGATCTACAAGCACAATTTGAAGAAGCCAAGAAGAATGAAGAAGATCTAACTACATAGTTACAAAAAGTAAGTAAAGAATGTGAATTGTATGTTATTGAAATTACTTATTTAAAAGCAGATCTTGAGAAAACAAATAAAGCAATCAATGATAGAGCAAACAATGATTTAAAATTTGAGAATAACACTAATATGTTGAATAAGATATTATAAAGTCAATGATTAATTTCAAATAAAATAGGTATAAAATTTGAAAAAGAGAAAGGGGAGGCCACTACTTTCATAGATAAGGAAAAAAGAAATATCTATGCTGAAGTTCTTACAAAAGAAGAAATAAAAAGGGAAAAATTTAAGAATACAGAAGATATCTCAAACAAAGAAGGCTAGATAGAATAGAGATACAAAAGGCAATTAGATTAGCTACTCTTTTTATTGTAATGGATATGGTTATAAAAAAATAGAATGTCAAAAAAGGGCTAACAATTTTAGAAATAAGGAGAAGGAAAGTCATGCAGAGTCAAGCAGAAGCCACAACTCTTTTGCACCTCTGGCAGGCTTTAATGAAGAAGCCATAATATGTTACAAGTATAACAACTTTGGACACATATCCCAGTAATATAGAAGCATGTTTGAGTCAGTCAAGAAAGACCAAAGTTTTAAGGCTCTATTTATCAAGAAGAAAGTTCAGACATGTTTATGGTAGAAGAAACACTCTAAAAAATATATGTTAGTACAAATAGCTTTGCATGCAAGAAATGAAAAAAATCCATGGTTCATTGATAGTGGATGTTTGAGGGACATGACAGGAGACAAAATAAAGTTCATAACCTTGAATAAGATCAATGATTTCATAGTGAAATTTAGAGATAATATTACTACTAGAATTACCAAAAAAGGTACACTACGTTTAGATAATGGTAGAGCTAAAACTAAAAATGTTTTGTATGTAGAAGGTCTTAAAAATAATATTTTTAGTGTAAGTAAAATATGTGATTAGGGGTACACACTAAATTTTTATGCAAAAGATTATGAAATTAGGAAAAAAGATTCAGATGTGTTGGTTGTAGATGCTCAAAGAACAGAGAATAATTTGTATGTGTTATTAGACATCAAAAGTCAAAGATGTTATTTGAATAAAATTGAAGAATGTTGGCTATGGCACAAGAGAATGAGGTATGTAAATTTTGACAATCTTGTCAACATCAGCAAAATACAAGCAATCAAAAATCTTCCAAAGATTACAAAGCCATTTGACACACTTTGTGAACCTTGTCAGCATGAGAAGTAGGCTAGAAGGTGGTTCAAAACAAAAGAGAACTTGACCACTCAGATGTTAGAGTTTATTCACATTGATCTATGTGGACCTATGATAACTCAAAGTACTTAAGGTGAGAAATATTTCATGTTGGTTATTGGTGATTTTTCACGTATGACTTAGGTAATTTTTTTAAAGAAAAAAATAGAAGCTTTCAGATATTTCAAAGAATTCAAAGCATTGGTTGAGAATGAAACTATTTTAAATATTAAATGTCTAAGATCAGATCGAGGAGAAGAATTCATGTCAGATCAGTTTATTGAGTTTTGTGAAGACCATGAAATAAAGAGACATTATTCAACACCCAAAACTCTACATCAAAATGGAGTAGTTAAGTGGAGAAATAGAACACTTAAAGAGATGGAAATGACAATGCTAAATGAATTCAAGATACTAGATAAATATTGGAGAAAGGTAGTTGCTATAGTAGTGAATATTCTAAATAGAGTATTATTGAGAGTCAATAGTGACAAGACTCCTTATGATCTATAGAAAGATAAACCAATAACAATTGATTATTTTAAAGTTTTTGCTAGAAGATGCTTCATAAAGAAAATCGATGAAAAACATGGTAAGTTTGAATCCAGAGCAGATGAAGGTATGTTTCTTGATTATTTTGTCAAAATAAAAGCTTATAAATGTTATAACAAAAGAATCAATAAAATTATTGAAAGTGAAAGTGTCAGGATAGAAAAAGATGGAACACAAAATCAGTGATTTAGTAGACATTCTTGAAATCATTGAAGAGGAAGATTTTGAAGAATCAAATGAAGATGAAAAAAAGAAGAAAAAAGACACCAAAACTCCATCTAAATATGTTCATATAAATCATAATAAAAAAAACATCATTGGGACATAAATAAAGGAATTCACACTAGAATAATGATGGTAAATGAATCTGAGCAAGTTAATTTTTCTTTGTTATCCAAAATTCAGCCTAGAACTTTTTTAGAAGTTAGACATGATAAGCATTGGGTTAATGCAATGGATAAAGAGTTAAATCAGATAGAAAATAATGATACTTGGAAATTAGTGCCTAGACCTAAACATCACAATGTGATATGAACAAAATGGATTTACATAAATAAGTTGAATAAAAATAGAGAAGTGATCAGGAATAAAGCTAGATTAGTATGTAAAGGATATGCTTAGATTGAGAAAATAGATTTTGAAGAAAATTTTGCACCATTAGCAAGGCTAGAGGCTATTAGAATGTTTATTGCATATGTAGTGTTTGAAAATTTCAAAGTATTTCAAATGGATGTCAAATCTGCCTTCCTAAATATGAATCTAAAAGAAGAGGTCTACACTAAGTAGCCTATGGGATTTATTCTATCAAATATTAGTAGCCATCTATACATATTGAATAAAGCACTATAATAATTGAAACGAGCTCCCAGAGCTTGGTATGTAAGACTTGATAAGTATCTACAAGATGAAAGTTTCAAGAGAGGATTTGCTAACAGTAATCTCTACATCAAAATAGAAAGTGAGCATCAATTGATTATTGTGGTATATGTTGATGACATCATTTTTGGAGGAAACATTGAATAAGATGACAAAATAATTTTCTAATAATATGAAAAAATAATTTAGATGTCTATGCTTGGAGAATTGTCATTTTTCTTAGGGTTGTAAATATTTTAGTCAAATAAAAGAATTTTTATATCTCAAAGTAAATATGCCAAGAAAATGTTGAATAAATTTAGTTTTGAAGATTATGCACCAGTTGGCACACCAATGTGTATAGAAAATAAAGTGAGCAAGGATGAAGATTCACCTGTTGTAGATCAATGTTTGTATAGATCTATGATTGGTAGTCTTTTATATTTGATAGTATCAAGGCTAGACATCATGCATGAAAAATGTATAATTATAAGATATCAGTCAGCTCTAAACAATAGTCATATTCAATTGGTGAAAAGAATATTTAGATATATCAAGGAGACATTGGATTATGGATTGTGGTATCCCATAGGTAGAGATTTCACTTTAGTTTCTTATAAATATTTAGATTGGGAAGGGTGCTTGGATGATAGAAAAAATACAAGTGGAGGAGCTTTCTTCCTTGGTGATAGCTTAGTATCATGGCTAAGCAAGAAGTAGAATTTAATATCACTCTATACAACTGAAGCAGAATATATTATAATGGTATTTTGTTGTACTCAAATGTTTGGATGAAGCAAATTTTGAAAGATATCAAGGTAAAATATGATGAACCTATTTCTAGTTTTTGTGACAACACAAGTGCTATTAATATTTTAAAGAATCAATTGATGCATTCAAGAATAAAACATATTCTTATTAGATATCACTTCTTGAGAGAGCAGGTTGTAGATCAACAGGTTAAGATGGAATACATCAGTACTATAGAAGAGATTATAGATATTTTCACAAAGGCACTATCAAAAGGCACATTTGAGTATCTGTGGGAGAAGTTGGGAGTAATTTATTTTACTTCTTGCCATTGAGGTTTAACATCAGTTGAGGGGGAGCTAAGTGTTAGCTCCAAGTTGGCCCTTTGTCACTAATGTCAAAGGAGGAGAAGAATAAGAATAGGCATAGGTATAGGTATAGGTATGGGTGAAAAAATAGGTATAGGGAATAGGTACAGAGACTAGGTACGGGTTGCTACAGTAAGAGGGAATTACAGTATGTTTTTTAGATGGTAGTATGTGCAAGTTTTAGGATGTGGCAATTTTAATTTGAGGTTGCCATCAATGACAAAGGGGGAGATTGTTAGAAATATTAACATTGATGTCAAAGGTTTAGCATTGGTGATAAAGGCCCCATTAAATTTAATGATGTTTTTTAATGTTCATATCTTGTCTAATGTGTGTTAATATTTATTTAATATTAAAAAATATAGTTTTGGTTGCATATAAGTCAAAATAGGGCCCGTAAAGAAGTCAAAGAGTCATGAGGTAAAGACAAAAGAGGAATGGAATGCATTTTCTCATGAAGAGTCATCTTGAGGAATTCCAAGAGTCACCATGTGA
Organism: Torreya grandis; assembly: GCA_037957365.1. NCBI lineage: Eukaryota > Viridiplantae > Streptophyta > Pinopsida > Cupressales > Taxaceae > Torreya > Torreya grandis. The sequence goes on from JARHVA010004601.1 coordinate 1,271,289, forward strand.
AGACAAAAGAGGGTATGACACATTTTTCCATGAAGGGACACTTTGAAGAATATGAAAAGTCACCAAGATAAAGATAAAAGAGGAAAGGATGCATTTGCTTATGAAAGGTCACCATATGACTTTTCAAATGCAAGGATACGAAGGGTCATGCAAGTTTAGTGCCATTTTCTATGAGGATTGAAGGGTCATAAAAGGTGAATGCCAAAGGTCATTTGGAAAGCTATAAATAAAGGCTTGAGAAGCCATTCGAAATATGCAAGAGTGTGCATAATTTGTATTTATTTTCGAAGAGAGAGAAGCAAGAGATATTGTAGATTTATATCATTTGTTGAGTAAACAACATTGAGAGATAGTTGTGTTTTATACACAAGAGGGGTTGGTGCTCTTATGGGTTGGTGGTCCTATGTGTTGGTGTTTACAAATAGTTATTGTGTTGGTGCTCGGCAAAAGGGTTAGTACTCTTGCAATTTGGTGTTTGCAAACTTTGTAATTTGAGTTGGTGCTAATTCATATACTTGAGATTATTCTCCATGGTTTTTCCCACTTTGGGTTTCCATGAAAAAGTATGGTCTCTCTCTCTCTCTCTTGTGTGGTGCATATTATTGTTTTAGTTTTATTGCATATCTTGAATGTGTGATTAAGTGGTTAAAGAAAAGAAATAAAATTAAGTAAAAGATATATAATATACTAAATCACCCCCCCTCTCAGTATATTTCATGCTTAACATCTGCTCCCTAACTAGACCATCACATTCAAAGGGAAGAAACCAAAGGGGCTTACTCCCATTAACTAACTTAGGATGGGAGTATGCATTGGTATGGCACTACTAAATAGACTTTATGGCATGCCTAGCATTTGACAGGCCAGATAAAATTATTTGGAATGGTAATGAAATTATATTTCATGACTCAAGTTAAAAGAAAGCAAAACATTATAATTTAAATCCAAATTTTGACTATTTACTTCAATTACCAAGAAGTCCATTCAACTACCTACAAGAATCTTGAGCTACACAAAAAAGATAAAATAAATGTGAAACTACTCCTAGGAATTAAGAAATATTATCTATACTAATATTACATCCCTTTAATCCATAGGGGTTGTTGTTAGACCAAGCATTCCTTTGAACTTTTCAAGTTTTTCTCATCCAAGTGCCTTTGTCAAGATGTCTATTAGTTGCTCTGCTCTTGGGCCATGTTGCAACTTGACATTTCCATATTTCACATAGTGGTAAATCAAATGAAATTTGGTATTGATGTTATTGGTTCAGTCGTGAAAGATTATATTCTTTGCCATCTAGATTGCATAAGTGTTATCAATCATGAGAGGTGTTAATGAATATTGTTACTCCTATAAATTTGAAAGAACCCTTTTGAGCCATAAGATCTCTCTAGTTTCCTTTGAAGTGGCTATATATTTTTCCTCTACTGAATAAATTGCCAACACTGATTGCTTTTTAGATTTCTAATAGACAATTGCTATTCCCAAATTCATTAGAAAACCTGAGGTGGACTTTTTATCTTCATTATCACCAACATAGTCAAAATATGAATACCCAACTAGTTTGAAGTCTCTTACCCTAGAGTATTTGAGCCCAAAATGTTGTGTGCCTTTGAAATATATGAGGACCCTTTTTGCTGCTATCTAATGACTCTCCCTAGGTTATATCATGAATCTTGAGAGGAAAGCAACTGCATATGGTATATCTGATTGAGTGGTAGTCACATAAATCAGACTTCTAATGAGCTTTCTATATTTAGTGGAATCAACCAAATATATTTAATATTTATATGTCAAATTGAGATTATTTTCCATGGGCTTGTTGAGAGGCTTCCAATCCTTCATTATGAACTTGCTCAAAATATCACCAATATACTTTTTTTGAGTGATGAAGAAATACTTTGGTTTTTGAATTACTTCAATATCCAAATAGTAATGAAGATAGCCCAAATCAGTCATTTCAAATCTTTTCATCAACTCTAACTTAAATTTTATAGTGTATTTTTCATTATTCCCTATGATGAGTAAATTTTCAACATACACCACCACAAATACAACTATTTTGATGAAAAGAGTTGCATTTTCAAACTCAAAACATTTGAAGTTCATGTTCATAAGGTGCTCAACCTTTTTTCATACCATGCTCGAGGGGCTTGTTTCAAACCATACAATATTTTTATAGCTTACACATCTTTTGATCTTGTCCCTTTACTTCATTTTGTGTCACGTACATAGTTTCTTTGAAATATCCATTCATAAATGTAGTTTTGACATCCATTTGGTAAACTTTACAACCATTGTGAGCTATGAGAGACAACATGGTTTGAATGGTAGTCCATTTTATTATAGTTGAAAAGGTTTCATTATAGTCAATTCCTTATTTTTTTTATCATACCCCTTTGTGACAAACCTTAATTTTTGCTTGTCAAGTGACCCATATGCCTTGTATTTGTTATGATAGACCCACTTGTAGCCAATAAGTTTGTAACCATATGGTGGATCAACCAAATTCTAAGTCCCATTTTTAACTAATGAATTATACTCATCTTTCATTAGTTTTCTCCAAGAGTCAATTTTTTTATCTTGTTTGAAATTTATTGGTTGTAAATCAAATGCAAAATTGAGTTCCTCTTGAGAATCATCTAATGTGAGTTTTCCAATCATGTCCTAAATTTCATCAATAGAATTATTTGGTTGAAATGAGGTTGCATGTGCACTTTGAGTGCCTATTTTTACAACTTCATAAGGGCTCACATATTTTAGTGTTTGAGTGTCACACTTAGGCATCTTTTTCTATGTTTTAGGTGCTTTAGGTTCATCCTCTAAAGTTCCATCACTATCTTCCCTCTATTTTGTCGTCCCCTATTTAATATCTAATGAAGTTTCACTCTCTCCTTCAGGAGGATTTTAAAGATCATGTATGGGATCTAATATAAAATCAATAAATTCCAAACTTTGTGTCCCCCCACTCATTGTTTGAAACAATTAAATCACTCTCCTTGTAGACATCAAACTTTGCCTATTTGTCTATTCAACTCAATAGTCGATCAATATGTTATTTGTCCTTTGCAGTATCATAAAATATTACTTATCTTGTGATAATAAATTTCTTATCTTTCTCATCATATATCCTAAATGCCTTAGAGGAATTAGAATATTCCAAATGGATGCATTTTTAACTCTTGTGGTCCAATTTGTTTTTATTCTCCTTTAGAATCAATGTGTAACAAGTGGATCCAACAAACCATTATCATATGGAGTCTTTGATTCAAGAGTTATTGATGGTGATATCTTGTGAAGGTATACTACTCTTTTAGCTACTTTATCCCAAAAGTGTAGATTTATCCCTTTGAAAACAACATTGTATGAACCATATTTATCACAATTCTATTCATTATTTCAACTACTCCATTTTGTTGTAGAGTGTGAGGAACTATGAGATGGTGTTTTATCCATTCTTTCTCAAGATAGGATTCAAACTTATCTTATGCTAAATCACCACCATTATTTATCCTGAGTGTCTCGATGTAGGTTTGTGCTTCATTTTCAATCTTTAGTTGAATTTTTTGAAAGTATACAATGCTTATAATTTCTTTTTAAAAAGTATATCCATGTCATCTTGTTATAGTGATTAATGAAAAAAATGAAGTAATTATGACCACCAATGGAGAGGATTAGAAGAGAACACAAGTTTGAATGAACAAGGTACAATTTTCTATCTACTTTCCACTATGACTTCAAATATGGTTCTCTTGTGAGTTTAGCTAAGATGCAAGCTTCACACTTCTCATCTAATTTTGTGGGCAATGTAGGCATGCCAACAACACCATTATTTTTCAATACACTAATGTTTTTATATTGAGTGTGCCTAAATTTAGCATGCCACAACATATTTGGAGACATTCTATCTTCCACAAGATGAGTATAATTCCTTGAATTTGATGGTTCACCCTTCAATTTGAGTAGTTTCCCTTCCTCATATCCAATCAAGATGACTGCATTGTCATTTTTTCTCTTGATTATGACATCACCATTACCAAAATAATTAGATTGGCCTTATTACCTTATGAGAACTAAGGACAACAAGTTTTTTTTTAAGTTGAGGAAGGTAGAAAACATTCTCAAGTTTGTAGTCTGGAAGCCTTGGACACTTGAGTTGAATTATACCTCTTCCCTATGGTTGTAGACTTGATCTATCTATGAGGTATATTGAGCCACAACTTTATTAAATGTACTCCTCAAACAAGTCATTTTAGAAAGTCATATGTTGAGTGGCACTAGTATTAAGAACCCAAACATCAAACCATGAGGAACTGATTGAGACACTATTTGCTTCATCATCTATACTGGAAAACACACATTCACTAGTGAATTTGGCTGAGTTTGACTCTTTTGATTATTTATTTGAATTTTCCTCTTTTTTTGATGGTATGATTCAATTTTATCTCATGGATTCCTTCATTCATGAATCTCATGGCTAACTTTTCTATCACAACATTCACAATAGAGATTTTGTTTTTTATTTTGACCACCATGATTTTCTTTTATGCCACCTTTTCCCTTGTACTTGTTCTTATACTTGTTATTGCCTTCAATTTGGAAGAAGTGGCATTGTTTGATGTTTTAGAAGAGTTTGTTTTGACATAGCACACACTTTAACCTATTTTGGTTTCTATTTCCCTTCCAAATGTGTTTTCTTTTTCTACCATCTTTTCAACCAAATGGTCAAATGTGAGAGTTTCCAATTGATTGCTTGCTTGTAAAGACTCCAAATAGGTTTAATAGTTGGGAAGAAAGGATTTTATGAATGTGTTATGTATATGTCAATTTTTATAGCTATTTCTTCAACATAATGTTTGATATCATGTATCTTTGAATCCAATCTCATCACATCACCATCTTTTAACTCTAAGTTGAATAATTTCAACTACAACTGAATGAATTCCAACTCTGAATGGGAGTCATATAGTTAATTAATTTTTTGATATGCTTCCCTTGGTGTATTGTACCCATATATTATGAAACACATCTCTATCCATTCTATCCATTAATGCCCTCATCAAGGTCAAATCCTTCTAGTTTTTCTACTTCCATGCATGAATGTCATTTGCATTCCCCGTTGGTTTAGATGGTTGTGTTGTCTCATCACAAATATTGAACCATAGATCATTGAAGATGAATGTGTTTTATATACACATAATATTTTCAAACTTTTATCACTTACTAACACTTCATATCTTGGATGAATCTATCAAGTCTCAATCTCTCTAAGTACATGCCTTAAGGGGCGCATTGAAAAAGGAGTGGGCAGACCATTGGTGCTTCATAACATTGTTATTCATTTTTAAACTTACCATCCACACACTAACCTCATAAAACAAATGAAACCCAAGCTTATTCTTATTTGTTTTACATGTATGCATTAAAATATGCTTGCTTTGCTAATTATCCTGATTCTCGCTAAATTAGCTTAATTTTCATATTACCTAGTTATATTAGGTATTGGACTAATACCCATATCACATTACAATATCCCATAAAACCTTTTATCCCACCCTAAAATCAATTAATCCCCTCATTAAAACCTCTAATAGACCCCATTACCTACTAACGTACCCCTTAAATCCACTAGTCAATTTTAAATACAAAAATAATCCAACTACCCACCCACCACCCTATAATAGCCTCTCCTAAAACCCTAAACCCTATGGGAAGATTTATAGAATTGGAGGATTATATAAATATTAAAAAACCTATCCACATTCTCTTTAATTTTATAATTTTAGAGATTTACATGGAATTAGAAACTCCATGGAAATTTCCTAGCCCTAGATTTCAATGGCCCAAATTTGAATTTGGACCATTGATTCTTCCCTACCTTGCCTATAAAATTAAACCTTCCCTCCACCCTCCAACTAATGAGAAATTATCAATCAAGCCATTAATCTCTCCTAAAAGCATCTAGAATAGCATCCTAGCATATATTCATAGCCATTATCACCATTACATATCCATTAGAAGCCATTGTCAAAGTCTCACAAGAAATCCAACAATCAAGATTTTTTGATATGCAATCACATAAGTTCAAGTCCTATAATGGAGGCATGAAAAGGTAAAGAGGATTGTATGAATTTTTTTATTTACTCTAATTTATCTCCTCTATCCATTGCTATTAGTGTTGTCATGTTTTGAGTTTTTACTGTCATTTTGATAATATTGCATAAACTTAAAATTTGGTGTATATTTTGGTAACCACAATGGGATTAACCTCCCTTATTTTATCTAATACCATTTCTAAAAGTGTTCTAGGTGATTTTAGGACCAAATATACATGGATCTAAGGATGGATTATTAATTTTTTTCACATTTTAGGTGAGTCACAGTATTGCACTATCAGTCACGGTCTTGTAGTCATGGGATCATTAGCATTAGTAGTGGTATTGTCAATTAAGATGCTACCGATTAAGGGTTTAAGTATGGTTTTTGATTTTTGACAATATTATGATTGCATCAGTCATAGGATTTCCACATAACTAGTGATATTGTCATTTCTAGTACTGGTATTTTCATATTCTATAGTAGGGCCTAGGTTCTAAAATTATTCCTAATAACTCTTTATTTCTCTAGGTGTGTTGTTTCTTATTATCACTTTTATGTAGGACAAAAAAAACCTCAAAGGTCAAGATGACTATAAATTATTGATAAACTTATGTTTTATTTGTTATTTTTTTCTATGTGTAAGATAGGAATAAAATCCTCCAGAGATCAACCAACCACGCATTTTTGACAAAACCATGACTCTCTCAGTAGTAGGATTGTCTTGGTAGTAGTGGTATTATAGATCCTGATAGCAATATTGTTAAAAAATAGTGCTTAGGGATTATTTTGTCACTTTTGTCTTAATCTCATTGGGTGATAGATATATTTTGTTTCTTGTCCTCTACTTATCTTGTTTGGAATTTGTGATTCTAGGGAGGAAGTATTTTGTATCTTTTTGACAAACCCGTAACTCAGTCAGTATCAAGATTGACCTAGTAGTTGTGGTGTTGTAGTGCTCAGTCATAGTAATTTCCTTTCATTCCAAGCTAGTAAAATACTTCCCCTATCACCTTTGAATTATCATTTACATGGCTTCTAGGTTCTGTCAAGAAGGTGTTAAAGGTCTGTAAGTTATTTCCCCCTTTTGTTAAAAATTTATGAACATTCCTCTATACAAGTATTTCATCCCCTCCATATCTAAAAATAGATATTGACAAGTGGTGTTCTCTATCTTTCAAGATTCATAAAAATCATAGGAGAAATTAGATAATATGAAAAGACATCATATATATTAGCTTAACCTCATTCAATAATACCATGATTGGCTCAATCGTGGGTTTGCCTTGTGAATAGAGGCCTTGTTATTCTCAGTCACAGTTTTGTAGTTAGGAGTAGTACCAAGCCCTAATAACATTTTTATCATAAAATAATTGTATTTAAATACCAAATCCATATAAATATTTTAATTTGGTAGACTTTTTATTTACTTAGGACCCATATATATATATATTAGTTTTCTTAAGAACTACAATATTGCTACTTGTATTTTTTTTCTACTTATGGCTTTGTTGTCTAGAGTAGTGGGATTGTTTGATAGTCACAATTTTGTAGTTAACCATAGCAATTAGTTAAATTTTTTCAAACCTATGACTCACAACTCATGGGATTGATAACTGAGTCACATGATTATGCATTTGGGTTATGGGATTACCCTGTGTATTCATGGTATTGTAGGGACATGTGGGATTTTTAAAATTTAAATTGATAACACTTTTATTGCAAGTCCCTTGGATATTTTGGCACCCCAATCAGATATATAACCTTTGTGATTGCAGGGAGGGGTGTCATTTTACATTTTTGTATTATATTTAATTATATTGTTGAAAAATATTTGGTTCAAGTATATTATTATTCTATCTAGTTTCTTGTAAATATTTGTTTCTATGTGTGTGTATTATTGATTTGTGAATAATTTGTCATATCATGCTAATAACACATACATAATTAAAATGGTCAATTAATCATATCATGTGTTTGCTTGGTTGTTGAGCCCTCTCATAAGATAACACATGATGTGGATCTCATCACCATGTATGTGACTTAGTAGATAGGGGTTAGTGTCATAGATTTAACCACTATGCTCCAAAATATATATATGTTCTATAGGAGTATAAACATTAAGAGATTTGTCACTATGGCCTAAGTAGAATTCCCCATAAAGGGTTCTATGGAGTGAGGGGCAATCAAGATCCAAAACCTAGGGTAATCAGACACCCTCCTACATGGACATGGGCCCCAACATACCATTGTGTATATAAAGGAATCCCCTAGATCCTTTTTGTATACTTTAGGATAGGGGACTTCAACCACAATAGGTGTTCCACTATAGGCATTAGTATCAACACCGAAGTAGCTATGGAGTGCAAGAAAGGTTGAGAGGGTTTGATTGATTTTTTAATGGGTCACCAGCCTAAAAAATCACCTATGTAACCATTGGATGGTGTGGGTATGGAGCTACACACCCATATAGTTTACTAGTTTAGGATTGTACTTGTGCATAATTATTTGTATGTTGTGATGAGACCCATATTTTTCTACCCAATTTGGCCACACCCATATCTTGTTTGATACCTTAGAAACATTTAGGTTAGCATCTACTATTCCATCATCATA